>BCII01000003.1:1530113-1974882 GCA_001972285.1 Erythrobasidium hasegawianum | reverse complement strand
AAGGGCAGCGTCGAAAAAGCGCTTGCAACGGGTCGAGGCGTGACAATTGAGGACAAGGAGTGGGCGCGAGAGATTGCGCGAGGAGTGTGAAACACATCAGTATCTTCTCCATCAGTGAGCGCTGAGGCGCAAGCCGCAGCTGCCGCTGTCTTCGCTTCTCGAGGTATAGCTTGACGCGTGTCTGGCAAGGTGGATTTGGCTCTGGCGTGAGTCGCTCGAGGCGTGCCAGGAGCTGCTGATCTTCTTGACGAGTTCCTTCGCAGTGGTATCCTCGCTTGCACCAGCGCTGCGTTGTCTTCGTTGATGCCAGTCGCGTCTTGGCCCTCGACCTCCTGGCCAGTGCCTAGATCGGAGCCGGCTAGCGTCGTAGTACTGTTGGACGACCCTTCGGCAACGTTTGTCGAGTCTGGCAAGTTCTGCTGCTCTCTTTCTCCCTCCATTGTCGCAATTGAATTGACTGGTCTTGGAGTTTGACCTGACCCAAGCTCAAGCTCGCTCCTTTCGTTCGCGACGACTTGTGCGAGTATTCACGATGCCAACAACAAGGCGAAACACACGCAAACGAGTCAAAGAAGAAGCAGACGACGACAACGATGACGCTGCCAGTCAAGCTCAGAATCAGCCAGGTGCTGCCAGTTCCAGCGCGACGACGGCTACTGCAAACAAGAAGCGAAAGCTCGAAAGATCCCCATCTCTGCCTGCATCCTCATCCTCTCTAATCATCACAGATGCGCCTGCTACTATGCCTGATCCCCATCCCACGGCTGGACCGTCATCGCGAAAGAGACGCGCAAAGAGGCAGGAGTCAGGCAGTGCAGCTCCGGTTCCAGCAGCAGCAGCAGCTAGAAAGCGTAGTAGAGTCAAGAAGGAGGAGTCTGTACAACCTGATGAGCTATTGAATGGCTCAGCGAACGCTGGAGGTGCGCCTATTGACCCAGCGAACAACAACAACGACGACAAGGACAACATCAAGCTGGAAGAAGAAACAGAACCAGACCAACCTGAAACAACAGTAGTAAAGATGGAACAGGACAATGAATCTGATAAAGAGAATGATAATGGTCAAGAATCGACGCAGACGAAGCGTCTCACAGCAAAGGAGAAAGGCAAGGCCAGAGCTATAGATCCTCCCGAGCCTACGCCTGAAGTGAAAGCGGAAAATGCTTCTCATTCTCATTCACATGATCATGCGAAACTACAAGAAGAGCTCGCCAGATTGAGAAGCGAGTTGCAGAGTGCAACTGCTGTAAGTCTAGATATTCCGGTCTTCAAAAGCAGGATTGGAATACTGATAATTCCCTCGTTGTGTATGTCTTCTAGACTCTCGAAACACAGTCAGCCGCACTGAATGCGGTGACTTCGGCCTTCTCATGTAATGTCTGCCTAGAATCGCTGCAGAATCCACTAGGGTAGGCTTCGATTCATTGATGGAGGATTCACTATCACTTGCTAAAGACTTGATGATATTGTGTAGTCTCGCTTGTGGCCACGTCTTCTGCCAAGATGATCTATGGAACTGGTTTCATCGCATCAGCGAAGACAGCGACGATAACAGTCACGATGAAGACGATGAGGACGATGATGATTCTATGATCTCTGGCTCAGATAGCGGTAGCAATAGTGACGATTCGATATCAGACGGGTTATCAGCATCCGATTCGAGCTCAGTGGTCATACAGCATCCTTTGAACGTACCTGGACGGCATAATAGGACTGGCACTATTGGGCCAGTACGAAGATATGCCCCGCCAGCAATGAGCTTCGCAGAAAGGCGTCGACGTGGACAAGACCGTGAAAGAGAAAGAGCCAGGACACTTATTCAGATCGAAGATGACTACAACACCTCCGATGATGATGAGGAAGACGGTGATATACGTTATGCGGGACCACGTATCATTAGACCTGGAGCTAGACCCGTCCCGCGTGCAGCACCAGCACCAAGAGCAGCACCGCAGATGTTGATTGCTGAAGATGGAAGACCTATCTTGATCAACGCGCCAGCAAGAGCAAACATCACCAATAACAACAACAATAACAATGCAAATGAAGCAGAACCACCTCATAGGAGGCGTGCGCGTCCCACTGAGGCTGCTAGAATAGCTTTGGCCGACCGAGCTGGCCCACTGCAGAATATCTCCAATCACAGATCAGCGATAAGCTTTTTCGACTCAAATCCGAATGAAGCGGGTCCAAGTAGTAGACGGCCTAGAGGAAGAGTAGATGAGCCTATCTCTGTACCGGATACAGATGAGGGGACGGCTCGTCGAGCTGCTTCTGCAAGATCCGAGGGTGCACCTACGACGGGAATAGCTCGAGAACCTGAAGCGGAGCCTGTAGCTGGACCGTCAAATACCACTACCGTGGCTACAGTACCAGCAGCAGCAGCAGCAGAGGCAACCACCAACCCAGCTACTGCCGCAGCAGCAGCTACACCCGGCCCAGCAAGCCGCCGTATTCCCGCTCGAAAACACCCAAACAGAAGGAACCTTACCTGTCCTCAATGCCGAGTAAAGATCGTCATTCCTCCTTTCCCTATCTTCATTATCCGAGAATTGGCAAATGTAATAAGGGCTCATGATGCGGGACGAAGACAGGCTAGTATGGAGAGAGAGGATGAGAGAGATACTATGAATGACCCAACTTGGGGTGGCCTGTTCCCCAGGAACGCTAGGTGAGTCAGCCTTGAAGAAGACGCGAGTTGTAGCAGTCTGATGCCAAGTCTAGTGCCGGGACATCGAGAGCCGCCCGACCAGGCGTTGTTATTCCTGCACGTGAGAGGGATCCCACACATCAGGAACGTAAGTCACAGCTTAGACAGTATGAATGTGATGATGTATGCTGATGGTTACCGTGCCTTTATAGTGATGCAGGTGTATCTAGGCGAAGGCGATGAAGATGCCCAGCATAGAGTTCGGCATGTGACAGGAGGTCGCCTGGAGTCTATTGGCCACTTCGCGGAAGTAGGTCTAGGCAACGCAGAGGCGCGATTCCGAACTGGCGAAGAGCAACGTCAAGACAATGAGTATGACCGCTTGGTACTTCGCTTCCGTCAAAGACAGCTAGAACATGTGCAAGCTGATATCGATATGGCGCGACGCACAAGGAGATCTGCGGCAGCTGGACGTCCCAGATCCGCGGCCGGAGACCACCAGGAGGCACGTATCAGGGGAGTAGAAGCTACCAGGATTCGGCAAATAGAAGATGCCGTCCAGGAAGCCCGTAGAAATGCAGCCAGGCATGGAGCTGATCGGCATCGTGGTCGAGATGTTCTAGCGCGAGGCATGCGTGATGCAGATGATGGAGTGAGAAGATGCATTGACTGCGGCTGGGAGATCGAGAACGCTAGATGCGAGCACTGGTAAGGCAGCGCTACTTCTTCCAGCATTACCATCGCTAACTTGAGCTGTCAGTGGCGTCAACTACGACTCTGATTCAGAATTTGATGATAACGGAGAGGATGTTGGCGGTACATCGTCTCCTCCCCGCGTCGGCTTTGTCCAAGACGAAGACGAAGACGACTTAAGCGATATCGTTGTCCCAGACAGCGAAAATGCTCAAGCGAATCAGAGTCAGGCCTACGAAGACGAAGACGAGGATGCCGATGAGACAGATTCCGAGATGGAAACAGGCGGGGAAATTGCCAGACCGCTCAGGGGTACTGCCAGGCTACATCCGTTCTCAAGTGAGGAGGAAGATAATGAGGATAACTCTGAGAATGAGGAAGAAGAAGGCGAAGACCTATTCGGAGACAGTGACATACTCGCAACAGACGACACGGTCGACAACCCACCGCTATACAACGACGATGACGAGGAAGAGGAGGATCAAGACGAAACAGAGAGCGAAGCTGCTCCTTCTCGTGGAAGAAATACAGCACAGACACGTAGAAAGCGAACTCAGTTCCTGTATGACTCGGAAGACGATGAGGACGAGCTAGCCGATGAGGAAGAAGAGGAGCGTCAAGCCGGCTTCATCGACGACAATGTAGTCGTAACTGCTATCGCGAGCCAGAACGACGACGAGGACGAGGAAAGCGAAGCCGAATCTACGGATCGTGAAAGTCGACACGCCCAAAAAGAGCAGAGGCGCGTAGCTCGAGAGGCTGCAGCTGTATCTAGGCAGACTGGAAATAATGGGAGAGACAGTGAATCAGAATTTACTGGTTCGGAGAGCCCAAGTACAAGCGATGATGACGAAGACGGAGAAGAGGATGGAGAAGATCAGTCTTTGCCTACTTCCGTCACTTCGCCGCCTTCAAAACATGAAGACGAAGATGATGATGATGAAGTAGAGGAAATCGCCTCTCAGGACTTTCTTCGACAGAACCGCCCTCGAAATGGCTTAACGCCCGCCCAGGCAGCTGCCAGGGCCGCCATGGCAAGGCAGCAACAGAACAATCGGGCTATCACAGACGTCTTCAATCGCATCGTCAACGACAAGCAGAAGAAGGCGGCCGCTATGCAGCAACAGCATGCTGGTCCGTCCAGAAGACAGGGCAATGCAATTGCCTCGACTTCGCAACTACCTTCAACTTACAAGAAACGAGTCATAGAGGAATCGGACGAGGAATAAGATGCAATTTCGATACTATGCTATGCATCATCATCATCATGGCCCAGACTTTCGGGCTAGCTGGGGTGTCCATCGGAAGTTCAAGTAATTCTGTCAAATATTGTACAGCATACTATTGAGTTCACAAAGAAGTAATATTTATCTCCTGAATGATGGCTGACTTCTCGCCGTTACTCTGCCGCTCTCTCTCTCCCTTTTTGTCACTCCAATGCCCCGCGCGAGTCAGCGTATCTTAGGACAGCATGTAGCCTACGCCTACAGACTGATTGAAAGTCAGAGACATAGGCATCTCATAGGCTGTCTCTTCTCACCTCTTTACTTTACCCTTCATGCTGTACCCTGCTCTCCCTGGAAGATGACCTAGGGCTTCGGAAGTGAGCCGACCTCGATTGATCTTGATCGTCGCCGGCTATTCGGCCAGCTTCGAATGCTATGGAACCTTCTATAGCCCTTCGCTGCTGTGTATAAAGCCGCCTACTTCATGGCCTTTACACCTTTCCCTCTCGCCAACTAGCAATCAGCAGAAAGACTTCACTCACATCTGGTAAGGACAGTATCTATCCTTGATCCTCGGTATCACCTAGATCTTCACTTCTCCTGCCTGCTTATCCGACCTCCCTTGGCAACGCTCTCTTCGCTTTTCAACTTCTCAAGATGGGATCGCAAATCATGAACACCGTCTCCTCCACACTAGAATGTCCTGTCTGCTTCCATCTTCCACAGAATCCAGTGGGGTAAACGACCTACCTTTCGTTAGCAAATTGATGACCGTGCTGATCTTGAGACGAAACAGGCTCGAATGCGGGCACACCTTTTGCCTGAATTGTGTCTGGAATTGGTTCCACCGGGGGGACAATGGAGCACTCCATGCTGTTGGCTGCAGAGTTGCTGCGAATGAGGTCATCGACTTCGACAATCTCACCTGCCCTTCGTGCAGAGCAGACGTGCACACACCTCCCATCCCTACATACGCACTCAAGGAATTGTCGACTATCATGAGGGTTCATGAAACGGGGCACACTCTGGCTGAGGTTGAGGAGGCAGATGCAAAAGCTTTACTTGATGATGCGACATGGGGTGGCTTCTTCCCTGACAATAACAACGACGGGTGAGGTGTCGTCACATCAAGTCGCTGTCCATAGTCTAACGTCGCTTCCCTCAAAACAGCGCCTATCCCGGCCAGGCTGTAGACAATGTACTCGAGCTCGATCCTGAAGAACCCGTACATCATGAGCATCTCCAGCATCCAAGACTTTGCCTCTGGCACGCAAAAGCGCCGCGCTTTCCCGAACATGCAAACGTTCCTGCTGCCGTGCAACACTATCTGCACAATGCCCAGCACGGAATCTTTGAAGCTGCACCCGCTCCAGATGCTGGAATTGTTCACATCTTCCAAACATTCGCTGATAACAACGTCTCTTACGAATTCAGAATGAGTTCTGCAGATCACGTCTGTGAGTGGAAATGCGTGTTCTCAGACTCTATTGTCATCGGCTGACAGATTGTGCCGCAGAGATCGTTGGCGTATGACAGGGACTGTGAGTGGGCTTGGAATTCCGTGTACATTGTCAGCGATAGAGGACGAATACGTAACAAGGGTATGTATAAGGGGTGAGCTGTGCAAAGGTACTTTATGGAGAACTGAGACTGCAGAAAAAGGCAACAAACAAGAAAATCGGGGAATGCAGGATCGTTGTATACGTAGCTCGAGCTGTCGGACTGATACTGATTAGTGTGCTTCTAGTCTCCTACCTGACTGCTTTGCCAACCTTGATACTATACTCGACCCCTTCCTTCGCTCTTTCTCTCAATATCATGGGAACATGCTTGCTCCATGCTAATCAGGATTACTACAGTCCTAAGGTGACTTTTCAATGACTCAAGGTAATCCCTCGAGCTCCACCTTGGCAGCCTGAGCCATATGCAGCGCAGCCACGACTGACCCGCCTCTAGATCTGCTCTGTCGGTCTCTACTCTGAAAGGCTACTGGCATCATGTCGTTCACAATCGCTCGACTCTATGCGGCTGTGACATCGTCGTCCGCCCTGCCATTTCCTGACCCGTCATCCGACGACCAATGTGCTATGAACATCAAGTCAGCAAAGGATCCGTCAATCGGTATACTTTGGATGAAACGAACTAATGCATCCCACACCTACTCTGCGGCCCAGGTTCATCATAGGAGAAATCAAGAGGCTGCCTGATACGCTAGAGTACTCCAAGGATTACCATGGCAAATCGTGCCGCCCGGCAGTGGTATTGCATTTGGTACGATGTTGATGACCACCATGTGCATGCGCAGAACCTAGCTTACTGTACCTGTCGTCTTGAGGGCATGATCGTTTATTACCTCGAGCTACTCCTTCCCCACCTTTCAGGAAGCTATGCTGCGTACCCGCTGGTGGCGCCAGCTATACGAAACATCATGCCTGCCATCGAGTTCTGCATCAGTGGTTCGGAAAGATTCATAAATTCGGCATCGCTCTGGGGAAACTCTGTATACTTGTGTAAGGATCTTAATGCAGCTTTGGCTGCGGTGCTAGGAAAGGATGTGAAGGACATCGGTAAGTGTAATACGCTGCCTTTAAGCGTCTGGCAATATTGACTGACCCGGCTGCAGAGCCGCAACTGTCCAAGCGCTCCCTTGCCTTTGGGAGGGCGTGGAGAGACAAAGACTGCAAAGCGCAAGAGAATAAGCTGAACAGGGTAGATGGTCAAGGCGCATCTGGCCGCATCCCGAATTTTCTGGATTGTGATAATCCGCAAGACTCGTCAAGCGGAGAGTCGTCTCCGACTCTGTATCCAAGGTCTAAGACTCGCTCCGGGAACAGACCCAAAGGACTGTGCATCTATATTCTGCTGCATTTGAGTCTAGGAAAGTTCCTATTAAACGAGACAGCAAGAACAGTTTCTAGGAAAGTCCCCGTTTGATGAGAGAGTCGGATCGATTTCTGTCTGACTCACAAGACGGAACGCCAGGATACAGACATCTGTGAGTCTTGCTAAAAATCGTCAGAACTCGTCGATCCTGTCTGACGATTTACCACAGCTACGCGACTCCGCGATTTCGCTCGGCTCTCCTTTGAAATCAGCCTACTAAGAATCAGAAGCGCCCGTCGCAATCGTCTCAATCGTCACGATACACTTTGGGTGCGCTCAAGAAGCAGAAGATGGCAGCTAGACTTCAGCAACAGCTTGCTGCTTCGATATTGTCGTAGTTGTACTGTCTAGTCCACTGTCAATGGCATGCACGAACCCAAAGCATCTCCGAGACTGGAATGAACAGATTGATGGTGTATCACGCCGATGGGAGTTGGAGTTCAGTGAAGCCCCCAACGAAAGCTTCCCTACCTAAGGATAATCCAAGACTAGATTGCAACTCCATATACTGGAGAGCTCTACATTACAAATTTTCCTGACAGATTCCAGTGGTGGTGGACCGACTGACCGACCCTGCTATCGATGGTCTGCACGTTCGAATTGGCAGCTTGGCCTATGCAGGCTCCGGAGCTGACCGCATTCACTCTAGCTTAGCCTCATGCCACTGCCTTCACGCTGGATTGAGACCGGTCGCCTGCGTCCGACCCGTCAGAAACCAATCCTGCCTCGGTTGCAGCTAGGGCAGTAAGGTCTGGGTAGATCCTAGGCGACTTCCCGAGTAGCTGATCATATTGAGGTCGACGCTCTTTGCCGTAGACGAGCTCATCAGTGAATTTCCCCAAGCGTTCCATAGAATAGGGTAGGTCGCGCTCTGCCCACAAGGCATCCACGATATATCCGGCCACCGTAGTCTCTTTAATGTTCATCTCGAGTCCGACTGCAGCAGTTTCTTTCCCTTCGACATGCCAATGTTCCCTGCAGTTCAAGGTCAGCGAGACGCTACGGCAGACATTATCAGGCATAAAAGACTTACCATGCTTCTTTCTGACGAGGCGTAGCGCCGATTCTCGGGCTTCCAGCTCATTTCCTTGCAAGTTTGGTAGCTCCGTCCGCGTCCTCGACTTCACCTGCAGTAGCCTTGCGCTCCTTCGGCGCCGGAGGGAGCCGTGATTGGGCCTGGATCTCGCCTTTGGAGCTCAGGGTCATGTCGCCTATGAGGGCAGCGAAGTCTAAAGGTACATTCTCGACTTCTGCTGTTCCCACTAAGCGTAGGTAGAGTATGACAGAGCAGAAGACATCGTTGGCGGCGTCTGTACATTGTGATGGTTAGTAAGGTCGAAGCATTGGCATGCGGCGTCCACCTTACAGCGTCTTTGTGCCTTGTTCAGCTCTGTCGACCAATTCGATGTCCTTGTATCGCCCTTGTCCTACAACGCTATGGTCAGCGCACAGCGTCCACAGGCCGTATGTGTTACGTAATACTTACCAAATAGCGATCAAGGTATAGCGCAACGAGTTTTTGCAATCCGATGAGATGATGGTAGCCATCCCACTTGCTTGTATAGATAGCCTTTGCTAAATTCGAAAGGTCCATAAGGCCTTTCATGACGATGGGTTGCTTCGGATTGAAGTCTCTAAACAATTTTCTGGCATCCCCTCCTATATGCACACCCAGCTTGACGGTCTCGGGATCTTCGATGATCCTGACCAGAGCCGATGCGATATCTGTCGAGTACACGTCAGGCAGGCCGCAACAGTATTTCAGGGGCGATGACTGAGCACGCACAGGACTTTTGGCCAACCTGATATAGAACGATGTTTTTCGCATCTCCAACTTGTATTAACGAGGTTCTGCCTTGAGTCTTGTAGTTGCCGAAACTACCATACGCTTCCCACTCCATGTCGAATCCAAGAGGTCTGAAATGTTACGATCAGCTTTTCCTCTCAGCACCTTGTCTCAGTATCTGTACGCACCCTTCCAGACTTTCTAGTACTTCTTCTAGGGTCTTGGGCTCCGGCGGGGGCTGGCCCTTCAGACCTTCTACAGAGACCAATTCCGACTGTTCTTCGCTTGCTGCCTTCGATTTACTTCTGAAATACCAGACTTTCGGCACTATCCAGTTACCATCATCATAACTAAATTCCCTCAATGAAGACTTCCATTTCAGTACTTCTTCTTCTCGCTCTAGTTGCTTCTCTTCGCGTTTCAGGCGTTGAGCTTCTCGGCCTGCTTTACGGAGACGCTCTTGTTCGGCTTTGGAAATGCCCGGATTACTTGGTCCCGCTACAGCTGTGGAATTGATAGACTTCTTGAGTGTTTTAGCGGGTTTAGACGCTTCGACTGAATTTTTGGTGATTGATGATTTCGCTTTTGAATTTGAAGATTTGGCAGGTTGGACAGCACCGAGCGGACCTGCCTTTAGGGTTTTCTTCAGCCATGCAGGCTCTGGCAAATCACTGGTATCTGATATATCGACCTCCTGGACGATCTCGAGAGGCGTAGTGATGACGGGATCGTCCCAGTCTATCAAGCCATCATGTGCGGGTCGGTTCTCGTTCCCAGCACGGGATGTACTTGCACTCGTGCTTGAGAAAGAACGCGTAGGAACAGGTTGGGCAGATGTAGAGGTTTTCAAGAAGTCCAGAGGTGCATTCCTATATGGAGATGCTATCTGCTTCGAATAGCTGCGTCTAGTCAATAGCTTTCTCCCGCTTCTCGACGTAATATCCGGTAATGACTCTTCAGAGCTGGACGTGGAGAGTCTACGGCTCGTAGCTTCCAACTCTTCAATTTCATTCCTACGAGCTACAGCTTCTAGCAGCCTAGCTTGAGCTAGAGTAGCATGTTTCAATGCTGATGACAGAGGATTCTCCAATTCTCGCTGCTTGCCTCGACGACCTTGTTTATGATGTTCGATGAACTCGATCGAGGAGTCTGGGTCGAAGGTTGCATTGGCAGAGCAGCCTTGCTCGGCTGCAGAGAAGCTAGAGTCGATGATATAGGGTGTTTGCTGTTTGTGCTTGATAGGCAGTAAGACGTCGGGACTGCTTGAAGGTGTCGCTTCTCGACGTGTCTTCTTGGGTCTGGCGAACAACGATTTCAGCATGGCTAGTTCACCGGTATCTAGGTTTGCACATACTGCTGTTTCCCTTTTCCCTTGTTGAGCGCTGGCTTCGAAGTACCTAGATATGCTTCAATACTGGACCTGCGAGATAACCAGACACCCTCAGATAGATTCCCTTGAGCCGATGTATCAGTACATACTGCGAGGAAGTGCTGCTTTTGGACGATGGCGCTTCTCCTCGTTTCTTGGTACCATCTTGCTGCTGTTGTTGAATCCTCACAGGCATTCCTGGCGTCCAGCTCGACTCGAGCCAGCTCGCCAGCGTCTTCTGGGTCCTCTTCTTGCCAACATCATCGCTTTTCGATGCTTCTTTCGTGCTGCTTCCTCGTTGCTGCTCTTGACCACCAAAAACAATAGGCGTCACGCCGGCTTTCCAGGACTTTGACGCGGTTGTTTCGCGAGCCATGTTGTTATCAGATGCTACGACGCTGCTGCTTCTTCTGATGCTCAAGCTCGAGATGTTACGGCGCATCAGCAGGTTGACAGCAGAGCCAGCCTGGGCGCGCGTCCGAATTCTCAGCTGGTTGGACGAAGCGAGGTGCATGAATGTCGTGGAATCTGGCTTGATTTTGGCGGTCTCAGTACATCGTATAGAATGAGCAAATGAGCAAGAAACAAGCAACAACCAATACGAAGAAGAACTTGCTGCACTGACGCTCTTTGTCCGACAGTCTGAGCTCGAAAGAAGGATGTCCAGAGCTTGCTCGAGATGGGCCCAAAACACACCAAAACAACGCCTGCGATGCTTCCATTGATGTACACGCATGTTTACCTCTCCTAATGATTGACTGTCCGTACACAAACATCCTTCTGATGGATTTTCAATGGATCTGATGGCCGCGAGCATCCGGTCCATCTCCTGCGAAGACTGTCGCATTCGTCCCGCCTACTCCCTTTCTTCATGCAAACGAATGAGCTAAATCTGCTCCTTCCGAGGCGGTCACCCCCGTCTCATTAGAAAATCCCAAGCTAGCATCGCCAGTCTGTTTTTCACGGATTAACGGGGTGTTTTTGTTGCTTTCCACCCCAAAACAGCGAGGCCTTCGCGCATCCCTCGAAAACCATGAGCAGAGTTTCTTCCTTGCTCTCCTGACAATTCGCAAGCGAAACCCAACTTCAAAAACCAGTCAGCGAGCATCGCAAGGCGCCAAAGAAATGGATGTCACCACCGCCCTCGATCTGCCTGGCCTGGAGGCGGGCAACCACCATCACTACTACTTCCACTACTTCCTCATTCTCCCTCTCCTAGCCAGCTTGCTGCAGTACGGTGTCATTCTTGGTCATGCAGCTCGCAAGCGACTGCGGATTTATCGAGCGGACAGATATGGTGTCCTCGGGATTCACATCGTAGTAGGGCTACTCGAGATCTTTCGGCTACATTACAAGCAGATAACCTACACTCGGAAGCATGGCACAGCTACTGCGATCGTGTTAGCGACTCCCTTCGATCTGGTTCTTGCGTGCATTCAGAGCATCACGAATCTGATGCTCGTCAGACCACTGCAGAGAGGAGATCCTATCCTCACTAGACCATGCTATCAGGCTCCTGCCTTGCTAAGGATGGTCCTGTCTGGATGGTCGCTGTATACTCAAGACCCAGATTGGCATCAGACATCCATCAGCACTCTGTCTTCTTTTCTGTGGGCAAGACTGTTGATATGGATGTATAAAGGGTACTTGAGAAGGGGCTCAGAGCTTTACAACATGGCTGTTTTCGGAGTAAGCAGCGATCTGACCATTCGCAGGAACGATCGCTGACCGATATTGTGACTGCAGAGCGCGATCATGGCTTTATCCGGCTCAAAGCACCCATATCTCACAACGCGGGTCTATGTCGTCGGTGTAGCCTTGAATGCTTACTTGAATCGCTGGGCGACGAACAAGCTTCGAAGCGCCGACAAGCATGTCAAATACCACCGCCATAATGCCTCTCTCATGCTGAACATTCGGCTGTGCAGACTTGGCCCTACCATGCACTGGTTTTTGGAAACTCTTGATACGCTAGGCTTCGCGGAGCTAGAAAACGGCAGGAATGCCGGCAAATACAACGTCGCTCTCAATCCTGTCAACGACATCTATACTTCCTCCCCCGAGAAGTCCGCTCCTTTACCAAAACAAGACGCCGCTTCTGTAGATTTCGCTAGCCTTAAGAAGCTAGAAGCGGCCGTAACACAGGCACCCAAGACGTCTCGGAGGAGGGAAGAACGGGCACGCAAGCGTGTGAGCTCGATCTCAAGCTCTCGGCGGAGCCTGAAGTTCTTCCCTTGAAGAAGATCGGCCGTGCCAGGAAAGACGGTCCAACAGTCGACGTGAGTTGCGATCCAGCTGGTGTGGATCGTAGCTAAGCTATTTTAATGATCGAATAATTGACGAACTACGGAACTGTGTAGGCGTATAGCGCTAGACTTCCTCTCTCTTTTTTCACTTTCCTTCGCTAGCTATAGCTTCAGGGGTTATAGGCGTAGCCTGTCTGTTTGTTCATGTGAAGTCAGAGACTTCATCAATAGGTTTATATATACGAAAGAACCTACGGGGTTCATATGAAGATCTGTAACATAGTTGTTTTGGTGTCCAGACAGGCAGTCGAGCCGCGTTTGCCTGATACCCTGCTTCGCCTGACTGTCTTGTTATCAGACCGGCCAAAGTAAGAGTGTGCATGGATCTGCATGCTCCTCGAAGCGGACGTGTCGTCGCCATATAATTTGATCGGAGCCAAGGTTTCTCGCTATCTCTTCTTTTCTAGCCATTCTACGATTCTTGCAGAGCTTATGACCTGACAGCCAATAACAGTTCCAACTCTCACAAAGCCCGTTGCCGAAGCCATCCCAGCGCCTTTCAGACTTCCGCTCTTTATCGCATGCACGACGGGAACACCGAAGGCTCCTGCCAGACCTCCGAGAAAGAAACAGATTGGAGTAGGAGGAGGTGTTTGTGACGGCGAGAAAGTAGTAGAGAGGAGAGTATATCCACCAAAGCATAAGAAAAGCGTGCTTCCATGCGAGAGCAAAGCTGGACCGAGCTCTTTAGTGAAATTGGAGAAGAAGGGCCTACTTGTAGTAAGAGATGTATAGATATGAGATTGGAGTGTTTCTGCGATGCCGCCTGCGCAGCCTGAAAGAGCACCTCGCAGGGTCAACGTTGGGACTAGCTTCTCGTTCTTCTTCAGGAAATCGCGACATAGATCAAACACCAAGAAGCGCATTCCTGCTCCTGCCATTGCGCTTCGTAGTGCGGCGCCATGGACAGGTGTACTGACGACCGAAGAAGGCGATATTTTAGAAGCGCCAGCGACTGCAAGATTCGCCGCAACGCCTGCTGCTGCTCCAGTACTCCAGTAGACAGCTTGTCGTTCGAGGAGAGGAGGTTTACGAAGCGTGTTCATGGCGAAAAGCAAGCCGTCGAAAAAGTAGTCGCTTTCGGTTGATGGCAAAAGAAGCTCCGAGAGAGACGTTCGTCAGAAGCGATTTATAGGTATCAGATGTCGGTCAAGGATAGTGTGCTTTTAGGTTTGGGTTTCTTTGAATCTTTGGTTAGGAGTCATACAACAAAGCCAAGGTAAAAGTATGCACTTCTTTAGCCGAATATCTGGTCACAGCATGGCTATCTGCTACAACTGATATGTAGCAAGTCTTCTATGCGTCACATTGGGGCACATATCACAAAGCTCAAAGCCGCCTGAATACGAATCTGCCGGTACGGCACCTGCTTGGGTCAAGACTGTTCCCGTTCTTGCTCCTGGCCGTCTGACTTCTTCGTCAACTTTGCGGCAGCTAATGGAGCCATATTCCATAGCAGCGAGACCTGACGAGTAGGCTTGAAGATCTTTGCCGGAGCGGCGGTTGAGTATGTAGAGACAGGATACCATGACTAATCCTGTTGCTACGATCCAGCGAACATTATCTGGCCTGCCCAACATAACAATTGGATGTCGTAGTTCACACGCTTTGGCCATAATGTCTTATGTCTTCTCACAGACTGAACTCTATGCGTAAAGCGTCGTCAGCTCCAACTGAGCTGAACACCGTGTGCTACGACTAACCAATGGTACAGACGAGCTTCATATTGTCGCTTTGCTGCTCCAGTAGCGTCGCCTCCGATCGTAAACGTATTGTCCAGCGTGACTACTATGTAGTAGGCCAAGGTAAAAGCCGCTTTCGCAGCTCTGTACGGTTGGAAGGCTGACTTTCTTTGATAGGAGGAGATCGAGCCCCCAATATTCAAGCCCATGGTCTATCCGGTTCTACCCCCTCTTCTCTAGCCATTTCACAATCTCTGCTGAGCTTATAACTTGACAGCCTATAATAGTTCCGACTCGCACGAAGCCAGTAGCCGAGGCCATCCCAGCACCTGCCAAAGTCCTATTCTTGAGAATATGTATCGCAGGAACGCCAATTGCTCCAGCTACGCCAGCGAGGAAGAAGCATAATGGAATAGGAGGAGGTGATGCGGTATAAGAGAGTTCCGTAGATAAAAAGGAATAGACACCAAGACAGAGGAAAAGCGTACTTCCATGCGAAAGTAGAGCAGGTTTCACAATTTTCGGAAAGTCGGACAAGAAGGGTTTTCTCGTGATGATGGACGTGTAGAGGTGTACTTTGAGTGTTTCTGCTATCCCTCCTGCGCATCCGGCGCAGGCACCACGTAGGGTTGGAGAAATGGTCTTCTCATACTTTCGAAGCAAGTCTCTCGAGAGGTCGAAGACGAGAAAGCGCATGCCGGCGCCGATCATGACGCCCTTCAGAGCTCCTCCGTGGACTGAAACTGGCGCTACTGCTGACGGAAAAAGCCTTGATGTCCAAAATACGCTCAGCGAGGATAGAGCTCCAGAAGCAGCTCCAGTAGTCCAGTAGACAGCTTGCCGTTCGAACAGTGGTGCTTTACGAGGTGAAATCACAGTGGATGGCATTTTTCACCCAAAAGCGAAAGAATATGTAAAAGAAGTCACGATGCTCGATGAGGGAAGGACCAGTAAGGGACATGCTCGTCGGCCGCAACGCGGGACTGTCCGGGATGCTCCAGTGCATTGATTGCTCATGATGTATGCTATTGATGATGGGATACTGAAAGTAGGGAATAGGTATGACAACAACAGCTGAAGTATGCGAAGTCTTTTCGCTAATCGATCGGCCCGGTCGCATCGGAGTGTATATAACAACGACAGCGAACAGACCCTAAATATGCTCTATTCCTCGTCTGAACGATATAGGATCTCATCGTCTGAACCGGCCTTGACAGCCATAATCATCTTGTCGACCGCCTTCTCTACGTCCTGCATGATTTGGCTATTCAGTGCATTCTGCCAGCTTTTCTGTACGATCATATCTTGCGAGTTGGCTTGTGAGCTCGGTAGTGTAGTATAGCCTGAATCTTGTGTGCTCTGAGAAGATGAAGCTGGCGTGAGGTCCTCCTCTGCGAAGGATCGTGATTCGCGGTACGCCAAACTTGCTACCCTATCTTCTATATGTCGAAGAGAGTCATCGAGCATCATATTGTCGTCGTCATCTTCAGGCTCAAGTATGATGTCCTCGTCTGATGAGGGTGGAGTTTGGATGATAAAGTCGCCAGTAGGGCTTGCGTTTGAGTCCTGATGCTCTCCCGTAAGTGGTTGTGTCTCTGCGTGTGTATATAAATCGTGCGGGTGCTCTGCATCGATATGCATATCTGTTAATGGCGGAATGCGTGTAAATTCCGGAGGCGGAGGTTTGCCCTCTGTATCAGGGTCCTCGATGACCAGGTCATCGTTGGATGCAAAGATCCTCTCATGACCGCGAAACAGCGATACTGCTAGCTCATACCCTGCATCGCATAAACTTTGCCGCTTCCGGGTTGGCAATTCGTCTTCAGATGCGGAGCTGATTATGATCGAGTCCTCGTTATCGTTTGTTTCTACAGATTTGCCTTTGTCAAGTTTCGCTTTTTTCTTTGTAGGCGGCATCTCTTCAAGCTCGATGCTAGAGCTTCTTGATCGCGATACCTTGTGATGGGTATTTGGCAAGTTCGCATGGAATTGCGGACCATGTGCATATTGTGTGGGCTCCCATTCTTTCGCTGGCTCTTTGTCTGTGAAAAGCGAAGTTCTCTTCGTTTGGTGGAGCGCTAAAGCAAACATTGCTTTTTGGATAGCTTCTTGATTGTCAGTGTTGACGGACTGAGTTTGACTAGCTTGCATATATAGCTGTGAGTTCTCTTGATCGTCATATTGAGGTGTATCCTGAGAGTCTTCGGCAGGTATGGAGGATGGATTGGCATTTCCTAGAAGCTGGGTCACGACATAAGCGACATCCGAAGGGCCATATAAGCTGACCTACCATGAGAACTGACGATACTTGGTCTGCAATGGCTGGATATGGTCGTCGAAGCAGTCCTGTGACGGATCTAGATATGGAGCGATAGCTCGCTGAGTCGGCTAGCAGTCTCTGCGGACAACAAGATTTCAGTCAGAACTCCACTTCCTCCAGAAATGTCCTCTCACCTCAACCCAGCTTGTGTTGAAGATAGCAGGATACCTCGACGCTAGATTCTTTGCCAGATGGTGTGCAGCTCGAAAAATTAGACTGCTATACGAAGCAGGTAGTCTCCTCTTGTTCGTCAGTAGGGCTTTTCGAAGGAGATTTGTAGCTTGATCTTGCGACTCTGTCGAAGAAGGACTTGCTTTGAGAGCCAGGGTTATAGACAGGCTTTCGAGGCGTTTGAGCTGCTGAGGGTTAACGAGTAGACGAGAAAGGGGCGCTGGGAACATCTGGAGCGATATGTTGGCTGAGATATTGAAGATAAGTAAAGAGCTGGACTTTGCATTGAAGGCGGCATACTCCGGGTATTCAGGCCTTCGAGTGCTTCGGAGTCCGAAACGTGCTGTATTCGCATCGGTGTCGCATTCTGATACATTCAGAAGCAAGTCAAACTACCTGCGAAGTTTCCCGGTTGTAAGTACGCGCACCTCTCTGAAGAAGCCGATAAAGGCGTCCAGCAAGGCGGACTTTACGAGCTCCTTCGCAGAGCATTTCTCGTTGTTCTTCTTTCCAAAACTAGCTGACACGAACACCTGCACTGTACCAGATTCCGGTGCGAACACGACGTTGTTGTTGTTGCTGCTTGGCTGTCCAGGCTCATTTACAGCGTGAATGACGGCGACTGAGAGCTCTTCTCCCTTGTTTCCAGTAATTGTAGGCAGTTTGGAGCGTCGTTTGACGGGCTGCGACATCTCCTCATTGTGTGTTATGAGTTGGCAAGAAAGTAACCTGGAGTGAGCTTGGACTCTGAACGAAACAATCAAATCATCTTAAACTCATTCAAGACTTTTGAGCTGAAAGGTCTAAGGATGTCTGTCGCGATGGACAAGCGCAGCTCGCGCAGCTATCACGGGCATTCGCATTCGCAGAGTGTCGGATACATCGACATCTTCGAGAGCACACAAAGCAGAACATTTCTCAAATGGCAAGAATCACAACAAGATCCTGGGATTGAGCCTATGTTGAAAGCTGACCCCGTCTGGCCAGGCTGAACACGCGACTGGAGAGCTCGAACATACCCCCGATGAAAGACCTCGCGAACGACCTCTCGGACGGCGTACGTCTGTGTCAACTGATGGCAAGCTTATCTACCGTTCTCCGCAATGTGTTGGACAATGTTGTTGACGCCGCGACGTCCAGGAAATCATGTCGCAGACCTCGCTCGGCAGGTACAATCTCGCCCCTAGGATGCGCGTCCAAAAAGCAGAAAATGTAAACAAGGCCTTGCAATTCATCAAAGGATCTGGTGTAGTCCTCACCAACATTGGTCCGGAAGGTGTGCCGACTCTGTGTAGCGAGTTCAGCGCGAAAAGCTGGGTACTGATTCCTGATCCTTAGATATTATCGATGGCAACCTTAAGCTCATCTTGGGCATGATCTGGACTCTTATCCTGCGGTTCACGATTGCCGACATCAAGTAGGCCAAATGATCATCTGTCGACTACAAGCGCTGAGAGGTATACATGTCCGCAGCGAGGAGGGTCTATCAGCGAAAGAAGGTCAGCATTGCGAGGTTGTCATGGTCAAAGATCTCGCTGACCATTCTTCAGGTCTCCTGCTATGGTGTCAGCGGAAGACGCAGCCATATGCCGAAGTAGATGTGCAAGACTTCCATCGCTCATGGAAAGATGGCCTGGCATTGTAAGTCTCTCCCATACATTCTATTCTGTATGTCAGGCTCAACCCATGTCTTCAGCTGCGCGCTCATCCATCGACACCGACCTGATCTCCTGGACTTTCAAGCACTAGACAAGACAGATGCACGGACAAATACCCAATTAGCATTTACAATCGCCTCTCAGCATCTGAACATCCCTCAATTACTTGACGTTTCGGACGTCTGCGATGTCGACAAGCCGGATGAGAGGTCTGTCATGACTTATGTTGCGCAATACTTCCATGCTTTCAGCGTGATGGGCAAGTCTAGCTACCCGTACGAGCGAGGAGACGTAACTGATCGTATTGCGAATGTTGCAGACCGTGCGGACGTACTAGCACGCCGAGTGACTATGTTCGCAGACACGTTAGAGACGATCTGGACCTCCCGCCACGAATATGAATCCCGTGTCTCCCGTCTCATAAGCTCTATTCGCGCCCTCTTGTCAGATTGGCAAGACTCCTCCCTACCCTCGACGTATCCAGAAGCCAAGAACGAATCCGTCCTGTTTACGGAGTACAAGAAGAACATGAAACGGACTTGGGTCGGTCAAAAAGCGGATTGTGCAGCTTTACTTAGTAATATACAAGCGAAACTCAAAACGTATGACATGAGGACCTATGAACCGCCTGAGGCCTTACGACTGACCGTGAGGAGGTCCTTTCTGCTGCTTGGAAACACGCTGACTCGGCATGTTGTCAGGACCTGGAGAAATGCTGGGAAGAATTGCTGAAGAGCGAAGCTAAGCGTAGTCGTGCAATCAACGCAAACATCCGAGAGTGGGTTCTTCATTCACTATGACACAGAGGCCATCGTATGACACTGTGTTCGTCGCAGGATCAAAGAAGGTCTACGGCGACGTTTCGCCGATCTGGCCAACGACTGCGAGCGGACTCTTCAAGCACTTACCATCTCCTTGACGTCCTTAGACGGTCCACTCGAAGCACAACTCAAGACACTATCTCAACTTTCTTTGCAGATTAGTAATGTAACGAAAGATGTCCTTCCACGTATCTTGGAAGCTGAACAAGCGTGTCATGCTGCAAATATCGAAGAAAGCGATTATACGGTATATACGTATGAAGATATAGAGTTCGAAACTGGTTTAGTGAAGGAAGCGCTGAGCAAGAAGAAGGCTTTCATCGAGAATCAGGTGGGCCCGCCAGAATGCTTTCGTACTTGCTTCAAGCGCCAAGTCATTGATGCCAATCTCTTCTCCCTGTGCTTTCCTAGATCGTCGCTCGGACATCAACGAAACTTACTCCTGCCCAGCTCGAAGAGTTCGAAAGCACTTTCCGGCATTTCGACCGAGATCAGACCAATACGCTAGGCGTCAATGAATTTTCCGCTGCTCTTTCTGCACTAGGTATCATCTATTCAGACAGTGATACGCTTGCTATTCATGAGCAATTATCGGGGGGAAATCAGTCTTTGGAGGAAGGTGGAGGAAGAGTAGACTTCCAGGCCTGGATTGACTTCTTGGTGCGTATTGTGCACTTGTTTCTCTTGGAAAGCTGCGTTTGAACTGAGGGATATACTGCAGACGGACATCACGGAGGATCAGACGTCTCCTGATCAAGTGCGAGAGTCCTTCGCAGGCATTGCTCAAGGAAAAGTAAGCCACGATCACGCTATGACTTTACAATACTATAGAAGCTGAGGAATGTGCTATTACAGCCATACGTGACTGAGCTCGACTTGAAACTCGCCTTCGTTCCACAAAATACGATCGACTTCCTAAAGACTGCCATGCCGCATACAAGTAACGGGGCCACAAGGTCTGAGGATCAAGTGAATGGCGGAGAACAAGGTACCGTGCTGGATTTTGATGCGTTCTTGGATGATGCATTCGCGGCGTAGTCCATCTTGGCGATCCAGAAGAGCGTGTGTGCGTGTGCTAGTCTTCCCTGCGCGTCGAGTAGTGAATCGAATGTTGTTGCTACATCTACTTGATACTACCGATACTACTACCTAAAAATGCCTTTCTCAAAGGGAAGTGACCTGCGTCACGCCTGCTTGTGCTTGATGTAGACTACTAATGCAAGTATAGCGACTATAAGGTCTAGAGCTGCTATCAAGACGAACGGGATGCCTGGACGTTTGTCCGCGAGGAGGCCTCCCAGACCAGACACGAACAAGATGCCGAGGCCTGCCCAACGCCCATAAATTGGTCAGCGGATGCTAGATAAAGGTGCTAGAAATGAAAAGCAGACGACATACCTCCGCAAAGACTATATGCTCCAGCTAAGGCGCCTGCTACTTCCTCTTCTTGTTGTCCAGGTAAAGCTCTCGTTGTGATCGGAGTATCCACCACATATCCTTGTCCATCTTCACTATCGCTGTCCGTCTCATCTCCCGTCCCAGTCCGATTCTGGTTCATCAGGATCTTCCTTCCACCCGCAACGAGCGACAGACTCAGGACAATTCCACTGATCTGCGAAATGCCAACACCAATACCCGCGATCCACGTCCACACATTTCTTGGATTCTCACCTCCAAAGTTAAATGTACTTCTTCCTAAAATCAAGAAAGACAATGCGCCGATGGAGAACGTGAGAAATAGCGTGCGGGATGGATAATGAGTAAGTGAGAGGAAAGGAGAGAATAGAAGGGTGATTAGTTGGATGACGCCGGTGATGGTGGATGCTAGTACGTATGCTGCGTGACAACCCTGGGTTTTGGGAGAGAGTATGTCAGTCGACAGATTTCGATTGTACATTGAGCTAGGTAAGAATGTGGACTTACTGTTTTAAGAAGCTGTCCGTCAGCAGGCTTGCATAGACCGGTCTTCTGGTAGTACGAAGCGACATAAAGGGGAATGAAGACGCTGGAAAGTTCTCGTCAGTCAATGGACAGATCGTGTTCAGGTGTCGAAAGAGAGAGATACTTACGATACGGTGATGACCTGTGCACGAGCTGCAAAGCCAGCTATGAAGCCTAAAGCGAGCTGCGGCGTCTTTGCCGCCAACTTGAATCCTCTTCCCAGCTTTGCTACCTCGCTCAGTATTCCTCCATAAACAGGGTTCGCTCTATCAGAATACTGCTCCACTCTAGGGAGTCCTACGAATGCAATCAAAGCATTCGCAAACGCTATCCCCGCGACGATTCTGAAAGCATATTTCAGTCCAACACCAGAATCGTGCGATACGATAGTAGGTAGACGGAGGTAGACGAATACAGCCAGTAGAGCTCCTAAACCTGTGGAGAAACCTAGGTATGCAGCTAGTTTAGTAGATGCTTCGACTTTGGGAACGATTGGTTCGGGAGTAGGGCGGGACCAGCCTAGTATTGGTTGACGCTCGTCGGTCTTGGGAAGAAGAGAGGGAGGAGAGGACAAGATTGAAAGTAGAGCCGATAGCATGGCTGTGATGCCTGATGCTCCGCATGCAAAGACCAGGCGGGCCTGGAGAAAGACACATGTATAAGCTTTCCGAGCTTTAATGTATGACACAATGATGCACGCACGAGTAATAACTGGGGAAACACATTTCTAGCTTGTACGAAGAGAAGCAGACCCAGTCCAGCTAGAATATTCGCAAGTGTCGCTACGAGTCTTGGAGAAGTCGCATCTGCCAATCTTCCCCAAATGAGGACCAAGCATAACACCAGTACTTCTTCCGTGAAGATCAATGTACTGTATCGTCAAAGATCAGAATCACCGGCAGCATGACGATGATGGACGCAGCATGGTCGCACCCGCTGATCTTTCCAGTAGACTCGTTAGGGACATGGAGTAGGTCAGTCAGAACGAATGCCTGGGCTGCATTGATGAAGACGACGAGGGAGATGCCGATGGAAGATGAGATGAGGAAGGATGCAGCATGAAGGGATGAGAAGCCAGATGATACTCCAAGGCGGGAGGCCATGGTCAGCACGTCGTAGTTCTTCTGCTTCCCGTCAGCTACAGTCTTCCCAATCAAGCCTTGAATCGACTGCGCGTAAAGATGGATGTAGGCAATGGTCGAGCCCGGTCAAAGCGAGCTGCACGGTCCTCCGGGGCTTTGCGCAAAGCAGCGACAACGAAATAACAAGGCAGCGTACGGCAGCTTGTCCTTGTAACAACTGTATTGCAATCTAGCTCGATACTACAGTCCGCCAACTTCCTGCTGGATCCAGCTGGCCTGTTTATGCACAGGCGGCAGCGCGACGACGTCGAGCGCGAGCGCGAGCGAAGGTGAGCAGTCGCAGCAGATTGATTGAGATGTAAAGCTATTCTGATTGTCGTATAATTGCCTAGCAAAACGCCTATCACTGTTCGCAAGATTGTAGAATCCTTGAAATCGCCAGAATCAACAGCCAACAACAACAACATGGCCTCGTCGACGTCTTTGCAGAAACCAACCTCGTCGACCACCTCGTCCAGTATCAATAATGCAAAACATGACCGCACACGCTCAGTAGTCCTCCAACCTAAAGCGCCAGCTGTAATGTCCTTTGCGTACGGCGCGCCTGTCCTTCCAGGCGTAAACGACGGGCATAGTCAACATAGTCAACAGTCACCCCGTCGCAGTAGGGGAAGAGCGGGAAGTGCTACTAATGAAGGCACTACTGGAGATGGGCACAGCGAAGCGTCTACGTCGAGAAGGACTGGAAGCAACTACCCAGGCGCATGGAATGGCGATACTTCCTCGCCCAAGAACAGCAGGAGCACCACTCGTCATCAAGATGCAGGAGACGATGATGGCGAGAACATCATCAGGCAGGAACCTGCGGCAGTCCGCTATGCGCGTCTGAAACAACGCCTAAAGGATACAGGAAGCAGTCGACCACCTGTCAACAACAACGAAGAAGAAGACGATAGTGATGCAGACATCGCTACACGTCAGAGTGAGCAACCTGAAGATAGAGCGTCTGCTCAACAACATCAACATCAACAACGCGGGAACGGGTCAGGCGTGATACAGCACAACGAGCCTCCCAAAGCAGAGGCCTACAAAGACACGAGCGTCAATATCGCAACTGCGTTCTGGCAAGCTGCAGGCGGGCCCGCAAGAACAGCCATGCCTGCTCCACGTCCTTCTTCACTTTCTCAAGCTACTGGCGACAATGCCGGCGAAGAACACGATGATGACAATGATACAAGTCGCTTAGACGATGTTTCTACTACACAATCGCCCGAACAGTCCACCACCTCCATGCGGAAAGAATACCCTAATCCGATCTCATCAGGCAAGAAGCGCAAGAAGCCTACGGGTGGATACAAAGGCACTGCATCAGAGAAGGATAGACCATTCAAGATCTCCAAGAAAGATCTGAATAGAGGGTCTTCAGACGATTCGGAAGAGTATGATGATGAAGGAGAGAAGATTGATCTCGATGAATTGAAATTCGAGATGGGCTATGGACCGAATAGGAAGAGTGGTGCTAGTAGTACGACGAGCACTGCACAAGCAGTGAAGAAGTCAAAGCCGAAACAAGCAGCGAGCAAGAAGACGGGTGGGGAAGAAACGTCTGCGAATGCGAGTGCACCTAGAACTGCTGCAAGGCGGAAGTCGTCTCAGAATAAGGATGGAGCCTATAAACCGGGTCAAGACGATGATGAAGATGACGATGAAGACGATTTCGATGAATCTACTTCCACCCGTAAGAGGCAGTCCAAAGGAGAAGGCAAAGCAAGAGAGACGTCTGTCCCTGCTAGTGAACAATCGCGAGGTATTTCAGAAGCGCCTAGTGCCGGTACACAATCCATGACGTCGTACTATTTACAAGAACCCGAGCCTGCAGCAGATTCTGGCATTACTGGGCCCACGGCGCAACAATCTTCTAGCCGACTTACCCAGATCCATCCAAAAACAAATACCTATCAACCTTATTTCGCTTTCTCTACTACCACAACTACAACTCATTCGAAGTCCAATATTAATCGTCCACGAGCACCATCTTCATCGACAAACCAGTCTTCCATCCCTGATTCTACCAGACTCACGGGCAACGGGAATGGAAGTGGGATAAGAGCAGGTGTTACTTCCTCCAATGCCTCTTTCAACGATAGAGGCAGTGAATACGATTATGCGGAAGAAGAAAGGATGTTGGCACAGTTACAAGCTGCTAAAGAACGAGCAGAGAACGGGAGGTTGATTCCTGAAGGAAGACCATTCTCTTCACTGGTTAGCGGCAGCGGCAGTGGGAATAATGGTGATGGGAAATCTGCAAGTCATAATAGGCAAGTCTCGTTAGATACGAGTGAAGATAGTAGAGATGCCGCTCAGCAGCAGAAACAACAACAGCAGCCAGGAGGACAAAGGAAACTGGGACCAAGAAGAGGTCCTCCTCCACCAGATCGCGAATCGAGTATCCTAAGCGAATCAGCCAGTAGTCATCTGAATGGCTATACTACGCCTGTACCAGACGAACAACATGACTCCTCAGAGAATGAAAACACGAGAAGCATAGGACGGAAACTGGGTCAATTGGTCAGGAAACTCTTTGTGATTCTTTATTGGATCACGGTGGGACCGTATAAAGTGCTCAAGAGTAAGGACTTGAATACGTTGCTCAAATGGGCAGCTGCTGTGGGTTTCACTGCTCTTGTTCTTGGTGAGCTGGATATTCTTTCACATACTAGACCCTGCCCGTCTTGCTAACGATACCATTGTGTAATGACAGCTGCAGTGCAGGAACAGCGTCCTTCCGACTCCTCTCCTCCGGCCTCTACAAGATGGCATATCCCTTTTACGTCCTCTCGCCCTAGCTCTTCTCCAGACTTTGCAGCTCCAAATGGTCTCCCAAGCAACTTGGACGAGCTCGTAGCGCGCCTTACAAACCTCGAAGCTTCCTTCTCTTCCCTTTCTTCTAAACAATCTTCCGACCATCTACACATGTTTGAAACCTCGCGCTCGACGTCTGAGACTGTCAAGCGCTTGACGCTTCTAGAAGCGGATTTCGAAGCTGAGCGTCGGAAAATTACCAAACTAAGTGAAGGGAACAAGAAAGATATGTTGAAAACAGATGAGAAGATAGAAGCGAATCTGAAAGGCGTCAAGACGCAGCTTGACTATCTTTCTGAGAAAGTAAAGACGCTATCAGGAGATAGGAAACAGGATGCGCTCGATACTGCTAAGCTTAAAGATGGAGTTTCGAACATTAATAAAGATATAAGTGGCCTTACGCGCCGTTTGGCAGACCTTCAAAAAGAAGTCGAGAATGGCCACGATTCGGAAAATCTAGCAAGGCTCGTCACGAAGGCCATAGAGGATATATTACCGTCCAAGATGGCGGTATCGGTCGATCAGAAGACTGGGCAGGTACAGGTCGATCCAAAGTTCTGGCAGCATCTCCGGTCGGCTTTCAGTTCTTCTTCTTCAGGAGCTAGAGCTGGAGAAGCTGGGAAAGTAGTTGCTAGCTGGGATGACTTCCTAGCTGCCAATCAACAGAGCTTGCAGCGCTTTATTGGCGAAGACGTCGATTCTCGGTTTAGCAAGGGCGCCATACTCAGCAAGAAGGCTTTCACGGATCTACTTTCCCGCGAGATCGGAGGTTTGCGTATGGAGCTCTCTCAGAATACCCTTGATAGCCTCTCGAAGCTCTCAAGCGACTTCTCCGCCAAGTTGGCCAAAGCTACATCTTCGACTCCATCAAGCGGGAAAGCCGCATCCACCATCAAGCTTTCTTCCGGCGAAGATTTGAACGCACTAGTTCAGCAGCTCATTGATTCAGCACTTGAGAAATACAGTAAAGACGTATTAGCGAAACCGGATTTCGCACTCTATTCCGCAGGGGGGCGGATCATACCTTCTCTCACTTCGCCCACATACGAAATCCGTCCAAATACATTTACTGGTTCTCTACTGTCCAAGATCTCAGGCAGAGGAGCTATAAGAGGCAAAGCACCCGTAACGGCTTTGTATCCTGATATCAGCGTAGGGCAATGTTGGCCTTTTGCAGGTCAGTCTGGGCAATTGGGTATACTGCTCAGTAGGAAAATCAGACCGGAGGATATCACCATTGAACATGCTAGTAAAGATGTAGCGTTGAATGTGTCGAGCGCACCTAAGCGATTCGAGGTATGGGGCTTGATTGAAGATAAAGAAACGATGGAGAAGCTGGCTTCTTCACCGATCGCATCGTCAGAGGGAGGAGGAGAACAAGAACGCCTAGTCGGGAACAAGCTGCTTCTCGTTTCTGGTCAATACGACATAAACGCTTCATCGCATATCCAGACATTCCCTGTCGATCAGGCTATTCGGGATCTAGAAGTGCCAGTGAATGTGGTCATTGTAAGGATATTAGAGAACCATGGAAACGAAGCGCTGTCGTGCTTATATAGGGTAAGAGTGGGTGGAACGGTCGTCGAGGAAGAGATGTAATCGCTGGACGCTGCAAGCGTGGATAATGTAATTCAATATTGGTGTATATAGATACGCTCTTCTCTCAAGATACACTCGCTTCACTCATAGTCTGTCTAGATCTTCTACCACATTCGGTTATCAAAGTACTTAGTCAAGCGTATATCGTTGTATCATAACCTCGAAGCAATGCTCAAGGTTCGTCTTCCTCGTCAAAACTCAAGCGGAACGGGACGGTTTGAGTCCTTTCAGCCAATGTCGCTCATTCAGCCCGCCTGCCTGTTGAACAGCTCCACAGCCAGACTGCACCCTCAAGATCTACCACCCCCTGCTTGCGAATGCAAAAAGCATACAAGCTTCTCATGGGAGCTCGTTGACCTTGTTCCAGAGTTTCGAACAAGGAATCGCCAGCAGGATGAAGAAAAGTCTTGGAGAGGTGCGGTATGCCGGCCTATACAGATGAAGATGGTTTCTACCATATTAAGGGAGGCTAAAGTTGCGAAGAAGTGCCAAAAAAGGAGAGAGATGGTCCTGGACGCGCTTGCCTGCCCTAGGTACAGCCAAGCGCTCCAGGACTTGGAAGAATCAAGTTGCATTTTAACATACATATTGTTCATTTTCTGACATTCGATAGATGCTCAGAGGCCAATCTTCGCTTTTTGGCAGGCGCGAAGGTTTGTGTTTGTTAGGCGCTGATCTACTGTAATTGGAGGCTTTCTAGGTGATTAATATAGATGTACCTGTTGAGAAGTGACAGCAGAGGAGGATGATATTATCGATGTAGTCAACGTAGACATCTTCTGGTCTAAAGAGGCTGCTCGAAGACGGTCCGTGCTTTGTCAGGACCTCTGAACGGTATCTTCTTGGGCATTCTTGCTGGAGTGTGGGATGTACAGAAAAAAGAAAGGATGTAGAGAAGAGAGCACTAGCTCGTCGTGCCATTTTAGAAGAACAGAAAGCAGTGTCGAACGAGAAACTTGAGGGGAAGGAAAAGCGGGTCTGTTGTCAGCGGTGTCATCAGACGTGTTATCACTCGAGATCATGTCGAACTATATAAGGAGGGGCTTTCACGCCTTCTGAAGCACAAAAAGTTGTCCTGGGTCATATTGACGCGCCCTTTTCGGCAGCAGCTGCGTCAATACTCCCAGGACACGATATCAGTGTTGAGTCTTGTGGTAAATTAAGGATTGTCATGTCTCCATGCTTCTGCTTGCTACGCTTGCTCGTTTGTACATGTCTTTGGTCAAAACAATTTCCCAGCATGAAGGCCAGTTATACGTCGTTATAGAGGCATCCGTAGGTTCCATTCGACAACAGACCAAAGGCTGCCTCTGGAAGACTGGACTTTGACATGCCCATCCGGCAACGACTTGTACTGTAAGCTCGACCAGGATGGATGGGGAAGACTTGAAGCAGACAGGGAACGGTGTATATGGTATAGCATGATCCAACTTGAAGTCGGAGAGCAGTCTGGCCTTGAATGCTGCCGCGAGTAGACCTACACCGCATTGGCAGTGCTCTTGTCGGGGTACGGTGTCAGAGTCAGGGGCAGTGGGACTATTCTCGTTGTCGCTGCAGAGCATCTTTCTTCGCATTATTAGCTACAGTATCAGCTTCTTCTTCCACTTGTATCAACGCCATCAACAACTCCCAAGCTTCAACTTGACTTTGGTGTTTCTTCGGGGATACGATAGGCAAGGCAAGGCAGCAAGGCAAGGTGCCGGATAGCTCGACTCCAATTTCAACACTTTCAAGACTGACCTATAGGGCCATAGATATACAGCAACTTAAGACTTGGGAAATACTCAAGACCTCAAGGCTTGCTGCATCTCCCGGTGTTCTGTTCTGGCTTGACCGCGTGCAATTGAGCGCCAATATCGTGCTGCAAGTCGGGCCATTTGGGTCAAGGGCGCGCAGAAGAAGAGCCTGCGTCAGCAGAGCGCCAACAAGTAGTATTCAGTATCCTATAGCTGTCCTTTGATCCCCCTGGACTGCCTGTAATCATGGCGGTGAGCTGGTCCCTCGAGCGCAACACACGCAGGGATCCCATGTGCTGACCAACTTTGGATCCCTCTACTTTCTCGACTGCGTTCTCCCACCGCTGTAACTACTCGTCAATCAAATCGATACATCGATGCATTCATTCTACGCCGAACGAAACTCGCCAGGCCAACGGGCTCGATGCCAAGATTCGCGACATCCACACACGGATCCAGAAGGAGCGCAAGATGATAGAAGGTTTCAAAGCAATGTCGCAAGCAACATCTAATCCAGATACACAGAAGAGCTGTCAATCCAAGATTAGAGATAGCGAAAAGTCGATACAGTGGTTTGAGCAATCCCTCCGCGAATTACAGAAGAAACGTACAACATCAGCACCTTCTTCGGAGACATCCTCAATCGCACCGTCTACGTCTATAGAGAATAATACGCTCCCTTCTTCGTCGTCGACAAGCTTGCGATCTACCGCATCGTCGCAAACTACCCTTTCTTCGAATGCATCTGCAGCGAGAAAGACATTGCCGCCTACACCTGGATCAGGCTTGGACGGTACAATGTCAAGCGGCGGGATGGGCGGTATGTCGCAAGCGCCAGGAGCAGCTTGGAATACTGGATACTCCCCTTCCATCCGTCGCAAGGCAAACTTCACCAACCTTGGTATGCATTTAGGAAAGCATCCTCTACAGAATACATTCGCTAATGTTCACACATTAATACTGTCTGGCGCAGATCTCATAAAGTATGATACACCGCTAAACTCGGCTAAAATTAGCAAGATGTTGAATCAGCTAGAGTTCAAGCTACGAGTCGAGAAGGAGTACATGCAAGGTATCGAAAAGATGGCCAAGCTATATCAGGTACGCCTTCTCTGCCCGCACCAGAGGGCCTTGGCTAAGCGGAGGTTGCGGTAACAGGTCGAAGGAGATAAGAAAGCGCGTTCGGATGCAGAAGCTAAGCGAATTGAGAGCAAAGGCAAAAAGGACCTACTCGAAGCTGCTCTAAAGCGATACAAGACCTTAGATGTCATGGGCGGGGTTTTCGACGAAGAAGATGGTAGGTCTCAGTACAAGGTTGTACTTAGCTCAATACTAATAAATCAACATGTACAGCTCCCGACGACGATGATGCGAAAGGACTCCGCCGGCGACCCGTTTCTGGTTCCCTACAAATCACCATAAAATCCGCTCGGGATATCGAGCATCTTCCCTCGAACAAGCGCAAGCCTACCGAAACCGTCGTGGTCGTGAAGGTAGAAGACACGCCTCGCGCACGTACCCATCCTTCGCGTACAGATCGGTGGAACGAGGATTTCGAGTTACACGTCGATAAAGCAAATGAAGTCGAAGTCACTATATACGATAAACCATATGGAAATGACCCACCTACGCCTATTGGTATGCTGTGGATCAGATTAAGCGATGTGGTAGATGAAGTGAGAAGAAAGAAAGTTGGAGCGGAAGCTGGGGCTGGGTGGGTCACTGCTGCTGGAATGGAAGGTTCTGGTACTGCTCCTTCTTCTGGGCCTGGTGCACCCCATGCTCATCATCAACACTCCAACTCGATGGGAGGTGCTTCTCAAGCACTTGATACGCCTGTTGCGGCTCATTTGCCGGCAAATGCGCAGAGTGCTGCGATGAGACCTGGAACAACAGTAGATGGCATAGATGCCTGGTTTTCAGTAGAGCCAGCAGGACAGATCGATCTTCACCTCAATTTCGGTGCGTTTCCGAGTTTTCACTTTCGTCCAAAGCCGCTGATATAACCAACTGACCAATCCATACACAGTCAAATCAAATGTCCGCAAGCGTCCCTTCGACCAAGGTGGACTCGGTCGACAAGGTGCCCTCCGCAAGAGGCGAGAAGATGTAGTCGAGCAGAACGGCCACAAATTCATCCAAAAACAATTCTATGGAGTCGTACTATGCGCTTTCTGTCAAGAATTTTTGTTGAAAGCGGCGGGAATGCAGTGCGAAGACTGTAGATATACATGCCATAAGAAGTGCTTCGATAAAGTAGTCACTAAGTGCGTCAGCAAGAGTGACGCAGAGTCGGTGAGTCGCATTTAATCACTTAGTGGTCATCAGAGACATGCTGATAAGGGAGATGCGACAGGACCGAGATGGGGACAAGATCAATCATCGCATCCCTCACCGCTTCGAGCCAATCACGAGCATGTCTCCCTCCTGGTGCTGTCACTGTGGTCAAATCGTACCTCTTAGCCGCAAGAAAGCTCGCAAATGCTCAGAGTGTGGTCTATCGTGCCATGCCGACTGTGCACACCTCGTTCCAGATTTCTGCGGCATGTCTATGGAAATGGCAAGACAACTCATCGGAGACATCCGAACTATCAATACGAACAAGTCACGCGTAGGACCAGTAAGACAGATCAGTGCTTTACCTCAGCTCGGAGCTGGCAGATCCGGACCGCCTTCGCCTAGTCGCGTACCTCCTCCTTCTTCTGCTTCGCAGGCCCGTCAGACTCCTGTAGGAACCCTTGCGGACGATGCTAAGCGCATGCAAATCGATCCGCGAATGGCAGACTATCCACAGCAGCAACAGCAGCAGCCTCTTCCTCCTACGCGTGTGCCTCAACAACCTCCACAAGCTATCCCTCCCCGCATACATCAATCTCAGTCAGACTATGCACCCCAACAGCAAGGTCTGCCTCCTAGACCTGCTGGACCTGTTTCTCCCGGCCCAAGACAGCAACAAGTTCCTCCTGCTCGCGTGCCAAATCAATATCCTCTTCCATCATCTGCACAACAGCAGCAGATGCCAGGCCATGGACGACAAGGCTCGTATGCTGGTCTTCCGCCCGGTGCTGGTTTGCCTCCTGGTGCTGCACCTCCACAGATTCAGGGACAAGGCGAATACAACCACCAGCTTCGACCTCAGCCGCTTCAGCAGAATCAGAGACCCCAGTCTGCCTACGAGGTGCCTCAGCAGCAAGCGGCGGCACCTGGTCAAGCTCAAGGTCCAAGACCTATGAGCACACATGGTGGCCAAGGTATACAGGCACAGCTGCAGCAGGAACAGAACCAAAGGTTATTGCAGCAGCAGCAGCAGCAGCAGCAGCAGCAGCAGCAGAGCATTCACCAGCCTATGCAGATTGACCAGAAAGCGCCTCAGATAGCCCAGCAGCAGCAACAACAGAGACCAGGTCCACCTCAGCAAGGTCCATCGTTTGCGCAGCAGCAGCCTGCTCAGCCACAGCATGTACAACAACAGAGCGTGTCATCCTTCCCTACACCCCTACAACAAGGTATACCGCCTCTACAGCAACAGCAGCTCCAGCAACAACAGCAAAGACCTCCTTCTGCACCTAGCACGCCTTCAAAAGCTAGACCGCAGCCATCCGCAGCAGCCGGGACTCGAAAAGTCACCCTTGACGATTTCAACTTCCTTGCTGTGCTCGGTAAAGGTAATTTCGGTAAAGTTATGCTGGCGGAGGAGAAGAAAAGCAATAGACTATGGGCTATCAAGGTACTGAAAAAGGAATTCATCATTGAAAATGATGAAATTGAAAGCACAAAGAGCGAGAAAAGAGTCTTCTTGGCGGCTGCCAGAGAAAGACATCCATTCCTGCTGGACCTGCACTCCTGCTTCCAGACTGAGACACGTATCTACTTTGTGTGAGTCTGGCTGTTCGATTAGGATGACTGAGCTAATCTTGTCTGTTTCCGCAGCATGGAATACATTTCTGGCGGGGATCTCATGCTGCATATTCAGCGAGAACAGTTCACACCCAGACGAGCGCGCTTCTATGCTGCAGAAGTACTTCTCGCTCTCGAATACTTCCATAAACAGGGCATCGTGTACCGTGATTTGAAGCTCGATAACATCCTTCTCACGCTCGACGGACACGTCAAAGTCGCAGATTATGGTCTCTGCAAGGAGAATATGTGGTATGGAAAGACTACTAGCACTTTCTGTGGTACGCCCGAGTTTATGGCACCCGAAGTAAGTTTGAAAGCAAGCTTTGATTGAGTTGTAGCTGACAAAGTGTTGTGTAGATCCTACTTGAGCAACGCTATGGCCGCGCTGTCGACTGGTGGGCATTTGGTGTGCTCATCTACGAAATGCTTCTCGGTCAGTCTCCCTTCCGCGGAGACGACGAAGACGAGATCTTCGATGCCATTCTAGAAGATGAGATCCTCTATCCTATACATATGCCGCGCGCAAGCGTATCGATACTTCAACAACTCCTCTGCCGTGACCCTACGCGCCGTCTAGGAGCAGGTCCAGATGATGCCGATGAGATCAAAGCACATCTGTTCTTCAAGGACATCAACTGGGACGACATCTTCCATAAACGCATACCTGCTCCATACTATCCTACAGTAGATGGACCGCTCGATACAAGAAACTTCGATAAGGAATTTACGAGCGAACAACCGACTTTGACTCCTGTACACTCGCAGCTCTCCGCTGCCGATCAGAAAGAGTTCAGAGAATTCTCGTGGATAGGACCTGCCGCTCTGGACATGTAAGCGAAGCGACATCGATCAAGACGATAATGAAAAAGGAAGACAAGTACGATGATCCAAGAGACGACAAGGCTGCTGTGTACATACACGAACATACTAGCTGCTGGACAGTCTTTATACCCAATCAGGACTACTGCGATGCCCCTTACAACCACTCACGTAATGCGAACTTGGGATACCCTCCTTGTCTTTCTTGTTATTCCATAGTTGCTAGTAGAGATGAGAAAGGGTGACAGAGTGATGAGATGGAAGACCTGGGATAGACACGAAAAGCATTGATTGCAATACGACACATCCTGAAGATGGTTTGGAAAGCTTGATTCGAGGGTAGCTGATGCACATCTTGGGAGCCACCAGCACTCCCTTTACAGCGCACTGACTAAGCTTCCGGCTGTATAGACTGGCCTACTGTTACGACATTTTCCCGCCTAGATTCCTCCTCTCACTCCTTACTCTGGCAGAATTGGATACGCCGCTCTACTCTGGCAATCGGATGCCCCGCTCCACTATGCCTTGTGCGGTCCTACAATCGACATCTACTCCATCCTCGATACTGATGCACTAACCGGGCAGCTGTCTTTCGGAACTTGGTGCAAACCTTCACATGTTATGCCATGAATAGGGAAAGCACAGCCTTCGAACCCGGTTGATTCTCCTCATTATACAACTCGTCCACACGTCAACCAGAAGAAGAAAAAAATGCAATCTTGCGAATGCACTCGATACAAAGGGACAAACAAATTGACGTCTCGAGGTGACAATTTCAGCTGTCGGGCTGGACAAACAACAATTCTAAGCTGCACTTTACACGAGAATGCGACGTAATGAATGCTGTGCGTGTATGTCGACATATTGAAGATGTCCTCCTTCTCCTGGTTAGCGCGAACCCGTGATCGCAGCTAGGTGGGTTTGCCGGCTACCGGATGGGTTCGTATTGGAGAGATACGTTGTTGCCTGCTCTTGCTATTGTATCTGTCTACTCCTTTGAATCGTACGTATTTGACTCTCCAGGCTCTTCTGTGTTTGATACCCCTTTGCCCTACGAGATAGGTCATCAGACTTGGACTCTAAAACCAGCGGTTTACCTGGGTCTAAAGCGAGGAATACAAGAACGTCAAGACAGAAAGGTTACAGCAGAGCAGACAGTAGCGAGAACAGCGAAACAGTCCAGGTTCAGCTCGAACTCCCAGCAGCCTTAGGCAGGCCAGGCTACCTATCGCATCTCATCGCCTGAACCTGCGAGCACGAAGCATGTTGCCCGCTCAAAGGTACGGTACAATGCATCAAAAGGATAGCAAGGTCCAGGTTGGCATACCGTGAAGCTGGGCTAATACGCTGGCTCGTTGTTGCGCGCACAGGAACAAGGTCGATATCTCGAAGCTCACGCCCGACGAGCAGAAGGCATTCAGACTCTATGGCAAACTACCAGCAAGACCTGTAGCTAACAAGGCGTCGGTGAGTTGCTCAGGGTTGGATAGCCCTGCAGATGTCCCCACTGCGACCTCGAAGCTTTATGCTGACTATATTTGCGTTGATTTGCGACAGGCTGAGCGAAAGTACTTTGGTATGTATACAACGTAGTCAATGTATGCTAGATTAGGCGCTGATACAGATGTTTCTCTAGACTCTGGCGACTGGGCACTCTCGCGATCAGGCAAGGCCGAACATGCAAACGTACCTTTGGGCAAAAACATGCCTCGACCCGATGAGATTCCCCATGCTTCTCCTACACCTATCGGCGGCGGTGGTTCAGCTAGTTCAGTCTCGTCCTCATCTCCTCCCACCGGCACCCCTTTGTCTCCATCTGGCGGTCTTGGAGGTATCGCTTCTCCCACAAGTCCAGGCAGCGGTCCTATCCCTCTAGGTATCGGAAATGGTTCATCCTCATTAGCCGACAGCGGTATCAATCTATCCATGTCTCCAGGCAGAGTCGGTGTAGGCCAGCCTCTAGCGACGTCCCCTACCAGATCTTTCAGTTCTTTCGCTGGAGTCAACGAGAGAATGTCTCCTACAAACTCGACTTCTCAGAATCCCCTCGTAGCTAGATTAGAGAGCGAGGCAGGAGCAAGATCATCCGTCTTGCCAGTGTCCGCTTCGCCAGGAGGAATAAATTCTGGAACGACTGGAAATCACATCGGAAAGATGCAGATTAGACGAGCGTCCTCAAGCGAAGGTTCTCCTACAGCAGGTGGAAATTCAGGTGAGCAAAAGGCAAACCCACTCAAAAGCGTAATGTAGATTGAATACAGACACTCTGTACAGGATCACATCTCTCACAGCAGATAACTGCAGAAGATGATCAGGTTGCGGAGATGGAACTCCAGTGATTACCTCGTGGCTTCTCGAATGCCTACTGTACAACCAGACGTATGTACTGTCTGGTATGGGCATATGTGAATACGAGTGATCTATAAGCATTGAAAGGTCATCTAGCTTCCGATCTTGCCGGAAAGCCTCGCGTGTACTACTCCTGTTTCAGAGCACGATATAACTACAGGAAAACCTTTCTCTTCTCTCCTGCTCTTTTCTTCTTTCACAAGTGTCAGTGTACATCCTTTTTGTAGCAGGTGTTGGAAAAATCGAAAAGATTGCTAGCTTCGCCATTGGAAGATCTCGTTATGCAACACTCTGACATTAAGACTGATCTGTTATAGCGAGACTTGCATTACTTATTATTCACAACAACAGCATGCTGAAAAGATGTGTAACATCTGACGTGCCATGCAGACTCACTTCGATAAATGTAAAGATAGACCTTGCTAACGGAATTTTGGTGGAGGTGCAGTGCGCTGAACAGATATGCCATTCTAAATCAGCTACGAGCTATTCTACTCGAATCCAAGCAACGCTTACCTTCCTAGGTATAAACATAGACGAGGTTGCGGGCTTCCTGAGAGGTGGATTAGGTTGTGCATTGCCATTGGGTGGAGCTGCTGCATTGTTGGACGGTGGCATTTGAGGAACAGGATTGCTGCCAGTAGAGGATGGGCCAGTAGAGTTCGCAGCAGAACTAGCGGAAACCGACGAGGAGGATGTCGCAGGTAACGCTGCAGACTGATTTGTAGGCTGCTGTGGTGGCTGGTTTGTATATTGAACTCCTTCCATAGGTGATAGCTCGCCCTCCTCTAGCTCTTCAGCTTTGACAGATGTAGAAAATGCTAGAGCCGCATTCGATTCGTTAGAAAGGTCTTCTTTGGCTTTCTTATTGGCTAAAGGAGTCTCTTCAGTCTTTATGCTATCCATCAACCGACGCTTGACACCAATTGAGGGTTTCTTGTCAACCGCCGTAGCGGGACTAGCGTCCCCGAGTGTGCTGTTTTTGCTTGCTAGCTGGGAGGGCGTCATAAGACCTTCTGGTGCGGACATGATTTTCTTGCTTAAATCATTGCCTTTCGGCTTGATATTGATCTTCTTAGGCATGGTTGGGACTACCTTGGCTGCATGCGCTGAAACGCCTGCGAAAGTACTCGTATCGACCTATAGCCAAGATTCAGCCGACGTTTCCATTTGGAGTGTCGTACACAAGTACCTCTCGCAGGAAACCTCGTTCAGATGCATCTTCGACCAATTTCTTCCAGTGCTCGTTGGCTTGAAGTGCTTTCGAGTCGCCAAGGACGAACAGCGATGAGCGGGCTCTCGTCAAAGCGACATTCATACGTCTGGTATCGCTCAAGAATCCAACACCGTGACCTTCTCCTTTGCCGCCTCTGACACAGGAAAGCAGGATGATGTCCTTTTCTTGACCTTGGAAACCATCAACGGTGTTGAAGTCGACTTTCTCGACAATCTCGTCACCGAACTGTCTTCTGAAAGTTCTCTTGAGCTCTCCCACTTGTCCTTTGTACGGTGTGATGATTCCAACACGCAGACTAAGGTCTATCCCTTTACAATCCCGCAGCAAGCGCCCATACAGCGCAGCAGCAACGGCTGCTTCTGGCTTGTTGATGATAGAGTGATGACGACCAGCTTCTTCTCGACTTCCTTTGACGTGCATGAATGCATATGGAGGGAACAGATCGCCTTGCGTGTGCCAGGATTGTTTCGTCACAGTCGCCATATCCGGGCCATCGTCGAGACGCGACTCGTAGAAGGCTTTGCTAGGGAAAGAACTGATATCTGGATGCATACGATACTGAATACTAAGTATCGCAATTTCCAGATGCAAGAAAAGTGTGTCAGCCAGCCGGAAATGACGCCTACCCTAAAGTAGCCACTCACGACAGGAGATGCGTGGCCTCAGGAGCAGCACTATGTAACCGGACGAAAAGACTCTTGTTGTATCCAGCATTTGTAGCTTCTCTAGATTTCACCGTAGGTGGAAGCTGATTGGGATCTGTTCGCTCGCAGCTTCAGGAAAGCCGCACTTCGCGGATATCGTCCCCACTTACCTCCGACCATAATACAGCGTTGACAATTGTATTTGAGAGGTATGAGTGAACTTATCTCTACAGACTGAGCGGCCTCGTCGATAATGACGGTCTCAAAGTCGTAGCTCGCCAAATATTCGTGTCCAGAGCCGGATAAAGTGGAACAGATCACATCGGCCTCTGCAAGGATCTGCTGCCTTACCTTCCTCCTAGATGATTCTTGTGCTCGCGAAGCTGTCGTCATGGCATCTCGTTCCCTATCGAGCTGTTCTGCCAGATCATTAATCTTGGCCGTCAAGTCCGAAATTTCGGCGGATAGCTTCGCCAGCAGAGCAGAGTTGCCGACTGTATTGTTCTTCTCTAACCGCTTCTCGTCTCTTTCGGTACGGTGGTTTGCCATTTTTTCCCGGGCAGCTGTCATTCTAGTATGCGCGTCACCCGCAGCAGTACCTTTTTCACCGCCTAGGGCCTTCTCGACCAGCGCATCCAGGAAGATGTCACTGACTGAGACATTGACCGAAAATTCGGATCCAATCCGCACAACCTTTGGCGAAAACTTCTTTCCATCGGAGTCAAACACGCCCTCCTTCAGTCGTTTGGCAACTTCGTCGACAGCCGCGTTACTTGGAGCACAAAGGAGAATCTTCTGGCCAGTACCCGAATCGCCAAAGGTGCCTGATCGATGACCTCGATTCGACAGGAAGGCGCCGACCAAACCCAGAATAGTCTTTGTTTTGCCAGTACCGGGGGGACTGTCTCAATGCTTAGCATACGACAACAGGCCGGATGTACACTTCCCATACCCTTGTATAAGCGAAAAGCCTTTGCTGGACAGGGCTGAGAGTATGGCCCCTGCTTGAGGCTTGTTGACCCGATAAGCAGCCATTGCACGCTGAAGCAGGCCATCATCAAGATCTGGCTTGGTGTGATGGGGAGGTACGAGAATATCGTCGACTAGGTCGTAGTAAGGCAAAGCCATAAGCCCGCCATATTCACGGTGTGCAGTGCTCAAACTACCCAGGATATCAGCGAAAGCGGTCAGGGGGTGAGTGATAACACATACGTAAATAGCTTGTGCACAGTCCACTTGGTACCGTTGACCAACGCGTGGCTGATGACTCCGGTATCACGACCGAGGTGAACCCGGAGTACAACGTCGATCTTGCCTTGTTTTCGTAATACTTGGTGGACTTTCGCGATAGTTTCGCAATGACCTTTCATGAGTACGATATCGTTCTCGCTAGCCGGACTCCGTTCAGGCATGCGATCTACATTTAAATAGATTTCGACGAAGTCGTCTACCGAAAGCCGACCAGCAAGACGGCCTGTGAACGGCTCACTCTCGTTAGTGCCTGCTTGTAGCTCTTCCCGTGCTGATACGATCTCATTCCAGCATTCCAGCAGCAGAAGCGGATAAAAGGTCTCGATATAGTGCCTAGCATTCTCGAAAGCGGCGGGAATGGATCTGGGAAAGCGAAACCCTTCGTGAGGAATGCTACCTTGATGATTGTAGTTCCATTGCAGTATCTGTCTATGAAGGTCGGTGTAGTCTGGATTGTATCGCATCCTCGCTTTATTCTGATTCTTCTGATGTATCTCAGCAGCCGTCATAATGCGTTGTCCCCTCTGCTGGCCTGTCACTTTAGGCTTCTCTTGTAGCTCCAGCATCTTGGTTTTCCTCGGCTGCTGCAGCTTAGCCTTCGAAGCCTCTTCCAACCTTGCCCTCTGTTCCGCCAGTCTAGCCAACGCAGATGGGCGTTTGGCGTCGCTCCACTCATCATCGCTAGAATCCTGATCTTTCGCAGCCTTCATAGCGGAATGCGAGTATAGAGCATTCTTCATCTTGGTAGGGGCTGTCTTGTACTTCGGAAGTGGTTGGGCAGGCTGTGTCTTAGCAACCTTGAATGTCGCGCCAGAGGAGGAAGCTGATGAGGGAAGAGCTTTAGAGCCGGACTTTACCGTCGTACTTGGGATGGTAGATGTGCTTTTCATCGACAGAGGTATTTTACCTTTCGATCCCGTAGTTGACCTGCTCCGCTTGTCACCATCCTTCACTCGACTTGTGCTTTTGGATGGCGCGGCCACGACTTCTACGGAGTCCGACTCAGAGTCACTCTCGGCCGGGTCACTCTCAATGACTGTGATATCGGCATCAGGAATCTGTGCTCTGCTTGGCTTTCGTCCGAAGGTCTCAATCTTTGAGAATTCCTCCTCGTATTCGGGATGTCTTGCGACTGCCGCCACCAAGCTATCTAGGTGCTCAGCCTTGAGCTGCGATTCTTTTCTTGTCTTTGGGTCTCTGTATCGGTCAACGGTCTTGCGCAGCTGCTTGAGAGCATCTGGACTGAGAGGCATCTTGGCTTTGGCAAAGCGGTCGAGCATGCGGACTATCGCAGTCACAGCTTGATCTAGTAGATCGTCATCGTTCAATCGTAGCCATGCCAGAAGCTTGTTCAATGGCTCGTTCAGAGAGTCGACAAGGTCTCTGCCATGCGTAGAAATCTTTTTTGGCGTGTCTTCTCCGGAATTGGCGCTTATACCAGTTACTGCTGCTTCGAAAGCCCGGATCTCGTCTAGCATCTCGGTGAGAAAGACGAGTGCATCTCGCATCTACGAATCCTTATGCCAGTCAGCTCAATATGCTTGAACCGAGACAATACCTACCCAGTCGGTCATTTCATCGTTCTCGAACATTACTGACCATTTCACGGTCCTTTCAAATATCAAGGCGATGTCGTAGCACATGAGGTTCCAGATCTTGCTGATATTGCCTTGCGCACCATGCTTCTCTACCCAGTGAGCATCTCGGATCATAGGCTGCGTGGGATCGCACAGAACGTTGACGACATCCGTCAAGCACCGAACTAGTCGCTTGGCTTGATCACATGCTTCTGGCAGTCGAGACGCGGACTCCTTGAAGGTGCGCAAAGACATAAGAATACCTCGAAGCGCTTGTTCTGGGAAGTCCGTGAAGAGCGCTTTGAAGCAATCTGCGCGGGAGGAAGCATCGAAAGCTTGCCGGATGACTGATTGTGCAGCCATGGCCACCTTCTCCGTCGGTGATAGTATAAGAGTGACTAGGCTCTCGACCACTCCATCGAGTTTTAGCGTCTTCTTGATGACAGTTGGATCTTCGTCTGCCAGGGATGTCAACATCCGGGCTATTGGTCCATATAAGTGATCGATAGCTTGATTGGCCTTGATCATGCCCGCTCGCAGGCTTTCTTCGTGCTTCTTTCCTTGTAACCAGGCTCTCTTGTTCAGCTTGGCGAGATGCGCAGTACAGGCCAGGCCTTCTGCAAATCCGGCAAGGCCAGTAGAACTGAAGGATATAGTGAAAGCGTTCGCCGACTGAGTATATACCTCTTCGCATACTTGCAAAGGCGGTACGGAAGTATCTGCGCTATCGGAAGCGCTCGACAATAGCCTTTTCCGCTTGTCGATGAGGCCGTATATATAGTCCCGGATATTGAGTGCGTCGCGCTTACACAGCACAGACGTCAGTCTCCGAGCAGTTTGACGTGCTTCTTTCCAGCTGTCATCGGATGCGTAATTTCTATCGAACGCAACTTCGACTATAGTCTTGCTGTGTCGCTCCAGGTCTTTGATCGAGTCGCTCAAGTAGGGCCATTTAGTTTTGCCAACTATTGCTGTAGGCCTAGGAAATATGTCGCAGGACAGCTGTAGGGCAGCGCGTATACAACGAGCTCGTATGAGCGCGCTGAACCGGGTTTGCAGACCGTAATTGTCGATGAGACGAGACATTATCGATGTGAAGCAGGGTGAGAAGTAGGTAGTCGTGCGAAGAGAGCGAAGGAAGGGATAGAGCCAATCGAAAAGAGCTTGATCAAGACGCTGCCCGGTTTCCTTGGCTAGATCGCCCTCGAAAATGCTCGACAGGGTATCGAAGAACCGTGGATTGTCCAATGCATCGTAAAGACGCGCTCCAGCATAACCAACATCCCCTACGCCTTCTTCCTCGCCGGCCTCTACAGCTTTGCCCTTACCTTTCCTGTCTAGGAAATTTTTCCAGGTCGAATCGCCCAGTGTAGTCAACAGGACTTTGAATACCTCTAACACATGTACCCAGTGATCATCCTTGTCGCCGAGATGCTGCGATACGAGGCGGACAATGTCTGTCGATCTGCCTCCGCCTCCGAAATGTTGCTGTAGTATATCGTTCGAAAGCAGATTGACGAGGATTACCACTCCCTGCCAAAAGTGCTTCTGATTTGTAGTGACCGCGACATCGTCTACTATGCTTCGGGCGGGCAATGCGCTCTCAGATGCGAGAAGCCGATCGCGGGTTGCTATTGTATCCAGCATGGCAGTCACCACTCTGAGATGCCTAGCATCCTGTTTGTCCGTATCTTCTGCAGTTATTGCAGGCATGCCGGCGACGCATTGCTGTGCCCATTCTCGTAATCGGGCATCTTCGCTGACCAGCAATGCTAACAGGCCCGGCGGGACAGATACACCTTGGAGCAGAGGCACAGCCTTTTGAGATCGAGCTAGGTGTTCAGACAGTGCATCCAGAATGCTAGATTGCGAATAAAGTGCGTGATCTAAGAGGATGTTATAGACCAGACATGATGGCACGGCATCCGTAATGGCGGACAAGGTTTGAGTTACGCGCTCTTTTTCTTTTGCATATAGACTGTTGTACCAGTTGTTGACGTGGTCTTGGAGCCAGCGCTTCAATAGATAGGCTTGGCCGACCCGAGTCTGTGCATCGACCCAGCCTTCAACGCAGCTATGACACTCCAGCAAAAGCTTCTCCAGATGCTGTCTCCATTGCAGAACCTTTCCTGCAGGCTTGTAACCAACGAGTCGTACGCAGAACAGGGCGACTTGGTCAAGCGCATCTTGACACTCCTGATCCTGATCTTTGCTTCGATGCTGCTTGCAGAACCAGTGTGAATCGCCTTGAGCGAGTAGGTACTCTAGACATTGCTGCTGGACGCGTTTGTTGATAGCTTCGTCGTTTGGATTGTCTTGCCATGCGCAAAGAGCCGCGAGAACAGTCTGCGCTTTCGACTGACTTTCGCTTGTCGAAGCGTCGTCTGTTGTCATGTATTCAGTCATGTTTGCGAACCTTTTGGTCCATTTCTCGTCTGTTTGCGGTAGGTAAGAAAAAGAAACGAGCTCTTTGCGCGTCATCTTCTGACCATCTCAGTCGCAAAACACGGTATGACACAGCGGTGATTCTAGAGTCTATTTTACAAGCTACAATCACATCAAGGAGCCATGTCAAGAGTATCCGGGCTGCAAAAGTCTGTATGGCGATTGTATAAGCGATCTTTACGCCTGGTTGCATCAAAGCCGGTGGTAAGCATGCAGCTTTTCGACACTCATATATTCGGGCTGATGTTGTAAGTGCAGGAGAACCGGTCTCACTGGTTTCAATTCATGTCGCATCAGTTCAGATCTCAAGAAGCTGGCGGAGGTGTCAAAAGACGGGACACAGCAACTATCGAATATCTGATACGGAGGCATACAAAGATGCTGGAACAGTACGAGAATCTTGGTGTGAAGAATATCGGACTTCCCGGTGATGAATACTGGCCAGAAGGGTGGATCGCAAAGGGAGGCAAGCAGCGAAGCAAGACAGATGCATAGCGTGACAATATCTGCGTCATTGTGCGGCCATTGCGTAGCGGTAAATCAAAAGCAATCTTCCGTTCCCCCAAATCCCGGTAACCTATTCGCAAGTCCGGTTCATCTCAGACCCTTCCATGAATACCCTCTCGCTTGCTAAATTACGGCCAGAGATGTGTCTCGTGCTTGGGTACACAGTCTGTATGGAGAGAAGGTCTTCGCCGAATCCAGGCTAGGTTGGAAAATGTGGCACCCTCATTCGTGCTTGGTCAGGAGGGGTCCAGAGGTGGAAGATGAACACCCTTGTACCAGAACCAGTAGCCGTTCTGGGGAGTCCATCCGAGGCTTGTGCCTTTTCTTGTAGCAGGCCTTGTGGTAGTCGTCCATCCAAGGCTGAGGTCAGCTAGACATGTTAAAGCAGTTGCCCTATGTGGGTGCAAGCTTTAGAGTATGTGTTATGAAGTGATATGTAACGGGATGATGAAAGAGAAAATCGTTAAGCTGTGCGACCTTGCCTTTTCATACATAAGGCAATAGCCGTCTCCGCATCAGGTGCTAAACCTCCAGGATTATTTGGGACGAGCACAAATCGTATATCGACTTGCTAACAGCTTCCTTGCATAATATATCATGGTCTGAAGAGGGCAGGCTCGTCAGGGTATGTCAGCTGGCTCCCATCGAAGATGTATAATCGGCCACGGTGGATATCGATAGTACGCGCCGTCCTCTGGACCGCCTTTGATGGATGACTGCAGGTTCGAAGTAAGGGGCATATCTTGCAGTCCCATGCCTCGATCGTCTGGGCTCAGCCCGTCTTAACGTTTACGTGACTCATCCTGAGCGCGACAAAACAGCTCGGGAGATACATCAGTGAATGGTATGTAAGGAAGGGGTGTATATAGACGGAGGTTGCCTTCGTATTGGGCTTAGCTGTAGCAGCTAAGGCGACGGGAGAGAAATGCATAGTACGAATGCAAATAGCAAAAATCGACGAAATTGTAGAGCTTGTGTGATGCGTGCTGCATTGTCACATTACTGCCTTTGGTCTATTCTATCGTGCCTCCTCCCTCGCTGACATCCGGCACTCTCTGGAGCAGTATGTTCGTCCATCTCTAGCTTTCGGGAAGTTAACACCTGCTTTCGCGCACACTGCACATCGCGTCTTGACGTTAACTCTACTTGCCGCTTCCAAAGCAGCAAGAAGCGGGTCTATCTTAAGCGGGCCAGGTATTTCGCCATTTTCATCTAGTTCAGCAGGCGTACTCGGCGAACTTGTATTTGAGGATGGTCGAGGTGCGGATGTAAGATCAACGCTACCGAAGGCGCGCTTGTCGGCTTTGCGACCTTTTCTGGCAGGTGTTACGGGAGTACCAGGAGGTGCTTGTGGCTGCAGGTGCTCCATCGTAGGAACCACACGGTCGGAAGGAAGAGATCTAGGTAGAGGAAAGAGAAATTTGGAAGAAGACGAAGGAGGATTTGCGGAAGGTGCAGTAGGAGGAGGAGTTGTCGGTTCAGGCTGATCTAGAACAGGTGCATCTTCAGGGAGAGTAGCGGTCTCTTCCTCGTCCAATATAGGGAGCGTAGACTGTATAGGACTGTTCCAACTATCTGCAGGCTCGCTCTCGGCTTCCGCTTCTCCCCAATATTGATACTCCGCTAAAGCCTGATCATGCCTCTCAGCAGCCTTCTGTAGCTTCTCTTTAACAATATTGAGGTCATCTCCGTGTGATGCGACGTTTGCTGTGACACGATCTGCGTCGTTTCCTTCCTGATCATCTCGTTCGCTACCTTGTTCATCGTCTCCATCGTCCGAGTTGACTGTAGACAAGTCATGGACATGATTCGCTTGCGTATCCTGCGAGGACGGCAAGAAATAGTTCTTCAAGCTGGAGAAACTTCTCTGAATCCCCATCCCTAGGCTCGACAAACTAGTCGTTGATCCATTCCTACCGTTTGAGCGATGGAAGAGCAAGTGCGAAACAGATTGACTTCTGTTTGACTTATCGAAACGAGTGGAAAGATGAGGTAGAGAAGCTACGCTTGTACTATTCTTGCGTTGGCCTACTGCGGAGAGAGGAGAAAGAAGAGTAGTATCGCTTGTTGTAGTAGAGACGGTTGCTGTACGAATTTTTGGTGCCCATTTACTTGCGGAAGGTGAGGCTTTGCTGATAAGGATAGGCTTTTGCGGCTTTGATTGCTTTGGAAACGATGAAGCTCGCTTATCTGCATGTCGTGCTGGCAGATCCGGCGCAAGTAATGATAAACTAGTGCTTGAGCTAGGTCTTCTCAGTAACCAAGGTGCTTCTAGACCATTATTCCCACTACTATTACGGATTTTTGTAACTCCGCCAACTACGCCTGAAAGAACTGATGCATTACTATTTGCTCTCGATCGATTGCCTTTCACAGATGTATATGAGCGAATAGTCGATGTTGGCGAATCTGAGATGGAGAATTTCGGTTTACTCCTCCTTTGTGAAGAAGCTGCGGATGTGTTAGATTGATTTCGGGAGTAAACAGGAGGTTCCAAGCCGTGCTTCTCATAGTTGGGAGTGGTATCTTCCTCCTTTTGGTTGATCTGAGGTGCTGTATGTGTACTTGTGTTCCTACTTGAGCCTCGTGGTCTGATACCATTTAATCTAGGTTTCTCCATCTTTTGCTTCTCGTTTAGGGGTACGAACGTAAAGCCATCCATCGGACTAGTATGGTCGGGCACCATCACTGGTGGACTCAACATATGTTGAATCGTAAGATCCTTGGCCTTGTCCGGGATGTCCAATTTGCCCGGTTTCAGAGCCGGTTGATGCTTTTTATTCCCATTACCATTGATATGCGAAGCGATCGTATTACGAGCTTGAGCGGGATCTTTGAGCATCTCCAAGCGGATCTTTGCTTTCTGAATCAATTCATCCGCCTCTTTCGATCCACCTCCATTACCTCTCGCGCACTCTTCTATGTATATAATCCTCTCCCATGCTTGTTGGGCTTCATCTTTACCCTCATTTGTATGCGTAGCGAAAGATACGAGAGCTGAGATATAGTATAGATGGATTAAACAGGCGCGAGCTTGACGGGTCGCCATTGGATCAAGCGATGATTTGTGTTTTGGTGGTAAGCGTGTGAAAGAGACTGCTTTCTTGAGCTGGTTTGCATTCGTGGTAGAAGTAGAATCGGAAGAAGGTGTGCGAGATGCAGGTTTCGGTCGAGGCGTTTCGCAAGTTGGCTCTTGTAAGCTTGGATATCCTAAGAGAGGTTGTATACGTGGGATGAGGTCCTTGCTGACTGTTCCTCCTCTATCCCATAATGTCAACCTTCGATCGCATTCAGCAGTCAGACCCTCTTTTTCATCGACTACTCCGTCGCTTTGCTTCTGCTTTCCCTTCAATTCTGATGTTGGTGAACCAGAAGATGGAGGTGGGAGTGGACTAGCGGAGTCTTCAGCCAGAGGTCTTAGTCTTCCCAATCTATACAGCGAGCACAAGCCGGTACTGAGATCCTGCAATGTCTCAATGTCTTCGTTCCCAAGTAGTGGAATACGATCCTCATCGTCCTCTTCAGGACCTTGCGACTGCTGCCGTGCTTCTTGATCCCTTTGATAGAGGTATTCCAGACCGAGAATATAGTACTCCGCTGCTTCTGTAGGGTTTGCATGTATCGTATAATGGTCTGAATGGTCTTTACACGACAGCCCTTTGACGAGAATACTACAAATCACGCAAAATCAGCCGCTATGACAAATCGCCGTTGAATCTCTTGGGGCTTCGACTGACTTTGCGAGTGACAAGCAGGCGGCCGCACTGCCATGCCTTACTGCTCTCTTGAGTTTGCGCATTGCAGACTTATATTCGTGCGAAATAAGAGCCATCTGTACGTTCCGGAAGTCGTCAAAGGGGAGGGAGGGAGCGGAAGTGAACCGAATGAGCGATAAGATGGGATGAAGGAGACATATCATCATCAATTCGTCATACAGTCTACAATGCACATCAATGGCACCAACCTGCGCTTCCCACATGAGCGAGTCTGCATCGACTTCTGGCTGCTGCTGGTCGTGCACGTTGTCCTCGAGCTCTTCTTCGGTGCTTTCTCCCGACATTCTGGATTTTGACGAGGTGCTGCTGCTTGCATGGCTCATGACAGATACTCCAGACTGGTTATTGCTTGCTGCTGCAGTACTCTCGAATCTCCCGGCCAAAAAGCTACGTTTCAGGATTGATTCGCTGAGATTGTCGGTGTTTGTCGAGGCGTTGTGGTTGTGATTGTTGTTGGATGTAAACCAGCTTGTCCATCCTGTACTAACACCATTACTGCCTGCTTCATTCGTCGCTGTGTCCATGTACATCAAAGAGAAAGGCCGAGAAGATTCAAGACTGGTCTATCCCAGATTTCAAGACTAGTCTTATATTGCATTCAATACTTTCTTGACACTTTATAACACTCTATTGACAGTCATGAATCGCAACCTTGAATCGCTGCTTAGATGGGGTAAGGCTGGGCTTTACAGGGATACATCAGAGTTTAGAAGGCTGACTTGGAAAGTGCAGGAATCGAGAACCAAGAACCGCGAAGAGATGGCAGCAGCAGCACGGCGGTAGCTCCAGTTTCACAGCAAATAGAAGATGGATCAAGCAGTAGTGCTGCCATAGACTCGAGACCGGCGCCCATCACCAACAACAAGCTGGATCCAGGCATCATCGATGCGATTTTGGGCAAATCAGACGCGCAAAGAATGATGGAATGCGTCAGAGATCTCAAGAGTGACCAGTTCACAGTAGATCAGAAGCTTGACGTCTGGGATGAGCTCGAGCTGGTAAGGATTTTCTCTTGATCTCACTACGGATAGGCGTATACTGACTTTTTACGTTACTTTTGTGTGAGATCAGCTCGTGGAGAATCTCGACAATGCAAATGATCTTGAAAACATGAAGCTATGGCAGCCCATTTCCTCCTTCTTGGATGATCCAAATCACGATTTCAGACTACAAGCATGCTGGGTCTTAGGGACTGCGATACAGAACAATCCGCGATCACAAACTGCTTTCCTGGCTCTTGATCCTCTTCCTCGCCTATTGGAGATGCTGCGCGATGAGAAAGCTCATGAAATGAGGAGTAAAGTCATGTATACCCTCTCGGGAGCACTGCGGCATCACCCACCTGCCGTACAACGTTTCACAGAGCTCAATGGATGGAATACTCTTACTTCTTCCCTCAATGATCCTTCAATAGCATTACGGCGGAAGACGGCCTTCTTGATCAACTCTTTATTCGCAAATACCATCTCAGAACAAGAAGCAACTACATATACCAACGCGGCACAAGAAGCAGGTCTACAAGATGCGCTCATAGACAGTCTGAATAAAGACTCGGCACTACCGTCTGGTCCGGATGGAGAAGTCGAAGAGATTGATGCAGACTATGAGGAGAAGGCATTACAGGCACTATTGACGATGGCGGAGAAAGCTACGGTAGCGAAAGCGTTCAGTCAAGATGGTCAGAAGGAGAAATTGAGGAGACTGGTGCAGGAGCTGCAGAAAGATGGACGGATACCGGGTGATATAGCAAAGAGCGAATGGGACGACTTCGTGAAAGCGTTGAATGCTTAGCAATACACAGTTAGGTTGTCGATGCCGTAACCGTAATGCCAGCCTTTTATTGGAATACAGCACCTCTTAGAGGCTACGCTTGGGTTGGACAAGAGACTACTTTTAATTGCCCGTTCTCAGTCACATAATCTACCTCTACATACCACAACAACAGAACATTGTCCGTTTCGTAACGTTTCTTGACAGCGATCATGCTAACTTATCGTGAATAACAAAGTGAAAATGGAGGACTGAAAATGGAGGACAAAGAATGAACTACTGATACTGATTAGATGCTACGTAATGCAAATACTTCGTGTCTATTACTTGAGAATATGGAACAAGATTTGTAGAGGAAGAAATGAAAGGATTAGATGACATTGGAGAGGTAGAAACGGTGATGAATTAAGGGAGACGCGATGACGATGGGATCTGAGGAACCTCCGGCGCGTCCCTATCTTCCTTGAAGATCTCACTGACGCGTTGTAAATGCGAGGAATCGCTCTTGTTGCTTCTTCGACTTCCACGTCCATGTGAGCCTGTACTTCCATGCCCGTGCCCACTTCCAGATCCAGATCCTCCAGAGCTATTTTCGCCCCGTCTACTTGCAGATTTCCGACTTGTACTACTCTTCATGCTGAGAAGAGAAGCAGCTGAGCCTGAATGTTCTCTTGACAAAGGACCATTGGAGTGCTGAGAATCTGAGCGGGATTGGGAGCGCGAACGGCCTTTGTTCCGCTGCCGTGCGGAGGCTATTGAACTTGCTATTGATTCTGGTAAGTCGGTCAAAGAGAGTGATGACATGCCTGAGACGCGTCTAATAGGTCTACAGAAATAGAGGAAATTCATTAGTAATGCCTTATGTGCTCATCTATAAGGAAGGCGAGCTTACTGCCCGAGTGTAGCACCACTCCACCGCCGTGCACCTGGCTTAAGCAGCGCCATATTAGGAGGACTCGAAGGACTAGCTTGCAAATTACTTGATCCACTATGCGAGCGGCCCAAGAAAGATCTGCCTTCATTGACAGCCTGATCCTCATCCTCATCTTCGCTTGATGATTCATTTCCTGCGGCTTGTACATTATTCGCTGCTTGACGTGCTGAAGATGTTCGAGCTGCTAGATCTACGAGATCTTGTGTATCATAAGCTGCTGCGGTAGTCGTTACTCTTCGATAAGAGGGCGAACCGCGAGCTACGGGTGCTGAGGATGTGATCAAGCTAGGACCAGCTTTTTGTGCTTCGACGTCTTTCGAATCAGGTGATAGTAGGGCGTCCTCCTCTGGCTGGGACGGAAGAGCCATCGTCCGTGGTCCTGATGGACTACCTAAATACGGGCGAAGGAAGGAGAACCCTTTCAACCAGCCTGTGAGACTTGCCTCTTGTGCATGCTGACTTTGTATATTTCGACCTTGTTCATCCACTTGCTTCTGGATAGGTGAAGGGCCCCCTTCGAGATCGCCTTCTGGTATAGGATCCGAGGCTGCTAGTAATGGACGAACAGGCTTGCCTGTCAGAGAAGGAGGTTCACTAGTCGTATCTGTGCGCGTACTAGCGCTATCTCTCCTATTCTGCTCGAACAACCTCGATGAAACCCCACTTGACCCGGCTGTAGTCGTACTGCTTTTCTGGACACCAATAACCGCAGGGATCGATGTAGATAAAGTATCTGTGGGACGACCGAGTCCTATAAGTGGGTTAGAAGCTGGGACTGTCCGTCGTCCGCTCGCTGGTCTTGCAGGAGGGGAATAGAAGAGATCTGTACTGTTCATCGTACCCGGAGAAGGTCCTTCATTTTCATACCCTGAAGGGTCACCGCCGTTTGATCCACCTTGGTTCTGCCCTCCTGCTCCGGCGCCTGGTCCTCCTGATCCATCGTCACTTGGTTTTCGGAACGTCGGGAACTGCGCAATAAGGCTTGATCGAGTTCCAGTAGAGCTACTTTGCGTACTGCTCTGCTGAGTAGCATCTGTAGAATTACTAGCATGACGAGGTCTGCCTGCTATAGTCGAGCTAGGCATGCCTCCCAGTTCTGCAATTGCATCACGTCCTGCCTCATTTCCATCGTCTCTGTAGCCTATAAGGTGTTCTTGCTCATCTGGAGGTACTTGATTGTGTGCTGATGCACCCGACATAGTCCTATCTCTGCTATTGAAAGGAACAGCAGAGAATGGTATGCTTCGACTCCAGACGGATGTATCTGGTTGGTTCCTCTCTTCCATCTCAGGTGGAGGAACAATGGACCATGTATCGCTTATGCGCTGTTTCCGCCGCCGTCGTCGCATGATGTAGGCTGCTAGAAGGAGCAGGATACCAGAGAGTAGCGCGATTGCAGCGATCACTATCGCGACGATAACACCGGCTTCTATGCCTGATCTTAATGGAATTGGAATAGGTGTCCGCGAAGGGTCCTGCAAAGTCGTCGAGGATGGAAGAGTAGAAGTTGATGACGCCAGAGAAGTAGGTGCGGATGTCGCAATGGAGCTAATTGACGCAGTAGGTGCTGAAGAGACGATAGAAGTAGTACTTGCAGTAGACAGACTCGTCGTTACGCTGGAAGAGGGTGATATTGCAGCTGGACTTGACGCAGGCTGTGTCTGGCTGACAGCTGAAGTAGTCGGAGCTGCTGAAGATAGCGTAGCACCGTCCTGAGAATCTACCACGCTTGTCGATACACCAATGCGAATCAAGCTCCCTTCTCCTCCATCAACGACCGAGACGAGTGTTCCTTGAGCCGGATCTCCAGGTACTGTCCAAGGCCATGCTAATCCTTGTGTATTCGGTCCAGAGTACGTCTGAGGGAACTGAATAGTGACGAGGGTACTACTGCTGCTTCCTGCGACTGGTAGATACGTTCGAGACATCCATGGTGGAAGAGCTGGCAAGCACAACGAGATTAGTTAGGCAGCGTAAGGTGTGATATGTGAAACGTACGCTGTATTGGTGCTACGCCAGCCATTGATCACGCTTCTCTTGGGTTCTGTCCTAAGAGCAACAAGGCTCGTTCGCGTTCCCTCTCCCGCTTTCGCGCTATGTCCAAGAAGTCGCACAAAGGGCAGTAGAGGGCTGTGTGTTCCTTCTCTTCTTGCTAATCCCTTCTTCTCGCAGATGTTTACTTGTTTTTCTAGAAGGTGGTGACAGCATGCGAACAGAGAGCGAGGATGACCGAGCGCAAGTTTGTGCCGTTGTCGAGTCGACCGGGCCAGCTATGTGGTGAGTAAAGAATGTGAAAGTGCCCGTGGCCGTATAGCTGTTGTACTATTGCTGAGGCATGACTGCGTGTAGGTACGAAGCCAGCTTGCTGCTCGTTCGAATTGCCCAGAAATTCGGGAGAGGATCCGTGCGACGGCAGGATAGGAGGTGTTTGGCCCGTGATGCATGTATCATCTTGCTTTTGAGCGATACAGAACGCGAGACGTACGTCTATCGTCTGAGCAGTTTGAGGCTTTCAGGTCATTGTAGGTTCCGCATGGTCGGTGTCTTCTGCATTCCCAGCGTCTATCTGGCCAGAAGATAGCTCTACTTGCTCTTCAGCGAGTTCGAGATCTCTTTCTGCGCGATACAGCGTGCGAGCTTCAATGCCTTTGTCCTGTAAATTTCTCCCTATCAGAATTGGCGAAACGAAGCCTTGAGGTACAAAAACCCACCTTTATAGCACGCAGTCCAGTAGCGACCTTATTCAGAAGGATCTCTTGAGGCAGAAGAAGTACTTCCGACGAGGGGTGAAAGATGTATGTCCAGCCAGGAAGCAGCCAATGCGCCGGCCCGATTTTCTGCTGGACGACTTTATCTGATAACCCCTTTGTCGTTGCATCCGTAGTGGTGATTCCATACTGCACTATTTGCCTTATAGCACTACGTATCCTCGTCCTAGTCCTCGTCCGTGTCGTAGAAAGCTTTCCTATTCTTTTAGGAATGACAATAGTCAGGTCCATCTTGTATGAGAAGCTTTCCGTCCATTCTTGGATTTCTTTCCTATACTGCCTTGGGACATCCTGATCTTTCAGCAGTAACCGGTCTAGTGCTTTTGAAGGTGTTTCGATGGTCCTTGTTGCATTTGACTTTTCGGGTCTAGGGAACGGCACGAAATCTCTATTGTTGTTGGTTTGGAGAAGATGTCGCTCGAGAGGTGGGATAGCACGTATGCTGAAATATTCGCAGCTCCAGGTTATAGCTGGCCGAGAGCTTCCTGGACGTCCGGGACGTTCTCGAGCTGGTTTGTTGGTTCCAGCTTTTGCGAGACCAGGATTCGGACCAGTGAGAAGGTATGCTGCATCAGTGTATGGAAGGGAGCGGAACTGCAGGCGAAATCATTCAAGTTGCATGAGCTTGGAGATGTTTCAGACGAGCGAGGACATGACGATGGGGCATGGAATGGGATGGAATGGCATTGCAGTGTATCCTTTGACATTGTAACGTACATGTAGCTTGTATTGGGTCTTTGGCAAGCTTGCAAGTGCTGTTCTTAGCGAAGAGCCGGCTTCTTCAGGTTGCTCTTTCGCCTCGACACATAGATGGACTCGCTGGACGTGAAGATGACTTATTTTGAGTAATGATGAAGGTCTAGCTATGGATATGGATACAGCTCTTGACGAGCTTCGCAGAATCATCAATCCAATCCAATCCAATCAAACAGTCTGCATACAACGCAAAAGGCCACCTCGAGCCAGCTCTCAAGCGACAAGCGTGCAAATACAAAGAGCTAAACTTACCGTATAGCTATTCATCAATTGATTGACGTGTGTTTACTCACTGCTATCACAATCTCCAATTCACGATCGCATTCCAGACCACTCCACTCATTCTGGGCCATGCTCCCTCCTCATTATTGCTGATCTTGGAAGGGGAGCGGACCCCATTATTATTCAGAGGCACCATTACCCGTACACCGTATCGGCGAAACATCTTCTCAGAAACTTTTTCGTTTCTGCCCTAGTACCGTCCCTCCGACCTCCTACGGCCAAACTTGGGCAGACTGAGGTAACCCGTCGTCGTACTACTGGTATCACGAACAAGGGCATTGCAAGCTTGAGAGACTCGATGCAAGCACCAAGAGCCGTCAAGATCATAAACACATGCTCTCACCAGCCTCGCCCAATCTCAATCACTCAGTCGCAAAGCTTTCTTACCATGGGGGCGTGATTGTACGGGACATTCGCAATTATCAAAAAACAAAGCAAAGCAACTTACACACTCTTTCTGGTGTGATGTGATATTCGCCAGGCCGTCGCTGTCGGAGCTACCGTCTCATGGCTTTGCTGCACGTGTCTCATTGTTTACATCGTATATTCCCTCATCAAATCGTTATCAAGAAAACGAGGTGCCCATTCAAATATCGAAAGGCTGGCCTTCCTACGGACGCAGTGTACGCCTATACCCTTTCTCAGCAGTCCTCTTTTTTTTTTTTTTTTTTTTGGGGGGTCTGGGGGGAAAGCTTGGCTGAGATATCCGGATTTGTGATTCTTTGCAGTCGGCCTTCTCTTCATCAATCTTCTCATCGGTGACTTCTTGCAAAGTACTGGATTCGCACTGGAATATGTTTGGCTGGCTTTAGACAGGACACCAAACAATCTCGCTTCAAGGCCAGTATGCTCCATGCAGGTGCGTCAATTCTTCGGTAGCGAACAAGACTACAACGACACTGATTCCTCGTTATGTCTTGCTCTAGGCTGGCTTCGTGCAATCTGGGGATCTGGCTAGTGCAATCTGGGTAGGTTTGGCCGGTGTGCGCTCCCGCTGTCCAGCATGGAGCCATCTGAGTAGTATCTCCCTATCACAGTCCCTCTTAATAGCGATACACACATCATGCTACATTGTAGCCCGCTATAAACCTTGCAGCCGTGTCGTCACCACCGTTATCCCTCTAGTCTGGCTCTTCATTGTAGCCCTGACATTCGTAGGCCCTATCCATGTTGCTGTACTACGCGCACGAGGACATGAAGCTCCTCCGTTCTACGATAATGCCGGACTATGGTGCTGGATCAGTTTGGAGTATGATAAATGGCGGTTATACGTCCATTATCTCTTTGTGCGTTTTTTCTTATTCTCTCTTTTTAAGGAGTGCAATTGACTGAGAGTAATGCGTGTCATACCAGGTCTTCATATCAGCATTCGGAAGCCTGACTTCCTATCTAGCAATCTTCCTCTTCCTCTGGTTTAGGCTCTTCCAACGCGGAGCATACAACCACCATCTCCTCGATCTTCGACGAGCAGTAGATGGCAGAATCGTACCTACTTCTCCAAGTATTCCAGTCACTTCGCAGATGGCCGATACGAGACAGGCAAGAGCAGACAGTGCAGCGGAAAAGAGGAACAAAAAGATGGACAGAGCGGCCCTACTCATGCTGCTCTTTCCTTTGACGTGAGTGAATGATGTCCTAGCATGATCTTGTGGCTGAGAGACTTGAGCCAACACAGATATATCTGCTCCATTCTACCGCTCGCGACTTTCCGACTGGCGCGGATCTCTACCAACCCACCTTGGGCAACGTAAGCACACGTTTACAGCTGCACATCTACAAGATCTTCCTAACCTCTTCGTCATGTCAATGCCACAGCAATCCTAAGCTACAAGCTACTTTTGGCTGCATTTTCGCCCTCGGAGGCTTCTGGAACGCTCTCCTATATGCTGTCACAAGAAACATATTCAGATCTACTAACTCTTCTTCAGATCCTGGGTCCTGTAAGTCTAGCTTCCCGTGTGCATTCAAGCTTGGCGAGACTGAGTGTTGGCTTGCCCGAATGCCAGCTAACCCGCCAATGACGGAAGCTGTCACGACTACTATAGAGACTTCACAGTTGCAACAGCAGCGTGGAAGTGTTGGCAGCAATGGGTTTTTCCCTGTCCATCTACGGCGCGGTTCCGGGACGTCTTCACAAGCTGGGCAAAAGCAAAAACGCAGTAATGAATCCTTACGTCGACCATCCAGCATGGAATCCCTGACAAGCAATAAAAGCAATTTGCAAAGCCGCTCGACATCGCCTGCTGGGCGGATTGGACAAGGTAGACCAAGTCTGCCTCGTCGCCCTTCTGGACTCTCCAACGTCGTTAGATATAATGATGGATTAAGCTTTGAAGATAGTTCGGAAGATGAGATTTCACAGACGGACATAGTGCCAGAAGAGGAGCAGATGAATTCGCAGGACGACCCAATATCGATGTCTGGGCAGCAAGATATTCCAGTATTGGCGATACAGTCGGCCACGCCTCTTCCTGCTCAGTACTCGTTCGAAGCTCCTGCTACTTCAGACGCGCAAATACACGCTTCTCCAACCCCGTAATATCAAAACAATCCTAAAAACATTGCTATGACCAAGTCGTGCAGTACACACATTATAGCAGTCTTTATATCTAGCAGTCATTTCGTACATGTGTTTATGTGGTGTTGTTGTGCCTTCTAACCTAGTCGAGCTGAATATTATTCTTCCTCATCTGACCATTTCGCAGCGAGTAAACTCAAGGTTGTCCAGCTAATAACTTACAGACTACACTAGTACTAGATCAAGCCTAAGACAACTTTAACGTACTACATTCCATCCTACATTCCATTCCTTGGCGCCCTCTCCTTTCAAACTGCACGTGATCGAAATCACGACTGATAGTTTGGCAATCCGAGCGGAGTATCAAAGGAACACAAACAGTGTAGTCAACAAGGGGGCCATTCAGAGCGAGTAGTATCAGTAAACATACAGTACCCTTCTCTTTGGAGAACGAATGCTGACTCCAAAAATGATGCATGTTGAAGATGACAACGAGAAGAAGGCTATCAAGGCACAGAGAGGAACTATATACTCTCACTATCATGACAAGGACGACAACGAATGCGAAGATACCACTCTGATCAACGAATGCTCATCATATGCCGACGACACATGCATAGATCTGGGCACTCATGGTGCTCTGGATCAACCATGCCCTATGAAGCAGCAGCGGAAGGTACAACAAGGATGGACATCGAAAATCACAAGCTCGATAAGCAGAAGCAGATGGATGCTCGTCGCTCCTCTGATCTTGATCTGTATCGCCCTGGGCTCGGAGAGCGTGGGTGTCTTCTGTCTAGAAACGTCTTCGTTTCGTACATGCTGATAGCTTCGAACAGCATTCGCATGGCACTTCTGTCAAGGCTATATTTACAGACAAGAAGCAATGTCAAGATCCGTATTCTATGCCAGGATGTACGCTTTTCGATCCCTAGGCTGTGTGGCATCTCGCTAATTAGTAGTATTTCAGATCTTCTTCATGACAACAAAGCCCAAATTGCGAGATGGATACCGTTTACAGAAAGCGTCCTGCATTCGAATGCCACGCCAGCACAGATTCCTTCCTTTCGCGATGAGACTGCTATCAGCGACGAGCTCCTTGCACTATCACCTCCTTCCTATCTCACGAAGCTCAAGAATCAGAGGGCAAACCCACTAGCAGAGAATATCGACCTGGAGTTCATGCGAGACAAGACGATTCTTCTGCTGGGATGCTCGTAGGTTCCGTCTACATTCTTAGAGGAGACGCGTATACTGAGACATAATTCAGGCTTGACCGCTTCTTCATGCAATCCTTCTGCGAATCGTTTGGTGCTAAAATGATCAACGTCAAAGACGGGTGGCATGGCATGTTTAGGTGCACTATTCCAGTAAGTCGAAATGTGGACTCCTTCTTGTGCTTGAAACCTTTGCTTATGCACGGTGCTGCAGGACATCAACCTGGACCTCCAGCTATGGTTCACCTACGGTGCTCTATCAGAGCACACCTCGCCCACAGACCATAGCGAGATTCGAAATTTCGAGGATCGAATACGCGATTACTGGATCCCAGAAGCTAGAAAAGCACATTTGACAACACAGCCCGATATGATTATTTGGGCGTCCGGGACATGGGATGTTTTGGGCTTGAGGATGAGATATGCGGGAGATGCGAAGAGATGGACAGAACAGGCTATGTCGTTCCAGGAGATCGTATGGCATAGAAGACGTATGCATGAGATGGTCGAGTGCGTCATAACCCTTACTTCCGTCTTCTGGGAGAAGCTGATGATGGAAGCCAGCTTCCTTCGTACGCAATGGCCTAACATCCCAACGCTGTATCGTCCGCCGACTTATCTATACAAGAAAGACATTCCATCGCATAATGGATTTTTGAAAGGCGTAAAGATGGAAGACATCGATCAAATCAACGAAGCTATATTCCAAGTTGGCCAGAGCGCAGAGGCTGTCATGAAGGAGGTGGATATGCCTGTTTTCGGATGGGGAGAGAAGCTTGTGGGAACTAATCAATTCAGTGAGTCGCGCTTTGCTTCGAACAGCTTCGAGAGCTGATAGTCCCTATCAAGGCGACACGATGCACTTCAAAGTCGACTCTTACCCACAGTGGCTCTATGCAGAGATGATGCTCTACTATCTACACTATTACTCCATGCAAAAACCTTCGCACTGTCTAGAGAACAGTCCTGATTCCTGAGCTGGCCTCGAGTCGTGCTATACCGCAAGATTACAATGTAGAAAAGAGACTAGAAGTGCAGTAGTAAAAGATCTAGGAAGATTGTTGATGTGTTCATAGTTCGCTTTCGCGCAGTATACGGCTCTTTACTTCAGCCAAATCGTTGGCTGGTCGCGATATCGTCAAAGCTCTACCACCTTCGTATCTTCATTTTGAGAATACTACTACTCTTGCTGCTATCTAAGGGCTTTCAGACGGTCCCATAATTTATGCAAGTCCTCGACCTCTGTCTGACAGGCAAACCGTGCAGCCTTATTTCCCGCAATGCGGTCACGGCTCTGCGGAATTCTAGAGTTATCGCGACCATGCTGCTTCTCTCTTCTTGACTGTGCTCAACCCAACGAAGCGCCTCTGATCTGTCCACGTTGCGCAAAGGTCCAGAAATGACGGCAAACCTCGACGCACATGCCCTTCCTGCTACTGCTCAAGACGCGCACGCCCTACCAAGATGTTCGTCCTTCTGTACTCTACCGTCGTAGCCATGCAGTTTTGACAGCTCTTCTGCCTAGCTATTCGACATGATTCAGGTACTGCTAGCCCAGGACCTGAAGATTTCGATGTCTCACGAATGCAGGGCCGCTGACAATGCATATTGTCAACTCACCAGAGCAAGGGGATGGCGACATGCTAGATATCACGGACGAGAAGAAAGCATTCACAGCCCACGACTATAACAGCGATGGCGCGCAAGTTGCAGGCTTTAGCGAGAACTCTGCAGATGAGCTATCATCAGGTCATAAGATGTCTCAAGGAATGCATGCGAAAGGTGCGAATTGCAGGAACAGATCGAGGTGGATCGTTGGCACAGCTCTGATTTTGCTAGTTGTCGCCCTGGGTATAGCGGCCGTAGGAATACTTTAGAATGCGCTATCGTTCTCGGATTTGCTAATCTAGTAATTTTCCTCCAGTATCGCATGGCTCGGCTTATAAACCTGCCACATCGTCGGACAAGAAGGAACATCAAGATGCCTATGCCTTGCCAGGATGTAAGTACTTTATTCAAATGAGGTGTTCAGAGTTGTTAAAGCTTGCTGATATTCGTTGCGATGCGCACGGCAGACCTTTTCCAAACGAATCCTGGAACAGCCAGATGAATACCTTACACCGATGAGGTTCTACTTCCTACCGGAGGCTCTGCAACGCTGCCAAAACAGCGCAATTCTACGGCGCTACCGGACGCTGTAGCCGCATCTTTCCTTCCCTCTTTGGCTGAGAAGCTCAAGAACCGAGATCGCAAGAATCCTGTCTCAGATCCCGAGCTACAGTTTCTTCGCAACAAGAACATACTGATCCTCGGCTGCTCGTGAGTAGCAGCGTCATTAAGCAGCACTAAAAGCCTTCATGCTGAATTACATCTCGACAGACATGACCGTAACTTTCTAGAACGGTTCTGCGAGGATATGGGTGTGCCTTTCGTCAGCGTTACTGAAGATAAACATGGCATGTTTCATGGTACTATCCCTGTAAGCGGCCAAGGACGGCTGCATTATAAGCGGGGTTTACTGCTGACTGACGTTTCTGTTCACACAGGAACTAAACTTACAAGTACAACTGTGGTTCACGAAAGGCGCCTTGTCGGAGCCTGAATCAGCCGATCCCATCATCAACTTCGAAGATCGTATCCGGGATTACTGGATTCCGAAAGCGAAGGATGAAGATCTGTCCATTGAGCCAGATATGATCATATGGGTCTCTGGAACTTGGGATGTCTTGGGCTTGAGACAGAAGTACGCACGCGATAATCCGAATTGGACAGAGCAGCCTATTTCATGGCAAGAACTGGCGTGGCATCGACAGCGCTTATACGAGATGATCAGGTAAGTCCGACACCCTTTTGTGTCCTGACGCCAGTCTTGGACTAATGAGCTGAGTTTTGCATGTGCATAGCTTCATCCGAAACCAGTGGCCAGGCGTACCAACAATGTACCGACCGCCGCCTTACTTATATAAAATGCAGCCTCCTCCAGACTATGAATACCTCAAAGGTGTGAAAATCGAAGATATCGACAGTATCAACGCTAGCATTCGGAAATTCGAGCAGAGTACAGAGGCTGTCATGCAAGAGACGAAAATGCCTATATTTCGCTGGGCCGAGAAGTTCGTCGGGAATAGTCAATACAGTAAGTGGGATGTGCAAGCTTGTCTTTGAGCCTTAGAATAGCTGACATGAGCGTCTGCGCTGGGCCAGGTGATACCGTGCACCTCAGCAAAGAAGGATATGCACAGTGGCTATATGCGGATATGATGCTTTACTATCTGCATTACTATACCGTACAGGTGTGCACCCTGTAGCGTGGCACTAGGTAGCTTTTACAACAACAAGCATAGGAGATCCAAGATGATATAGCCCTTCTTCGATGGACTAGGAATTAAAGACTAGTAGTCATCGTCATCATCTTCGCTTTCGCTCATGTCATCGCTGTCTTGCTGATCATCATCCGAATCTTGACCTTCGCCTTCCGGATAGTCATTTCTATAGAAGTCTTCCTCTGTTATAACGAAGAGCGGCTGTCAGGCTTACGATATCGCAGACTTGCTTGAAGCAGAATATACTCACCGTTGCTATCCTCATCTTCAGTATTAGCGGCGTCGGAGTCATCGTCTTCGCCTTGGTCAGGAACGAGCAGGTCATCTTCAGCTAGACCGGATCTGCCCAACCTCAATGTCTTAGCCATCGCCCGGTTAATCATAAAGTATTCAAACTGACAGAGCTCCGACCCTACGAAGCCCTTCTCCACTGGCCACATTTATCAGATCATCACCTCCTCCGTCCACCCGACCTGCGGGGTCTGTTGCTGTAATAGAGTCGCGATAGTACACGTCATATACCCATTCAGAGTCTGAATCGTTGGCATCGCCTGACGAAAGATCTGGAATGGCTTGAAAACCTGGATGAGGAGGAGACTCGTCTTGCGAGGAAGTGGAGGTGGAGGGAATGGCTTTCGTAGGTGTGGATGGTGTGTTGACTGCGGATACAAGCAAGTCTAAATAGGGAGGTTAATATAATGGATACCGGTCCACGTACGAGACAGGTATTCTTGCAACATCGGCACAAAGTTCATCATCAGATCGTCTTCATCGGCCTTGGCAGCATTTTGCTCTTGTTGGCGACTCTTCTTCAGTATCTGAGGCTTGTTCTGCTTGCTCTCTCTATATGCTTCGAGCTTTTTGTAGATTGGATCCGTTTTTGGAATATCGTCTTCCGAATCTTCGGCCGTCGCTTCCAATATCCGAAAGCCGTCTTCATTAGTATTCTCTTTATCTGCCTGACGCGGGCTAGCTGTTGACCGGATCGTAGGTGGAGCCGTAGGTCTTTTCCAGCTAGGCTGCTTCGCAGCTGCCAAAGGCAAGCTGCTTATACTCCGCTTTTGCTCTATAATCCGAAAGCGCGCTTGCTTTCTTGCAATCTCAGATTGTGCTTGTACGGCATTCGGTGTGGAAGGTGTCGTGAATTTGGATTGTCGAGGAGATTGAGTACCGCTTGAGCTGGCACTAGCTTGCCGCGGTGGATGTAGAAGTAATGATGCGATCCTATCCCGCAACGAGCGCTTGGAGTCTTCGCTTGTGAATGTAGATACAGAGACCGTCTCGGCGAATCTGAAGATCCCTGGCGAACTCAGCAGGCGTCAGCTACGATTCAGGCGAGCATCAGTTAGTCATGTACCCTTGTTAGTAGCTGTTTTCAGTTCAGCTGGCTCGTCAGAAGATCCTTTTGTACGTTTGGACGGTCTCGACGAGTCTTCGATGACTGCAGCAAGTTCGTTTCAACATTGTGGTATAATCTTGTGTATTGTTTTCATGTATAATGACCCAGCGCATCCAAGGCTTCGTGCTCGTCTCGCCGCCGTCGTTTGATCCTCAGAATTGTAGGCGCACTCATCTTGGACGAAGACAACAGGTTAGAAAGTCTTGAATTCGCATAAGGAGATTCAAGACAATCTTGCACATCACTGTAAGCAGTCTTCAATAAAAGTGTTAAGAGGTCTTAAGAAGCTCAAAGCTTTGCTTTATATTCCCTCCTACTCGACGCGACCAAAACAGCAGGACCTTGCACGAAACTTTCAGCCAAAACAACGCCTAGAAATATGAGCAGCAAAGCTATCTTGCTGGTCGGAGGACCTACAAAGGGTACCAGAATGCGCCCGCTGTCTCTGGATGTCCCGTCAGTTCGCAGCTGTCCCAGGGTTTCAGGCATGATTTGGCAACGCGAAAGCTCACGACGTATATCGTTCGCAGCAAGCCTCTGTTCAAGATTGCTGGTCGCGAACACTGCTGGCATCATATCCAAGCCTTGAGCAAGGTCGAAGGTCTGGGTGAAGTCCTGCTCATCGGATTCTACGAGGACGCGGTCATGGCTTCGTTCGTTCGGGAGGCTTCAAGAGATTTCCCAAACTTGTCCATCAAGTCAGTTACACACACATCTCTCTCATCGCTGTCATTTTACTGCCTGGCCGTGCCTAATCACGTTTGCGTGTCGCAGGTACTTGCGCGAGTACACCTCGCTTGGAACGGCGGGCGGTCTCTACCACTTCAGAGATGCTATCCTCAAAGGAAACCCTAGCCAGATCTTCGTCATTCACGCCGACATCTGCTTCTCGTACCCTCTCGAAGAGATGATGGCTTTCCACGAGAACCACAGAGGTGTCGCAACCATCATGGGTGTCAAGGTGTGCAAGTATGCTCTCGACTGTGGTACATTCATCTAACGCGATTTTGGTGCGGGCGAACGCAGGTACCTCGCGAAAGTGCTACCAAGTACGGATGCATCGTCACCAATCCATCCACAATGCAAGCTCTTCACTACGTCGAGAAGCCTGACTCATACATCAGCGACACTATCAACGGCGGTGTCTACCTCTTTGACAAAGCCATCTTTGACGAGATCAAGCATGCTATGGACGAGAAAGTCAGACGAGAGGCTGAAGATCCTCTTCTTGGTCTTGATCAGGAGGATGAGCAACTTCGTCTTGAACAGGATGTACTGGCTCCTCTTGCTTCGAGCAGAAAGATCTACGTCTTCATGACTCCTGGCTACTGGCGTCAAATCAAGTCTGCTGGGTGAGCACCCGTTTATTGCGTACTTTGAACCGACCATTGCTCATGCACTTAGTCTGCAGCTCCGCTGTCCCAGCCAACGGTCTCATGCTCGGCTCGTATAAGACGACCAACCCTATGCTGCTCCGTCAGCGTTCTCCCACAATCAGCGCCAAATCTCGCTCAGACCGTCAACGAAGCGGGCCAACAATCGTCGAGCCTTGCTTCATCGACGAGACTGCAGATGTTGACCCAAATGCCAAGATTGGACCTAACGTATCTATTGGAGCTGGTGCCAAGATTGGATACGGATGCCGTGTCAAGGAGGCTTTGATCCTCGACAATGCTGTTATGGAGGTATGTGCGACCTCGCTACGCTTGCACAACATGCCGCTTCTTGCTAAGATCGCGACACTCCATGGCAGAAAAACTCCTGTGCCATGTATGCCATCATTTCGGAAGGCTGCAAGCTTGGTGCATGGGCCAGAGTGGAAGGAACAAGCACTGCTTCAGACGACAAGCTGTCAATTGCTATCCTTGCCAAGGACGTGACTGTCAAGAGCGAAGTCAGTGTCAGAAGGTGGGTTTCAACCAACTTTCCTCGCGTGGTAGGATCGATTGGCTGATTCTGAGTCTGTGTTGATGCATCGTGCAGCTGCATCGTCTTGCCCAACAAGACCCTGACCAAGAACTGTGCTAACGAGGTCCTCCTCTAAACGGCAGCAGTAGGTCCCGCTTTCCGACTCTTAAGTCCAACAAACTAGATCTTCATATCCTTCGTGTCTTTCAAATGCACCTTTTGCATGTTAACAATCTAGAGGTTTTCGCGGGTCCCGCACCGTGATCATGCATGTTGCTCGACTCACGACGAACTGCAAGTCTTCAATCGCACTTCGAAGCAGGATTGCCGTTTGTTTGGACACTCCATACGTGATATTCTTGGTGCCGGTATCCTGACCTCAGCTGGGCCTCTGTGTTCACTCCACAAAATCTCCAAGTCCGTCCGTTTTCGCAAGATCTTGCCCCAGGTCGCCCGTCGCTCGTCACTGGAGGTCTAGTTTGGGCAACACAACTTCTATATGTACTCGCGAGACCGTACCGTAACTTCAGGTATCAACAGACGTCAAACCTTCGACAGAATCGACTGGTCCAGCCCACCCATTTTTGCTGACCATTTCCGGCCTCGCTGGTCCTTTCGAACTCAAAAGACAGCAGGAGAGCAGTCCCCGACAGACCTGCGACGTCGGACGTGCCCTGAAGGCTTCCTATGATAGGATGTGTCTTCTGGCCCAAATGAAACCTGACACCTTACCACGAGACCTGCAAACAATATGGCCTGCGGTAGCGGAAGTCATGATAATTTGATGGACCAATTGTAGAAGTCTTGTCTTATACGCCGACAACTCTATTGTCATCATGTAGGCTTGATGACATCTACTGCCTTGCCTGAGGAAACCTCGACCTTTTGGATGGCCCCCAGATCAAGCATCTTGTCTTTGTGACAGCTCGTATACCCACTACAAGATACCAAGATGGGCTACGAACTAACCAGCTTCCCAGCAGACAAGCCATGGCAACGGCCCGTCCTTTGTGCCTACTACTCTCTTGTCCTGACCCTTATCACAACCCTCATATCACTTCGGCTCTGCAAGATAGGGTTCAGAAGCTTGCAGAAAGTTTCTTTCGCAAGATGGCTTATTATCCTGCTCCTGGGAACATCGTGGTTGTTTGCTTTCTCTTCTATCATTCTTGTTTTCGGCGTGGGCGCCGCTGCAAGCGCTGCATCGTGCATGACAAGCATCTGGCTATGTATCGTGAGTGCTGCTAACGGCAGGAGCTCATGAGGAAAATAGCTGATGTCGGACCTACAGGTCTTGTACTTCACGTCTAAAGCTCTCATCTATAGTAGGTTGAGCATGGCTAAAGAATGAAGAGGAGTCAAGCTGATGATCATTCTCGCCAGTCTTCTTGAGTAAGCAATGCCGCGTCTAAGTGTCAGTATTCAGTAATCTGAGTTGTACTGGCACATTGCAGTGGAGAGACGTGAGTGAATCAAGTATAAAAGTGAGAACGGAGCTGATCTACTAGTTATACTACAGTATTTGTCGTCCATGTCGGGAAACGTTCCACTGGCCGCTGCTTTGACAGGCTTCGTAGCGGCTGGTATCTAGTCTCGCTCGGCTTCCTCGCGAGTTGGGTACGTACATAATCTTGAGAGACTTACACGTTGATACGAACTGACGCCTGCTGTATGCATGGCAGGTCGGAGTGCTTGCACTCATGATTTACGCTCGCAATGCCGAATTATCCCAGGATGGAAGCTGCCATATCGGAATCAAGCTTTTTGCAAATATCCCTCTTATTGTGGTGGACTCTCTATTTCATGCCTATCTAGCGGGCACTTTCTGCTGGTTCTTGTGAGTTTGACTGCATTGATCCAAGAACGGGCAGCTAGCTGATACAGGAGCTGCATTAGGTACAAGGCTGGATCTCTGCATCTCTCATCATCTAAGACTATGCTTCTCGAGTCTACTGTCGCCAGTGCATTTGGCCTGGTATCGACGATCTGCAATTTCACCATTCTAGCTGCGGAGAAGGGTCATCAGCCAGCGCAAATCTGTCTTGCAGCATGCTTGACAGATGTCGTCGTCTCGGCTGTGGTCTTCTACTACGTGACGAGGCATGCTTCGCTCGATCGTACACAAACTATTGGGGGGACAGAGGTAGTAGGGCACACAACGACTATCCCCGGGTTCCTCACTGGAGGCGGCGACGAGTATCTATCAAAAGCAGAGACCAGACTTTCCATCAAACCTGCTACTGCACCACCCAGCTTCGCAGTGAGAATCGAGCGTCAACAGAGCTTCAGCGTTGATACACCTGACTCGGAGCTAGAGAAGAAGTTGCCGTTGTAGGGAGGCGCCCTGTAGTTTCTGTAAATTGATACCCAGGCTGTTAGGAGAGGGTGGTTGTTGTCTTTATATCAGTTCTTTCGGTGCAAGACCGTTCCCGGATCTGCCCTCATGCTTCGCTAAGACCACTTGTGCACTCGCGAGAGCATTGTCAGCTCTGGTAGTCGTGTCGCTGTCACTGTCTTCGAGTGTCATTTCCAAAGGCCGAGCAGTCCAACGGCTCGCACGCTTGTCGGATACACTTCTCTTCCACCTCGATTCCATCAGCTAGCCATGTCAGCGGAACCTGCAGATAGATCGCGTAAACGAGCGAGAGAAAGTGAAGAACCTACGACGAAAGCGAGCAACGTCGTCGGGAAAGGTTATGGCAATGGTAGCGGATATGGGAGCTACAATGCTACAGCATCAACCTCAGTAAACGGTGCCGCTACGTCTTCTGGACATGATGGAGTGTCAGCAAGCACGACAGAAGAGCCAGGTCCCGCGAGCGTCGCAGAACCTCCTAGGGAATCTCAGCAGACCCATGTTCCGAACGCAGCCAGAGTGAATGGAAATGTTCCAATCACGAAGGACACTCTAGAAGCTTCATTCTTCCTCCTCGAACCACACGACGAGTTTACGCGAGAGGTTGGCGATTGGATCTGGACATGGTGCAACAGCAGGAATAACGTCGAGGCAAGCGGAACCATAGCAGAGCACTTATTCAGGCCCGTCTGACGAACCTGCGCCTGCAGATTGAAGCCAAGATAGGCCTGCTCGTCGATAACCGACCCAATCTACCTCCCAAAACAAGAGTTTCCTTTCCGCTGGCGACTGAGTCAAGTATGCGGCCTAGAGCGTCATATGAGTTCCCTATTGACATTGCATCTTCACAGTTCTGACCGATGCTAGCTTCGCACGCTTCGAAAGCAACATGTCGCTGGTAAGCAGTTGTATGTTTTGAAACATCGAGAGCGTCTGATCCTCTGTCATATTATAGCGGCAGCACCATCATTTCAACCAAATTCTCAACATGCGCGTCCAGGAAGCGGCGACTCCAGGCTACATAGGCGCACCGATACGCTACGCGCACACCAAAGAGATCGACTCATTCTACGCTCATGCTGGAGCCCAAGGGAAGGATCGCACGAAAGTCAGAGTCACGCGAGATGAGAAGACAGGCCAGATCAAAGCTGGCGGAAAAGCGTGCATCGAGAAGAGCAGAGTCGCAGATATGAATATCTATTCACCGAAGCGTGGCTTTGACTTCCGGATAAGCATTAGTGTGGAACAGCCTGGTGAGCCGGCCTTTCTCCTTCGATCATTATGGCAGCTCTAAGGCAGTCTACAGTGCCGATGCCTACGACGAAAGCCAGTCATCAACGCTGGAAGAATCGTGTCTCCTATCAGCACCAGGCTGTTACTATCGATTTGACCCAAGTCAAGGGGGGCGATGGCGTACGAGTCGTCCATCTTCTGGCGGAAGGAGGGCATACTGACTATCATCCAACAGAAGGAAGTCCTACATGAGCTGGAAATCGAGTTCAGCGACATGCCCTTGCTTGTTCACGAAGGTCAGAAGAATGCCCGAGGCGAAGAGAGCATATACTATGATCTAATTCAGATCTTTCTGAACAACATTCGCATGTGGGTACTCTTCATATTGAGGATCATAAATAAACTTACTGATCAGAGTATATCCTGTTAGGCTAATACGTAATGGAGTCCCTCCTTGAGTTGACTTCCTTCTGTCGTTATAAGTCGCAAGTCGCGCCTGGGGGCATCCTTGCCCGCCCTTGTTCAGCTTGTTGTTGTTGAGCCCACAGTATTGATGTCCAAACTATCTTGTCTGTGTTCTTTCACCACTTCACTCCCGGGCCGCTCGCTCTGTTGCTCTTCGCATAATTTCTTCAAAACCTTGCGATTCCTCATGCACTCGACATAGCAATACCTTATCGTCCAGAATGGCTGCTGCTCCAGCTGCGAACGTAGACTCGTCGCTGTCCAACTTCTTGCTGGGGCTCGAGATAGTGTTCGGAGGCCTGATTCAGCATGAAGACGAGTTCGCCGACTTTATGCTAGCTGCAGAAGACTTCTATAATGACTATAAGAGTCCTGGATCGAAGGAAGAGCTGAAAATGCGGTCAGCTCTGCCTTTCTGGCGCTATATCGTATCGTATTCTGCGCGGGGCCTGGACGAAGCTGCTTGCAGTAATCATCTGGAAGACCGGCGACAAGAAGATCTCGTGAAGCTAGGGAGCGCTATAGCAGTCTACTGGCCGCTCTTGCCTGCCCTTGTAACGCAAGCTTGGAGAGAACCTTCGGCTCCGAGTCGTGTCGATGCAGCCGTACAGACGGAAGAAGAGATACAGCCTGTTGCCAGTCAAGCAGAACCACCTGCAGTACCAGCTGCTAAGACAGAAAGGCCGCCGTTCTTCCGGTAACTGAAATGTACTCTGTCGTCAGCGGGGGAAACCTGAATGCTGACAAGCTCATCTTCACCATGCAGCTCAGCAACGCCTATCGTTCCTCCTGTATCATATACATTCGTCGATGGCTCGCCCATGACTACGCCTGTCGCGGAAAAAGCTCCGCTTTTCAGCCCGAACTCGACACGGCGTTCGATGCAGACAGCACAGAAAGAGGAGTCTACATCCAGCTTTCCCGCACTCTCTCGGAGTGCAAGCGAGATCAGCGAAGCATCGACAGGAACGCCTACTTTCGAATACGCCTCTTCCTCGATGGACAGCCGCTCTCGTACAAGTTCGGCTGTTTCACACAGCACAGACGGCGTCGCTACTCCTCCTCAGATTCAGACTCCTCGCTCCGAAGCCAAAGAACCTACTGTCATTCTGGCAGATCGAGGAGACAACGCTGCACGGCTGTACCCCGTTGCAGATGGGGCCTATGTGCTCCAAGTGTCGATAGGCGGAGTAAGTACACGGGCTACTATACAGCCGTTTCGTCTACTGAAGCTCATCGTTTGGCCATTACAGCGCAAATTGGTAGTAAATCCCGAAAAGCCGACACAAATTAGCTACCACGACCAAGCGGGAGCCGTTGTCACGCGATCTCTGCTTAGCTCCGAAGAAAATGAAAACGTCTAGTTCGACACCGTATACCCTTTCGTCCTGACTCTTCCGAATAGTATAGCTTGGGGATGTAAGTGGCTTTAGCGAAAGCCTTAATGAGCAGTACATGTAAGTAGTGATGTTATTGAAAGCATACAAACGTTACTTCAGTATTCTATCTAATAGAAGTCGTCGAACTCATCGGAAGCTCCCCAAATCCAGATTTAGGCCTCACTCATGCCTGGCCTCGAGTACAGCGGCCGCTATGTCATGTACTCCGGAGCTACGGTGTCTTCCTCACACAGCTACTGTATGTCGAGAGTGCCCTCAGCGATGATGGTTTCCACCATTCCGTTCGGGACCGGCTGGCCATGACACGGCAAGCCCCCATCATCATCGCAGGCACCTGTGCTTCCCACTGCTTTCACCTTCACATCATCATATACGATGCCCAAGTCGCATACTAGAAAGGCTCGAGATACTCTGGCTTCATATTTTACGCTCATTTCAAACATTCTCACGATCGGCGTGAATGCAGCAACAAGGACGACTGTCTCGCTTGTCACAGATGCAGCTAATCAGGCTTCGGAGAGGGCCGTCCAGCCCTTCAACTCGCTGGTGAAGTCTGCTACACAGCAATTCTTCGCACCTCAGATCTCGTACCCAGATAACCGCTGGGATGGTATTGTTGGAAGCATCTCCGGAAGGGCACGAGCTATGACTGGACAGTCACTTCACCGCCAGGCAACTGTTGAGAGACGAGGCAGCGTTTCGCACCGGGTCCAAGAAGGTGCGGACTCGCAAACCGGTAATTTTGACACCAGACTGACCTGGGGTTTATCTCATCGACAGCTCTGACGAGATCGAGTTCAGTGCCTGCGCATTTGTCGACGCATGATCGGTCAGGTTGCGCTCCTAAGCCGACTTTGCGCCCTCTAGATATTCCTGCCGCACAAGCAGCTCGAGCTGGACATCACTACCCTCGGAGCGCTTCTCTGTTAGCTCGATCTGCTCCAATACCAATTCCTATTCCATCTGGGCCGCACTTGCTTGCGCCAACCCCACCACTGTCCTATTCTTCGTCTGGCCATAGCATTTCCTACAGCTCTAGTAGCTCGGTTTCTCCTCTTTACTCTGCTTCTGTACCGGAATCTCCTTATTTCGGTCAAGTTCGATCTGCCCAAGACACCGTCAAACCTGCCAAAGGACGATTGTATGCCGGCGAGATAGCGCGATTCAGCTTTTGGAACATAGTCGGACTTGGAGAAGAGACAGCTAGCAGCTATACTCCGCCGTCCGATATCGAAGGGCATCCCTCGTCGGTCAAGGGTTTGGGGATCAGCGTGCGTGTGGTGGATGGTGACGAGGAGGAGGAAGTAGAACACTACAGAAAGTTTAGCTACTAAATTAGGCAGCGCTTAGTGGATCCGACGAGTGGGAAAGGTCTGTCTGGGTTGTATGCTGTACTATCGTATGCTATATAGCTAGTAATGACATGAGGGTAATCGTTGATATCTCGGGTAATCGTTATAATAGTTAATCGTGTAAACTCTAGGGACGCGAAGGGTATCTATAGGGTTCTAATGCGCTGCACTTCTTCGTACGACTGCAAAGTATCTCCTGCTTGAAAGCCTTCATATCCCGCTAAATTGAGTCCGCACTCTGTACCTTTCTTGGCCTCGTCGATATCCGCCTTGATATGCTTCAATGAATCAACATCTCCCTTGAACAGGACCTCTTTGCCTCGGAGTAGCTTAATCTTGGCCTTCCTCTGTATGGACCCGTTCGTCACTCTGCACCCGGCGATAGCCCGTGTCGCACCTCCCTTCAGCTTGTATTGGAAAATCTGCTGAATAGTAGCTTCGCCTAGGATACGTTCATCATAGAGTTTCGGCAGTAAGTCAATGACGCGGTTGGTGACATCTTCTATAAGGCGATAAATGACATCGTTAGTCAAGATGGGGACGCCTAGCGTTGCAGCAGTTGCCATCATCGGTCGAGACGCTTTGACGTTGAAGCCAACCACGAGTCCTGATGAAAGACCGTCAGAGAACGAGGAAAGCGACAAAAGAGAAAGTCCCACCTTCAGCAGCCTTCGCGAGGGTCAAGTCGCTGTCTGTTACGTCGCCAACTCCGCTCTTCAGGATACGCACTTTCGCCTCGCTATTACCAATGTCTGCAAGAGCGCCAGTGACAGCTTCAACAGTACCACTGACATCCGCCTTGATGAGTATTCGCAGCTCTTTGATACCGCTGCCGGAGCTTGCACGAAGAGAAGCCAGTATATCGTCTTGCTTGCTGTCCTCTCCCTGTGCTTTGGCTTCTTCTGCCATTTGCTTCGCGAGGTTCATCGATTCAGATTCCACACGACGCTTTTCATTGATGACATCTAGATCTCCCATCGTTTTCAGACGTTCTTCTCGACGCTTGCGGGTCTCGATAGCCTTCTTGGCAACTTCCTCATCAGCAGCTTCGAGGACTTCGTCTCCTGCTTCTGGTAGATCCTTCCAGCCAGTCACTTCTACAGGTGTTCCAGGCCCAGCTTCAGATAGCGTTTTGCCGTCACTGCTCGTGAGCATGCGGACTCGAGCGAAGCTCTTGCCAGCAATAATGGTTGCACCGGTTTTGAGAGTGCCGCGAGTCACGATAACCGTGGCTACATTGCCTCGTCCCACTTCCTTGCGCGATTCTATCACCCGGCCTTCGCTAGCAATACCACTCTGTTCTGCGCGAAGGTCACGAACTTCGGCGACGGCGTTGATAGTCTCCACCAGCTCAGGTAAGCCCTGCTTCGAGTGAGCAGACACCTCAACACAAGGTACATCACCGCCGATCTGTTCGACTTCGAGACCTTGTACCAGTAGTTCATTGAATACACGAGCCTGTACACCAAAGTATAGTTAGTCGCAAGCATAAGCGAGTGTGCTCGTGTCACTGACCGTATCGATACCGGGCTTGTCGCACTTTGTTACCGCCACAACTATTCCTACATCTTCATTTTTGATCAGCTTAATCACTTCCTCCGTCTGAGGCTTTACGCCATCATCGGCAGCGACAACAAGCACCACAACATCGGTCACAGAAGCACCTCTGGATCGCATAGCCGTAAAAGCAGCGTGTCCAGGAGTGTCGAGGAAGGTCAAAGAGCCCGCGCTGGTACTTGTAGCCGAGTCTGGAGCAGAGTTGGAGTCGCCCAGTAGTGCGGAGAGGGGTACGCTGAAAGCACCGATATGCTGTGTAATACCGCCAGCTTCGCCAGCGGCCACCTTGGTAGACCGCAACGCGTCAAGAAGGGATGTCTTGCCGTGATCTACATGGCCCATTATGGTTATTATCGGAGGTCTTAGCGGCAGAAGAGTGTCTGACGATGCAGGCGGGGCTGGGTATATATCGAAAGCGGATTCATCCTCTGTTATTGCGTTGAAGCCTAGCTCTAGAGCTACCAGGGAGGCGTCTTCCGCATTGAGTACTGCAGAAAATGTACTCTGTGTAAGCAAGAAGGCAGCTGTACAGCAATAAGGTTACCTACGTCGATCCGGTCGCGTGTCGGTCATGCCCATACGCTCCATCAGCAGCTGTAAGCGGCCTGTCAAGGACTAGTGAATTGCGCCACATGTATATCAGAGGTAACGGAACCTACGCAGCTTCAATTGGGTCAGCTTGGCCAATGTCGCAACCGAGGTCACAGCGGGTATATGAATGCGTTTGTTCGGAGTTGGGCGTCTTCGCAGCGGTCTTGGAGGTGTTCTCAACGGCCGTGCTTTACTTGTAGAAGGTGAGGCAGAAGCTGAGGGTTTTGCTGTCATACTGGATGCAGCTGCTTTTTCTTTCGCAGCTTTTCCCATGAAAGCTGCAAGAGCACTTCCTTGAGCAAAATTGACATTCTTCGGAGCTTGCTTGGTGTCCTTCTCTACATAGAAATCTTTCGGTGCACTTTTGGTAGGTGGTGGTCGCAATTTTGGCGTCGAGTCGCCAGGTTTCCTCTGGCCTACCGTCCGCAAAGCAGGAGTTGGCAGCCTCGCCGATGGACTAGGCGCTGCAGCTCGCCAATTCTGATGCATGCCAGCTGGTCTTCTTCCATAGGCGTCTCGCGCATTCGGCACATGCGCCTGGCCATGACTGCCCGATGTCGAGGTCGAAGCCAAACGAATCTGCTGCTGCAAGTATCTCGCGCATTCTGCGCAGCCCTGGCTGGAAGCGCGAAGCTTGCGCATCAAGAAGTCTGCGATGTACCGTATGGGTCTGACAGCAAGTCTTGTTACTCTCCCTGCCACTCTCGCCTTCCAAGATTACAACAATATGATTTTATGGATCTCAACTACTCACTCAATCACGACTGCTTTGGGTTGCTGTCGAAGAGTGGCCAACGGGGTTCTCTGGTTGATCGTCCAGGTTTTACGCGCACCCTGTCATGGGGCTTGAAGGACAGAGCGTCTCTTTCGACACCATACTTATCGAGGTACTTCTTGCCCCAGTAACCTGCTGGGAGTGCTCCTATCGCACAACTTGTCAATGTGCCTCCAGCTAGAATGGACCCGCCGACTATGACGTCTCCAAGTCCTGCGATTCCGCTGTTCACGGCTATATCGAGTTCTTCTCTCTCGTCCTTGTCTCTCGACGAGTAGATGTATGCTCCGCCCTCTCCCAGCCTTGGCAATAGGCATGCCTGCAAATACTCCTACGGTAAATCCAACTGCCCCTCCACCTGCCGCAAGACCTCCAACTGTTTTATCGATAATGTTAGCGTATCTGAGCGCTCCTTTCGCCAACCGTATCTTCCTTTTGGAGGGCTGGGACGGACGGGATGGTGTATCATCTGGCAGATCTCTACCAGCTAGAGATTGAGTTGCAGATGCGCGGCGTGACGAAGGTCGAGTCTTCACAGCTGATTGCATGATCTTTCCTACCGAATGTGTGTGGAATGGCACCTTCGCATGCAACGATACATCAGCAGCGGGTCTGCATAGCAGTATCGCTGGCTACTTACCGAAGTCGGCTGCACTTTGAGCTTGTTGATGGATAGAGGGAGGCAAAGCGAGAGCGCAATAGAATCCGAGAGGTCAGGCAGGCAGGCAACACTAAGGTAAGACTCCCGTTCAGTTCACCTTTGACTTACTAGCCTTTGACACTACCTTTGCTTTGTGAAGGTCTAGTGTGCAACCTAGCGCCATCCGCGCAACGCTAGCTGAAAGTCCGAAGTCTATGTCTTGACTGAGATGTATAGTAATAAAACGGCCTGCAGCCAAGTGACGTTGTGCCGCTGTCGTCTGCGCTGCTTGCGACCGTATACGGCAATATAGTTTACACACGCTCACTCTCTGAGCCATTTGTTCTTGCTAGCAGGACATGACTTTCTGGCAGAACGGCGCCTAATATCGTAGGCAACTTCAGTAATACATAGTGACATTAGAATACTGTAGCTCGTCAGCTGCGATCTTCTACCTTGTCCCAGACTCTGCTATGTATGATAGGCAGGCGAGGTTCTGTGACCTTTTGTCCAGGTCCGATGATGGTCTGGTCTCCCGGTTTAAACGACCAAACTGGCCTCCGAACTTCATGCTTGTCCAGATATCGCTTGCCGACGTACGCGCCGGCATGCACGGGCGCCAACACGACCGCGTCCGCAATTCCACCTGCAAGAAGAATGGGTCCACCAACGAGTGCACCTCCGATTGCCGATGTCCTGCGCCAAGTGTTATCATAGAGGTCTTTGTTCCGCTCTGGCTTAGTCGAATAGATGCCCTCAAGACCTTCTACTATTGGCCCAGTACCTAACATGCCAACCACTCCGCCCACGACACCTCCAACGATTTGCCCGCCTGTAGCGACGGTTCCGACTGTCTTGTTACAGGCATTTGAGGTCTTCAAAGCTCTTTTGGCCCATTTCTCCTTTCTTGCAGAAAGACGAGCAGGAGATCGTGGAGGTTTGTCAGCTGGCAAGTCTCGTTTGCCGACTGCGACAGAGTTGGACCGAGATGAACGACGGGAGTGAGGCAGATTCCGAGTGCTCGCAGTAGACACGATTTGTGGGTCTTGTCGACGAGAATGTTGGGTGCTTCAGCCTTGCGATCTAGGCTCCCCCGGCAAAGCAAGAGCACCCAGTCAGAGGTAGCATATCCATTTTGGATTGGAAAGCTCACCTTTAGAGCCAGTAGCTTGTCGTTATGACAACTGTAAAGAACCAAGAGACGGCAGGGAAACCTGAAGCACCCTAAGGTCATGAATCTCAATCCCCCTTAGTATGTTGAGGCCCTTTGGAAGCTAGAGGGGAAGTCAGTCAAAAGGATGATGAAAAGGGTTCACGGCAAGCAAACGAGCGACGTGCGCCTTCATTGTCGGGAGTAGTGAAAGAGAGAGAAATTATCTGCAGTAGAAGGAAGGGGGCTAGTATAAGGGATGATGGGAGAGGGTATGAGTAAGTGGAAAATAGATGGGAACTGTCGCTTGTGTCAATTGCCGGATATGCATACTTCTAGCTGTATACACTAGGTTGAGCCTGCTTCTCCACCTGTTCCGCTTGCATGGCATTCTCTTGTCCAGTCTCACTAATATCCTCTATCCTTGCAGTGCTGTCCGCATTCTCCTGTCTGAAATGTTCACTTGATCTCTTCATTCCTTCTAGGCCCCATCTACTAAGCATAGCACCATCTTCATCCCACCCAGACGTCGGGGTAGTCAACATTCTTTCTCCTGTAAAGATCGCATTTGCGCCCGCCATGAAGCACATTGCCTGTTCGGATTCACTATAACTGATTCTCCCCGCTGCCAATCTTATTATAGAAGTAGGAAGCACGATGCGTGCAGTGGAGATTGTGCGTAACATAGTGTGGATCTTAGTGGGTTCGTTGGAGGATAAAGGCGTGCCTTCGATTGGTACGAGAGCATTCACGGGAAAAGACTCGGGAGGTTCAGGAAGTCGACTCATCTCCCAGATCAGACCGACACGGTCTTGGGAAGACTCCCCTAGTCCGATTATACCGCCGGAACAGACGGAGATGCCTGCTTTGCGAACATTGTCGATCGTCGCTAGACGTTCGTCGTAGGAACGCGTCGTGATGACCTTCGGGTAGAACTGCGATAAGCAAGACGTTGTAGACTATCAGAAAGTGTAGATCATGAGGAGGGAAGGACGACATACCTCCCGAGACGTATCGAGGTTATGGTTATAAGCCGTCAAGCCGGCCTCTTTCAGCTGCTGAGCCTGCACAGCATCCAGCATGCCTAGCGTAGTACAAACTTCCATTCCCATGCCGCTGCAACGGTAAAAGCATATCAATGTGTCACTTCTATGTCAATTCAATGCGATTTTATGTTGAACCCACTTGATCTCCTTGACCATTTCTAGAATACGCTTGAAGTTCGTTTTACGCCCATTCATATCTCTCCAAGCAGCGCCCATACAAAAGCGTGTTGAGCCATTCGCTTTCGCTTTCCTCGCTTCACTGTAATATCACAATCGTACCGAAAGAAACAGGAACCCACGATAAGCCTGTACTCAGAGGATATACCTAGGGACAGAGGGATTAGAGCATGGCTTACACGAGTACAGGCTCTATGTCCATCAGCTTCGTAGCTTTCAGGCCCGTGGGGTTCTTGCTTGATTGCGAGCAGTACGAGCAGTCCTCTGTACATCCTCCAGTCCTGCGACCGAACGAAGAACATCAGCAATACTTTCTCACCAATTGTATCAATGATAGGGTCGGCCCACTTGATGTTGAGGAGTGTACAGAGCTGCACTTTGGTCGGGTCGTGATTTGCTCTATGGACGGTAGCCGCTTCAAATACGAGCTGCATCAATGGCGTATCGTATATCTTCTGAATCTCTTCTCTTGTCCATGATTTGCGACTGTTTTTTGCGCTTGTATCTCGCCTGCTGCTTGGGATGGCCGCAGACTCAACGGCTGTTGCGAGTCCTCGTTGCTGCTGCTGACTGCGCTGGATAGCAGCGAGCGTAGAGCGTACTGCTGGACGGCCTATACTGCTCAGAGAGGCCATCTTGTGGTGAAAGAAGCAAGATTTGGTGTCAAAAAGCAGACGAGCTCAACGCGATGAGGGCAGAGATGCCCCTATGTTGCCTTATCTTTGGACGACGACATGACCGTAGCTAGAGCCATGTAGCATTCTATGCAGTACTGTATACCACTACACAGACTTCTCAAGCTTCAAGCTCTCGCAATCTCGACTATCATCGACCACCCAAGCTCGCGCTCGGAGAGATGCCAGCTTTATGCAAAAGGGCTAGCTCTTGCGATTGAACACGGTCTACAGAGTTACCTTTGAGTGAGCGGTCTTGTTCGAAAAGCAGCCAGAGCGGCGGGCTAGCGAGTACGAGGCACCGCAAGGGAAGGGTCGATAGCAGCGAGCGAGCGAGTGCGGGACGAGCTGTTGGGGGTTGTTGTAGCTAGCGCAAATCTCTGTACAGGCAGCGCTATCTGAACAGATAGTCGAGATAACAACGTCGACAATATACATACACCGTATACGCACCACAGACTCTGGCTGGACCAAGCCTGTCGACGACTAGATCGCACCAGTCAAAGCAATCCGGACTCCAAGACTGAGGATAGCAAGTACATAGACTCGAAGCAAGAGTAGTAACGTTGACTTGTAAGCGATACTTATACTCAAGTACTGCCAGGCACGGCTGACTCAGCTCGACAGTTGTAGGCCACGCGAGCGGGACAGCTCATGGCACACATCCGGGATTTGCAGCAAAGACCGTTGGGTAAAGAGGAGCATACGCACAATAGAAGCAGTCACATACATCCAAGAAAGCGAGCAAGTAACATCGACTTCTAGATTCTGGCTTGAATCCAGCTTGTTACGAGGTAAAGCGATAGAGTTCCGAGTATTGAGTGAGTGGTCTCGCCGGGACAGCTCGACGCGTCGACGAGCACTGACATCCTGCATACGCACCGGATACATCAGCGCATCAGCCTGCTCGACCTTTCGGATCATCAACGCAGCAAAGGCAGCCGCACTGTTACAGCTTCAAACACGCTTGGAGCATCCGGGAGCATCGATATAAGAAGAGACAGCATTGCAGCTGCTATAGGTATCCTTCTCATCGCTATCAACCATCCATGGACATCGACATCAGCGAGCCCAATCCACCTCCCAGCACCGCTGCCAGCCAGAACAACCTCAGTCCTGGCGCAGGTCCAGCTTCCGCTTCGACCACTTCGCAGTCCTCCTCATCCTCCCCTTCTGCTTCCTCGTCTCCATCAGCATCATCCTCTGCTCAGAATGATGTGCCTAACGTCAGCAGCCCTCGAAGTTCCGCGTCGTCTGGTTTCAAGAGACGTTTCCAGCAGGCTCAATCTGACCGCAGACCTCGTTCGGCGACTCTGAATGCCGGATGTAATCAAGAGTACCAGCATGCTCACACAAGGAATAGGAACATAAGAGCTCTGCCATCCGCTGCTTTTTCTCGTCGTCGTCCTTCGTCTGACCGCGCGAACGAGCTCGAGACGCTCAGTCATGCTCGGAGAAGACCCATGCTGTCGACTGCAGGAAGGTATAACTCTCAGCATTTCCAAGGTATACACCGCGATCATACAAGTCACGGCGAAGGAGAGCGAGAAGATGACAAGTGCACCGCACCGTTAGATATGGCGGGAAGAGAAGCGAAGCGTCAGAAACGTCTGGACGGATCTGACATAGCAGAACTTTCTACTTCCTCTGCTTCTCCTTCTCTATCCAACTATACTTCTTCTTCTTCGTCTAGTCCAAACGGTCACGCTCCTTCAGCAAACGAGGCAACGCCTTTCCTTCCTCAAAGAAGGAAGAGAGCAGCGAGTCTTGCATTAGAAGACGAGATAGAACTCTTCAGGAAACATCAGAGGAATACATCTACATCCTCCTCATCCTCCTCGACCTCGAGCTCTTCAGCATCGCGCTCGTCAAAGTATCCTTCATCCTTCCCGTCTATAGTTTCGTCGAGGTCTTCAATCAAAGCTATTTCACTACGCTTACAATCTCGTAAACTAGCCAATCAACCCTGGAATAAGCGGATAAGGACCATGGATAAGAAACTTTCGTCTTCGCCGATGTTAAGCTCCGTCGAGCAGAGGAAGAAGCGAGATATCAGGCATCGTCCGTCTTTCTCCTTCCATGCATCGCCAACGAAGGTTCTTCCTCCTGCAGAAGCAGTCTCTGTACCTGCCGAGAGCGTACCAACGTCGAGTCAGGGTTCTGTAGTTGGATCGAAATCAGTTCTGGCGAGTCGGATGGCAGAGGTGGGCTCGCTAAAGTCTCTACCTCCTGTGCATGGACATCCGAAGCCCCTTCCTCCACTTTCACATACCCAGCTATCAGCGCTTCATCAGCTTCATCTACCTCGCCCTGCTATCGTGCCCAGTTCGACGCTAGCCGTTCCTCCCTCCTTCGCTTCTTCTCTCGAACCATCCTCGCAACCCCTTCCTTCAGTACTCGTCACCGTCTCCTCCCGTTCCTCATCTCATGCCGGACACGGCGGCAAGACCCCTGCGCAACCTATTCCAAGTCCAAGTATTCCAAGCTTGAAGCCGCCCATCACACAAGATACTTTGAAAGAGTTGGATCTGAATCAAGTCTTGCAGTGCAAACAGTTGAGACATGATACTGTTTTCGATGCAAATCTGATGTTTAGGCCGAACTTCGATGGGAATAGGTGCGCAAACTTGTCTAGTTACGTTTCAAGGTCAGGGCTGACCTTGGGTTTGAACTATAGGGGCGATAGGAAGCGCGAGTCTTCGTATCGATATTGGCTAGCCGTTACTCGGGAACTTGAAACTGGCTGCAGATGCACGGCCTTCTCATTTCCTCCATCAGCGACTGCTGTCCAGCTAGGCAAACAGCAATCGATTCCTCTAGCCTGCATCTGCCGATCGACTTCGTCTTCTTCTGCTACAGCTTTGTCTACCGGCAAATCAGGAAACAAGCAGAACCTGTCGGAAAGACTGCCATCGAGGATAGTGCCAGTTGTAGCCGAGTTGCGAGATATCCTACTCGCACTGCTTCCTCTTTCTACAAGTGGTACATCTTCAGACGCAAGTACCAGCACACCAGACGACTCCATACGCGAATCGCACAAGCTCATCACCGACACCTTGGATCCCGAGCTCATAGCTCAACAAGCTTCTCACAATCTTCTCAGTCTCTCCTCCATATCATCTTTCTTCGGGCGTATCTTAAAATCGCATTGTGCGCCTATGCGCGACGAGATTATAGAGTGCATGATGGCTTCCATTTCACGCGGTGGAGAGAAAGGAGATATGGCTGCTGTGTCGAATGGACTGAAGATGTGTTTTGAGATTCTGGAATTGATGAAGTTGGATATTACGAATCATCAATTGAGGATCTTGAGGCCCGTACTGGTCGAGGGAGCAGCGGAGTTCGAGTATAAGAGCTTTGTGGAGCAGTATTCTAGAGGACAGCGAGAAGGGCAGGAAGGCTTGGCGAAGCTGGAGCTGGAGCTGACGAGGAGATGGTACGGTGAAGCCAGCTCGAGAATAGTAAATCAAGCAGGGAAGAAAGCTCCCATGCTAGATATCCTTTCAGAAGGCATCTTGGAGATCCTGTTCAGACCGGAGAACTTGGCTTCCTCGTCTGTAAACGATATCCCACCTCATCGCAGTAGCTCGGGCACCGCTGCCAGAGGTACTGCCAGCAAGCGATCAAGATACACCGTCCTACCTACTTCCTCTTCAGTACCCGAAACACTACAACTCGATCTCTTCCGTCTTCAACTCTTCCACGGCGACGTGACCGATCTATGCGTAGTCTATCTCGTCCTGCTTCTGTTCCGACAACTCTGCTCTAGCTTACACAAAAGAGTACCGTCATCCTCGGAGATCGAAGTTGTCCGGAAGGAGATCTGGACAATCATGTCTGAAGCTATAGCGAGTCGTAATATACCTTCTTCATCGGGAAGTGGAAAGAATAGGAACCCTATTCCAACGAGCATCAAGAAGTTGGACTCGGTCAGGTGGAAAGACGCAATGAAGGATGTTGTCCTGCAAGTGGCTAGGAAGGCTGCTCCTAAATCAACATCCGGTTCTGATATTGAGGCGCCAAGCCAATCTACGCTGGACATGCTCAATGCCTGGTCTGAGAATAATCTCAAAGCAGACGGAAAGCTGGTAAGTCTCTTTTTCACGTTAGCAGGAGCTAATTTGACATGTTCATCTCGCAGTTCATGCTCGTCCAGACGCGTCTTCGAACAGCCCTCTATAGCCTTTTACAAGAGGAGGTGCATCCTACACAGACTATCACGACTAAGCCAAGCACAGAGGAACAGCTCTCGCCTGCAGAAGTCCTTATCAAGAAGAGTGGTCTATCAGATCTGTCGAACGAAGTCCATCTTTTATCAAGCCGCATTGGAAAGGTCGTCCAGCATCACTATAAGACATATCAACAACTGTATGCAAGCTTCTAAGCGGACTTCATCGATCAGTATCTGGTCTGAGCAGATATCGATACGTGTAGGCTGTCACTTGCAACTCTCAAATACACGCACATAATAGCTTTACGAAATAATCAAGGAGGAATAACGATACAAGCACGCCCACGCTCGCTTAAGTCAGTATCTATCAATATAAATCATCGCTCGTTTCTCTTCATTAGCATTGTCCCTGTCCTGTATCGTCAATGTAGTATGTCAATAGTAATAGAACAAGTCTTGCTTTTATTTACGAATTGCGATGTTGCTAAGCGTTATACGTGCGTTATGGGCAAGCGTGCCATTGATATCCTCATCTCAACACAGGCTGTCTTCTAATCTATACTCTATACTATGGCTCTGGATGCTAGCTAAACGTGGTTCAGCAGAGTAGCTTTCTGTTCAGCTCTATATCGCTGCGATGCTTTTATACCAAAATCTCTTGCGAAGATAATCTGGACCTCCTCGATATCTAAGCCGGCAGTTTCTGGATAACAGAATATGACGAAGATCCAGCCTACGAAACAGATGCCGCCATACAGGCCGAAAGCACCCGAAGGAGTGATCGCGTCCATGAGAGTAAGATAGGTCGAGGCGATGACCTTGCGAACCATATGTCAGAATGAGGTACCGCGCAACCGTCTAGGCACTTACAAGGTTACTGCCCCAATTACAGCCAGTAGCAACCGATGTACCGATGCCTCGCTGTGTAGAAAGTTGCCTCAGTATTGAGACGCGACCACAACATCGGAGCACGGCTTACGTATGAGATCGGGAAAAGTTCACTTTGCTGCCAAGGGATATTGCCGATACCAGTAGCGTACGAAAACACGTAGAAAATCATCGAGAACAGTACCAGACCGCTCCACGCGGCTGGATAATTGGCATCCGGATCAAGATGACCTCCTGTGCTGACTGTAAGGAAGTGGAAAGACACGGCTGCTAGAACTAGGCCAATGACCATGCCAGGAGCTGTCCAGAGCATGATTCGTCGACGGCCTATGATGTCGATATACTTCAGGGCAAGGAGGGTACCGATGAAGTTGGTGCCCGAAACAATGAGGCCAACAGCAGTCGGGTTCTTGAACCCGATTGATGCGAAGAGCGTGGCAGAGTCTGCAGAAATGCTCAGCGATGGAGACCAGTCTATATTACTGTGGGTATAGAACTTACAATACATCAATGTATTGAAGCCAGATAATTGCTGCAGCAGCTGCAGCCCACAGGCCACGATCAGAGCTCTTCTGTTCGGGCCAACCAGAATGATGTCCTTGATACGTCTAGTAAGAGGCTGACTGCCTAGAATCAGAGCTTGCGCCCGTACTTCCTCTCGTAAACTAGCGACTTTTGCCTCCAGCTGTTGAGGCGTTTCTTTCGGGTAGATCTTGCGAAGCGCATTCGTAGCTTCTACCAAGCGATCTCTGGCAATAAGCTGGCGTGGAGAATCTGGTAGATAGAAGAGCGCGGCGATCTGGATGCCTGCAGGAATGGCACACAGCCCGCTCATCCACCTCCAACCACCTTGGGTCTTCTCGAACGCAGCTCCAATTGCATATGCGATAACTTGGCCGAAGGTGATAGCGACGACATTAATTGTCACAAGTCGCCCTCTCAGGTGGGTTGGCGCCAGTTCCGAGATAAGGAGAGGGCACACGCAGGATGCCATGCCGACTCCAAGGCCCAGAATGGCTCTTCCAGCAGTAATGGTTGCCACGTTGTGCGCAACAGCTTGTATAATTGCGCCGATTATGAAGAAGATATCGGATACGCTGAGAAGCCATTTTCTGCCTATCTTGTCAGAAGTGACACCGGCCGCGATACCGCCAATGAATGCTGTCGCCGTGGTTATAGACGTGATAAGCTCCTTGTTGCTGTTTGAGAGTGTATGCCCCAAATCGTCGCGAACGCTGACGAGGATTCCAGCTGTAAACGGAACAGCCATTAGAATCGATTCAAGGCAGAGCGACACTCTATCATTCACATATAATTCCGGTGTCCAAGCCAAAATTGAGGCCCTGTGAACGGTTACATTGGCATTTAGCATTGTCATGGCTGTCCAGGTCAACAGCTAAGGCGGCTTACGCTGATGGATATCATAGCAGCAAGGAACCAGATATAAAAAGTGATCTTTTCCTCGCTTCTGAACATTCCTATCGCTGATGGTGGACTTTCCAGACTTTTCGCATCGTCATTCGCTGCTGCCGATTTTGAGGTAGTCGCATTCAGCTCAGAATGGTCGAGGAGCTCCCTGTCTTCTTTAATAGAGTTTCCAGAAGATTCAGTTCCATCTGATACGGGCGTGACAGTCCCGCTGCGTTGCTCGCTCGAGCTCAAGTCTTCAATTCGATTCATGATGAGGTATAAGTAGGTTGGCCAAGCTTTAGACTATGACAGGCGTTGGATGGTAATCAAGGCTGAAGATGGGCAGCTTGGTGAAACAGCGGCCTGTCTTGTGCATGGAAATTCAAGGCTTTGGTCGAGAAGAGAAAGCAATGGTCCGGAAAATCTTGATCTAGGACCGCTTCTTTGAGGCCCATTTCCCAACAACATGCTTGCTTTCGTGTTATCAATTTCACATTCATCAAGATCTGCCTCGATACCGAGTTTAGAAACTTCTGCCCGCGATCCGCCGTCGCATCGTCACGATACCGCACGGACTGCTTGTTTTGGGTCAGACGGATCTCTTACGCCTCAAAGGTCCGCATTACGATGCGGCTTAGTATCAACAACACACATACTGCCAAGCGCTTCTCAAGTTCGTCTCTTCTTCTGCGGTCTTCCACCAGTCGCTTCAGACTGTTCTTTGCGCTTCTGCTCTTTTCCCATCTCTCGATATTGCTCCTTCTTCTTGTTCTTCTCTCTATCGCTTCGCGCATCAGCTTCTTTCGCCAGCTTCTTTGCGCGGTCAGCTCTAGCTTCGTTCTTCTTGTCTTGACGCTTCGCAACCTTGACTTTATTGACTGCTTGGATCTGTTGCAAGATGCCCATAGCTCGCTTCTCGTCCGGATCGAGAACTACAGCTCGCTTCTGCATGTATGTCTCCCGTTTTTGTGGCTTCTGCAACTTTGGCTTCGAAGCATAAGGTAGAGCTGCTTGCAGTTTTCGAGGAATCTTCAAATTGTTGAACTTGCGTTCTTGTCGCTCGATAGGCTACAGTCAAGCGCATTAGCCACAGCTCAGCGGCAATATCGTGCGTGACAAACCTTGTATAGCGAATTGACGTTCTTTGGTGTCTTTAGTGCTTCTGCTACCCTGACTTCTCCCGTCAATCTCATACCTTTCCAAGTCGACTTATCCTGAAGCAGCAAAGCCGCGACGGGATTGTAGTATTTCCTCGGCTGAATCTGATACCATGCTCGCAGGAAGATGATGTCGCTCATAAGCACCTTGTCTTCGAAAGCAGCTCTGAAGTATCCATCGGGCTTCGGAAGGGCTTTCTTGATCTGACCTCGGATGCCAGATACTGTGCGAATATGGGCGCCTTCGAACTTAGCTACTTCCAAAGAGCTGGTGAACATGTCTCGGATATAAGCTGTGTTCTTGAATATTTTGTCTGCAAGTGTACAAGTCAGCCTTACTTCCTTCTGCCTAAGGACACTATAAGCAGCTACTCACGAGGCACACCGGTCAGCTTGAGCTTCTTTGTGATCATGCTCGATCCGCTGATATCCGTCACTACACCAGTTGCCGATATCCTGAAGGAAGCCTTATCATTTCCTAGCGAGTTGAAAGCGCAGAAGCCCGTATTTGGCGCAGAGATAGGTCCCCAGAAGGTAGCTAGACAATGCATATGTTCCGGCGTATACTTGAGCATGCGATTTCTTGTACCATCGTCAAGCGAGTAGATGGGTACTGTTTGGAAACGCCGCCATCCGATAGAAAAGATGAGTGGATCATTGGTCTTTAGGATCTTGGGATGCCAACGATGCTTCTTTGCTCGGACTTGGACAAAGCCGAAGTTCTCTTCATGGGGCAGGAGCGCACCCACGACCAGAGGGAAGCGAGAATTGAAGTTCTCGAGCAACTCTGCTGGTACTCCAGAGAACTCTAGTCGGACATAGCTGCCTGGTCTTAGACCCTCAACGAGCGCTCTTGTTTCCGGATCATCGTTCGCAAACTCAGCTTGCGTTGCTTCGAGCCGCTTGCGCATCTCCTCCTTCTGTTCGGTATAGAAGTCCATCTTGCCTTCTTCATCGGAAGAGTCGTCATACTCGGCATCAAATCTCCGTTTCAGACGTTCTTTCTTGGCTGCTAACGCTTCTTCCGACGTAGGTTTGGTCTTCTTAGACTTCCTGACTGATGCACCTTTCGTCTCACCGTCCTCATCCCCCTCTTCTTCTTCATCGTTTTCTTCTTTGCCTTCTAGATCCTCAAAGGCCGGCTCTCCGTCTGCTTGCGCATCGTCCCCGTCATCCATGTTACCAGAGATGAAGAACTTCCTGAATGACTCAACGACACTTTCATCTTGCCAATCTAGCGTTTGGACTGTTCTGCCCAGCTTGAAGCGATCTTCGTCTTCGTCCTCTTCGCCTTCCCTCGGACCTCGATTCGCAAGCTGGAACAGATCATCGTCCTCTTCCGCATCTATTCCTTCTTGGATGTCCGCTTGATCTGCACCGCCTATTTGCTTTAGGTATATCTCTCTAGGCGTCATTTCTGAGCTATAGATCATCTTCATAAGATTCGGCCGTTGGTTCGCTTGTGCATCCAGGAAGTTCTGACGAGCTTTCGAGCTTAGATCTTGTTTCCATTGCGGCCCTTCTGCGTCATCTCCGTCATCTTCTAAGTCGTACTCGCCAAGCAGGTTCGGCCCTTCGCGGTCGTCTATATCCAGACCTTTATCATTCTGCTCGAAACCCAGTATCTCTCCTTCGTTATCCAAGTCATCCAGATCTGAATCACTAGCATCGTCGTAATTCACTTCTTGGCCATTGATAGCTTCGACTTCATCTGCATCGTTAATAGCCGCTCCTGCATGTTCATCGTCCTCATCGTCGTAATCTGCTTCACTGCCATCTTCTTCGTCGTCCGCGCTGCCTTCCAGATCATCTTCGCCATCTGCGCTTTCGCGAAGCTCATCTTCGCCGAAAGCAAGTCGTCTCCTCCTTCCTCCGGACGAGCTGCCTTGTTCAGGTAATGCTAAAGGTGCTTTATCGTCCGCGAAGAGCTTTAGCTGACCAGTGCTTATCCCGTCGCCCAGAGTGAACTCTGCCTCTTGTAGATCCATGACCATCTTTTCTCCCTCGCCTGCCAACTCTCCGTTATCGTCTTCCTTCCTCGTAAAATTACCAGCAGTGTTGACCCACACTCTGTCTCCATCGAATGTGACAGCTCCATTCGCTCCGCCTAACAGACCAGCGGCACCTCCGCTGAAAGGAGCATGTACCAATCTGTTCTTGTCGTTCAGTTTGCGGCGTTTCTCGCTTTCTACTGTTGGTAATGGACATGGATCGGCTAGTTGCGCCAAGCGAGAGACTGAGAAAGCATCGACTCCTGATCCTGGTATATGTATCCGCAGACTGCTGGCTTGCGAAGGTGCTCGCATCGGTATACCACGTAGATAGCCCCATAAAGCGACTGTTCTATCGGCTTTCGGGTTCTGGCGAACTTCTTCGCGCGGAGTAAGGTCTTCCAGCCTGTCTGCCAGTAAGTATGAATGGGAATTACGGAAGATAAGAGGTCGGAACTTTGCGACGCTGATGAATCGGGATAGATTGAGAATCTCTCGATCTGGATAACGGCCATTGATAACTCCGCTCAAGTAGAACATCTTGGCACCATCGTAGACTTCGGTCCAGAAACGATTCTTGAGGCGCTTCTTCTGTGCTCGTAGTGCAGATTGAGACTTGATGAGGTCGAGATGCGTGAGAACAGCTATTAACTTGGGAAGACCATGTGAGGACATCGCTGATAGAGCTTCAAAAGTTTCCTGAAAGCATCGCAGACTTCAGCACAGGCAGCGAAGCATCGCGGTGAGAAGTGCTCACCATCTCAAGCCCGAAACTGCCGTCAATCATAAGCAATACCAAATCCGCCACTTTTGCTAGGTCGACCATGGCTCCTAGGTCATTTGGGCATTCGATGACTGTCAGCCTGCGACTCTTGCCAGTAACGACAGTAACGGGTCCTTGTATATCTGTCATAGTGGTCTTTGTGTATCTTCTGATCAGACTGCGAACCAAAGTAGATTTGCCGACCTATTCAAAATGCATGGTCAGCGCTTCGCAAGCATACAATTAGAGTACAGAATAGGTCAGCATACACCTGGTGGCCCCATGACGGCCACAATAACGGGAGGAGGGCCATTATCGTCTTTGCTTGCTGAACCCAGGACAGAAGTCTTTGTTCCAGATTGGCCAGCACCATATCCACCAAAAGTCCTATCTATTGCAGGGACATGTAGTCTCTTCTGATCCTTCTCTACTTTCTGCCTCGCCAATCTGCTGGCTTTTGCGCCAGACTGGGATATAAAAGCTTTTGGGTTGTTTCCTTTTGCATGTTTGTTGGCTGCTGGCTTGTCTTTTGTCTTTCTGTGCGGTTTGTTACTCTGCGCCTCGCTCATCGCAGCGTTTGAGTAGGTCTTGAAGCAAGAGTCTTACCCAAATTCAAGACTCGTGATTTGAAATTTCAAGGCAAGCTTTTCTAACACCGGTCAATTGGTAGTAATCATAAAATGGCCAGATCAAAGACGACAACAAGTAGAGACAGATGTCAGGATATCGTGGATCCAGCTCTGAGACACCTTTCCAGGACAGCAGCGACGTGAAGATCCGGGCCCAAAGCCGATTGTGCTCCCCAACGAAGTCGAAGATATCCGTATGGCTGGCTCATCATTTACACTGGATTGTGTCTTACATACGGATGCGTTACAGCTATAGCCGAAGTAAGGACGACTACTGGAGCTTTGCCAAAGCAGAAGAAGTCGCAACAACCGTCATCGACTAGAAACAAGAAGCAGAGGGACAAGGCTATCAAGGCTGCGGGTGCGTCCTTCTCGTTATTGCTCGCACAGGACGATTCGTTAGCTAATGTGTGCCGTTGATCCTCCAGAGTTCGCAGAAAAGCTGCAAGCTAAAGCATCGGCTCGCGAAGCCAAGGTACAAAAGAAGAAGAAGGCAAAGGAGCTGTACTAGCGTGTTAAATGAGTCGCGGACTCTCATTTTGGTTGAAGTGCATGCTTTAGGTAAGCCATTTCTGCCGTCATGCTGAATCTCGCTGATGCAAAGCTTGTCCTTTCAGTGCCATGTTGTTGCAACTACTAGAAGCTGATCTACGTGTTGGTATCATTGATCCTTGCGCGCCTCTAGAGCATCACCTGTAGGCTTGTGGCTCGGCGTCTCTTCGTCTTCCTCTTCGCCATCCGCGAAGCTCCATAGATCCTGCAATTCTCCTCTGACAGCTGCAGTCGCCAATACGGACAGTATACAGGCTGGCGAAAGATACAGGAGCGCCGGCTGGGCAGCTCTAAATGTATGCATGACGACGATGGTCCTGCAACAAAGCCGGTTACTCAGCAGCGATACCGACGAGAGTCGTTCAGCTTACGTTACTAGTCCAGCGATATAGCTCGCCAGCACTGAGTAGAAGTATGGCTTGGAATGTCTAGTCTTGACATTCGGTATCTCTCCGATCTTGCCGGACTTGAGGGTTTTCATGATAGCTTGTGTATAATCGAAGCGCGCTGCGAGCGAGATAAACACGCCGGGGATTACAATGTCGCCCAGACCTAGCATGGTGAAGCTGTATTGCGAGGCGAAGAGATCTTTGGGGAAGACAATCTTGATGGGTGCTTCAAAGTTCGTTGCAACGGCGACCTGTAAGAGACATACCCGAAGAGGCTACCTCAGCTATCCGTGTAGAGCGAAAAAGGCACGGTCAAACGAAACTTACCATGACAGACTGGCCAAACTGCTTCGTGGAAAAGAAGACCCAGTATATATCATAGAAGAACAGTCCAGCAAGCAATATCGTCCCTGTCTTGAAGGAGTCGATGCGCAGCAGGGAAATTGCATTAAAGGAAAATGATAGCGCTATGATGTTGGATGCTATCCAGTTGTTGGTGTAGAGATGATAGCCCGATAGAGCCATTGATAGAATAGCAAATAGGATATGAAGACTCGTGAATGAGACGGAGAAGTATTCTTCGGCATTCTTGGTTATGACCGTCTTGTACTTGCTGAAGGTGTTGTAGCGTGCCTGACCGAGAAGGCCTCGAATGCTGTAAACGCTTGTCTAAATTCCATATCAGATACACTGCATCGTCTTCCCTGTCTCGGCCACGTACTCTCGCCAGTCCAGCTGTGCCGAGAAGCGCAAAATAGGATGATAGGATCAGATTAATGAGGGCCTGCCTCGAGAGCAATGTAAGAACCGTGGCGCTTCTGTTATGAGAGATAGACGAGCCTTGTCGAGATACTTGAAAGCCAAGAAGAGCGCTACGATCGCGATATCAGCTAATCAAGCCGCAACCCGCAGACTGTACTTCAACGCACTGATTAATGTCAGACTTCCAAATACAGGAAAGAGCCATGCATCTTGCGAAGTCAGTCTTTCCAGCTCAGACTCGTCCGCCTCGTCTTCTAGATTTTCTGCTTTCTTCGGATCATGGGCTTTCAAAGCTTTGATAGCACTTTTGGGCATCTTGGAAAAGGTATCGCGAGCTTCTCAGTCACGAAACAGCATGCCAAGACATCAGGATCAAGTCCACCTTCAGAGATCTAGTTCAAGCATCAGGGAGTGGACATGAGAGGGGTGTGAATGAATGGAATGCACGCATGAGATCCAAAGTAAATGGGCAGGACAGCTGATGTTCCAATAGCAGCATATGCCTAGAGGGCGCGAACGTCAGCCTGCTGTTCGCAAGCGCGTTGTCTCAACACGGTGTATACCTGGAGCATCCCTGATTCTACCATTGTGTAAGGCGTGATAACCTTGTCCAAGTAGTCTCAAGTATTGGGGAGAACCTGAGCACTCGGCTTTGGTTCTTTCGCAACTATCGTGATTTAAAGTCGAAGTCGAGAAGATGTCCAAGTCATATGCAAGCAAGACACAAATGACCAAGAAGACGCGTTCTTCCGCCTCTGCAAGCAAGAGCAAAGGCAAAGCAATGCGAACAAACGATAGAAAAATGCTGGATAGCTTGAATACAGCAGGAAGCGTAGCAGAGCTTCAACAAGCTCTTTCACAGAAGAAGAAGACAAAGAAGATTAGAACGGATGTGCGTCTTGCTGCGATACTTTTTGGTCGAAAGTCATGCTAAAGCAGGATTTTACATGATCTGAAGACTCCGGTCGCAAGCACTGGCGACTTGGCAGACTCGTTCGCAAAGGCTCTGTGAAGATGTATGCTGCGCGCGCGCACAATAGAAGATTCCTGCTCCTCAAAACGGCATGCAAAATCTCCCATAATCTTGCGTATCTACCGCTGCTAGGGCATAGTTCCAGCCTTCGACTTTCCTTTCACCTTCCCTAGTCCTATGAAATCCCATCTACACCCTCTCGCTTCCTTTCCAGCGTATTCCCGGTAAGAGCTGGAGGGTGGTCTGAAACGGCAGCTTTACATATCGAGCTTTCATTTGGGCACCATGTAATGCCGATCAACAGAGTATAGGTATGTATGCATCATCAGTATGCTCTCGCTCAGATAGCTGATATGCATGATAGGCATTTATCTGGCCAAACGGCTGCAAGAGAAGGCGGACAAGCCGTATATGCGCTGGCAGCCTGCAGAAAGGCCGCTTTCTTGTTTTCAATGATCAGCTTGAACGTCCCGAGACAGAACGCGAAGGCAGGCTTGGGCGGAGCTGGAATGGTATCGGATTAATTGCCGAGCTATACGAGGTAGGGCATTCACTTTATACAGCAGGAAGGTCCAGAAGCGCGGCATCGCCATGGCAAGGCAGACGTTTACAGACATTTGCGACTCGATGCGCTCATGTCGCACAGCTTGGCGATCTGCTTGAGCTAGTCCACACATTTACCAAGGATGCAGACTTCAGATGGACGAGAGTTTGTTCAGGAAAAGCTCGCAAATTAGGGTGTTAGGCAGAAGCACACTTGTTATATTCACGGCTAGCGGTACAACGGCGAGAAAGGCATTTCTTTCGTAGGCTGCAGCCAGTTCTTGTCATCATACTTGGCTTGCCCTTCGATCATGTGGAACTGTAGAAAATGGTCAGCTTAATTCATTAGCCGTTTGAATGAGACTCACCGTGTATATGAACCTGCTCTTATCGCTGGTATTCCTCTCGCTTCTATGGATGACCGCTCCATCTATCAGTACCAACGCTCCAGCATCACATTCCTCGACCCTCCACTGATCCTTATACTGATCACCATCCCACTTTCTCTTCTCAGAATTTGCATCTTCATCGCTGATCATGTTGATGAAGGTGGTTCCTCCATTTCGACTGCGAACAAATCGCTTTGCAATAGGTTGGTTGAGCTTGTGTGAGCCCGGAAGGAAGGAAAGACAGCCATTGGATATCCGGCAGTCTTCTAGTGCGAACCAAAATCCAAGCGCTGAAGGTGGATCGGTATATAAAAAGGTCGAATCGTCGTGTACGGGAACCTTGCCGCCTGAAAGACGTATACAATGTCAGCACTTGCTCAAGGGGGTGTTTGTATGTTGAACTCACCTATCCTCGGCTGCTTGCATATGACCATGCTCTGCAGGACTCTCGGGTCTTCGTGATAGTCGAGCTCCCTCGCAAGCGTCTTCAAGCGTTCGTTCTCCAAACTGAAAGCACGAAAGCGATCGTCGAGCTCATGCAGCCCATGTCCAACTTTATTGATAGCCTCCTCCTTTGGCCTTGTCAAGTTCCCACTCTTATCGAACGCATCTTCTTCAAAGAAGAACCGGATCTTGTCTCCAGACTCGAGAAAGTAGTCATCGCCGACATGTTCAGCAGAATCACCCGTCGAGAAGCGCGTTAATGGATGGGTAGAGATGTCGAAGTCGGAGATGAGCTGGCGCGCGCGGTTCAATAATGATGTGCAAGTCTGCCTGTCAAAGAAGTTGGGAATGACAAGGTATCTGAACAGTAGCAGCTGCTTGAGTATGGGTTGACGATATCGGCTAGATGACTGCAGATTACCCGTCTTCATAGAACCGTCGTTTCTGATCTTCTGTTAAAACTGGGCCATGTCCATTCATTTCAAGGTGTCTTCTGCGGTACTGCACACTCTCCTGGACAATGTTAACTGTGGAAAGTCAAGATGCGACTACCTTCGCCCCTATCTGACAATGTTCCTTGCTTGAAACGCGACACAAAACAGCAGTTTTCTAGTTGGGATTGCTGTACTGCTATAGCAACTATGCAATGTAAATGTAGATGTAACGATTTGCATTGTCCAGCTGCCCGGCATTCATCTGCCCGCGGGTGGTCCGGCTCAACTACTTGCTGCAGCAATTTCTGCGTCTTTGACTCGCCAGACGATTTTCAAGACTTTTTTGAGCAGGAGAAAGATCCGGCTTTGATTTAAACCAACATCAACTACATATACATATACATATACATTGCAACACAACCACAATGTGCCCAACACCAGACGGACTGCTGCACGCGAACGGCAATGGAGCTACCAACGGAGACTCGTTTGTCAAGATTGACGAGCAACCGAATCACGAAGCTGCCAAGGCTCGTAAGTCTGTGATGAGCCGCTCACTGTGGGCGAGCAAGTCGTCCGCAGGGCTTAGAGCTACGCAAATGCGAAACTTGCAGGAAGATGATGCTGAGAGAACCGGTTTATCTACGCAGAGCGGGATGTACAGACCAACAAGAAGCACTCTGGTCTACCACGATACAGCGACTTTCTCTCAAACACCTCAAACTTCAAGATTATCGAGTCGACGCTCAGAGGTAGGTCATCGCTCGAAAAGCTCGGCGGACACTTGAGTTCTGACATTCGCATTGCTTTGCAGAGGGTGAACAGGTACCTTTATACCCACAATTAGAGTCTGCGACCCCATCTAAGCCATCCTCATAGTTCGCAAACGCCTTCTTCGACACCGAGACCAAGATCAAGATTGCCAAAGCCCTTTCCGACTTTGGAGTCGAGTACATTGAATTGACCTCTCCAGCTGCTTCTGAACAATCAAGAAAGGATTGCGAAGCCATCTGCAAGCTCGGACTCAAGTCCAAGATCCTTACTCACATTCGATGCCATATGGACGATGCAAGAATTGCTGTCGAGACTGGTGTAGATGGTGTTGATGTCGTTATTGGAACATCTTCCTTCCTCCGTGAACACTCGCATGGAAAGGACATGACCTACATCCTCAAGGTGTGCCCTGTAGCAACCATCTTCTCGTCATAGACGGCTAATTATTCGCTTGGTATTTCTAGACCGCCATCGAGGTCATCGAGTTTGTCAAGTCCAAGAACATTGAAATTAGATTCTCATCCGAAGATTCCTTCCGTTCCGACCTCGTAGACCTGCTCTCAATCTATCAAGCAGTAGACAAGATTGGAGTGAACCGTGTCGGAGTAGCAGATACTGTCGGATGCGCAAACCCAAGACAGGTGTACGACCTCGTAAGGACGCTAAGGGGTGTCGTGTCATGCGATATCGAATGCCATTTCCACGATGATTCCGGATGCGGTGAGTAGCGAGGCTCCGTATCTTTAGGCTTGCTAGCTTACAGTAGGTCGTTCAGCTATTGCAAACGCATACTGCGCGTTGGAAGCCGGTGCGACCCACATTGACACTTCCGTCCTCGGTATTGGCGAGCGTAACGGTATTACCGTAGGTTTCCTTCACCAGCGGATTATGCTCTTTCATTGACAATTTTGGCTACTGTAGACCCTCGGAGGTCTGATCGCCCGTATGTACGTACAAGACCCAGAATACGTCAAGTCCAAGTACAACCTTGTCGCTCTGCGAGAGGTCGAGAACCTGGTTGCCGATGCCGTTCAGATTAGTGTGCCATTCAACAACGTAAGGCTTGACTTTTTCCATTGCTCGTAAATACAGGGCTAATTGGGGAGAATTCGGATCACTGCAGCCCATTACTGGTTTCTGCGCTTTTACGCACAAGGCTGGTATCCACGCCAAGGCTATTCTTGCCAACCCATCCACATACGAAGCGCTCAAGCCAGAAGATTTCGGCTTGACACGCTACGTCCACATCGGTTCCCGCATCACAGGCTGGCATGCCGTCAAGTCTCGTGTTGAACAATTACAACTCGAGATGACTGATGCGCAAGTCAAGGATGTCACTGCTAAGATCAAGGCTCTTGCAGATGTCAAGACGCAATCTATGGAGGATGTGGATGTCATTCTGAGAGTATACCATAGAGGTATCAAGACGGGCGCATTGGAGATGGGTGATCATGAGGTCTTGGATGAACTACTCGCTACGGAACAGGCGAACAAGGCCAAGCGATCAGCTGCCGTCAATGGGCACTAGAAGGACAGGACTCGCAAAAACTCTCTTACCAGTCATGCTTGTTATTCTCTACACTGTTCCTTCTCTTCTTTTCTCCGTGTTTGTCTTGAAGTTGTAGCGCTACAATTTACTGGCAAAAGAAAACACCATGCATGGTTTCAACTCCTGATAGAGTCTGAACAGTGGTTGCTGCAAGCGTGTCTCATGCTATATACATATGCTCCAGACAACGGTGCGACTTTGAACATTCGGATTAGATACAACCTCATCCTTCTCGTTGAACCTACGCCTGCTGCTACGTCCTTATAGGCCGTATTCTCTCAGCGAAGACCTTCTTCTCCTTATCATCCCACGTCAAGCTGCATTCAAGCAATACATCGGTCCTCTCCTTGCTGAGGTTCGCAAGTTCTGGACTGTATCGATAATAGATGGTATACCCCTTCAACGCTTCTTGAAGAGTGTCTGTTGCGCGCTTGGTGCCTCTGTGGACTTGGAGACTTTTTAGGGTGCCATGCCAGTTCTTCATCGGTGTTCCGTGCTGCTTGATTGACGCTGAAACGCGCCATGCACGGATCTGAGGTGTCAAAGGATCGACGAGCGCAGCAGGTCGCTTCGTGACAGTGAGAGCTGGATTTGAAGCCGAAGGTCGCCGGGCAGTTGCAGTTGAAAGACCCTTTGACGGTGGAATAGCTCGCGAGGTTCCCACCTCTTTCAATTCGACAGCTCGGATGGAAAGAATGACTCTTGGCGCTGCATACCAACGTATCTTGAAGTTGAGCACGGCTGTCACCTTTCCTCCACACGGATCTGTCAATTGCATGCCTCGACTCTCGCCTTCGTACCTAAAGACGATGTCGCGAATATTCCCGGCTGATCCTCTTAAGATGTTTTGCAGATGTGCCGTTTGTTCTGGGCTAAGGCGAGTCGCAGGGATAACTGTCGTTCCGTCAATCACACCCAAGGTATCTCGCGAATCTTCTGGCCGTCTTTTCAAGTTTCCAATTAGTGTAATATTGCGAAGAGCTAGGGCACTCCGTTTTAGTGCGTCAAGGCCTTGTGCTGAATTATGAGTAACCAGAGGCGGAGGAGGAGGCGCCTTTGTTACAGGCGGCCTCGTCGGTCTTTGAGGAGGAGTAGGATGCAAGCCGGATTTAGGTGAGGGAGGACCTAGTGGAAGAAGAGGAGCTGCTACTGATGGTCTGGGGTAATACTCATGACGTGTGGGACGATGATTGAAGTATGATTCACTAGCTTGTCTTGAAGAGTTGGTAGAAACGGAAGAGGGCTCGTAGGAGGATCGAGACCCATGAGAGCCTATCCAGCCTGCCGTACGAGAGTCTTGGGATGTTCCAATATCTGATCTGACAGATCGACCGCGACCACCGAAGAGTTTTGCAAACCAGGACTTCTGCGCCTTCGGTCCTTTGGGCAGTCTATCCAGATTGCGTTTGTTCAAGGACATGTTTACTTGGATGTGATGTGATGTGGATGTGATGCTAGGCCCAGCTAGTGATGGGTGCGCTGCACCTAAGTATCTGGAGGAATGTGTAGATCCAGAGCGATAAGCCAGAAAAGGGCCAGCCTAGACTAGCTGTGTGATGTAGCGTGCTACTATTGGCAGCAGAGAGGCTTGGATATACTGTCATCTGTCCTCTCGATGTGGAAACACCCTTCAGATCGGCTGGAAAGCGTAGGTAGTGATAGAAGGGGAGGAGGTAAAGTGTGATCAGCTGGAGATGGGGGAAGGGCCACGAACATAGTTAGATCGGCTAATACAACAACATTACCGTGTGCGCACTAGCACCTCAGGATCTAGAAGTGAAAATGATCGGGATTCCCTGGAAACAACACGAAACTTAGCTCGGTAGTCTCATCGTCCCCTACCCCTACTTCGACCAGAAGGTCCTCTGATAGGTCTATGACTGCTCCTTCCTCCTCTTCCAGGTCTCACTCCCATCTGTTTCCCACCACTCCTCACTCCGCTCGCTTTCACCAAGAATTTATCCCTTACTTTCTTCTTCAAGGAGATAGTACATTCCACAGAGCTTTTCGTGCGAACTTGATATTGGATGTCGAGGTCCTGGGTGATTTTCATTGTTCAGTAATGTGTATCTGGAAGATGGGATCATGAAAGAGCTCACCTCGCCTTCTGAATCGTCATTCGGCACAATCTCATCATTTACGTCTATACTGCCCGTCCTGACATCTAAGGTCGTCCCTGATTCACCGCCTGGTAGCGCATCTCGTATCGCCATAGCCAAGCTTAAACAGACTGGAATAGCCGCTCCCAGGGCGCGCAGAACGAGCGTATTGTGTCTATGAACAAATTCAGCATTCACGAACTGGGAAGGAAATGTATGACAGCCTCACCCCTTTTCGACGAAGGCAGCTACTCCGGACCTCAAGTAGGCTGGATAGGATGTCTTTCGCGTAATCCATAGCTCTGCACCACTTCTAGAAGGTGTTTCTGCATCCTCGTCTTGCTCCTTGCCCTTGCCTTTGTCGACTACAGCTTGATCTGCCGGTACGCCTATATCATCGTCTGGCGCAACAGCATATCCTCCAGTTCCCATGCCATTGTTGATCTTGTTTCCTCGTCTGTTCACATCAGGTTTGGTAGATCCAGAGCTATTCTTTTGCTTCTTGAGCGCGCTTGGACGTGGGACGGCCAGTCTTCGCAATTGACCAGGAATGGTTTTGCGCTTCTTTGGCTGGGACACAACCATGACTACCTTGTTCTTATCCTTAGCTGGTGGTGGTATCGCTGCTGCCGCGACTGTCTCCTTGAATGGTTTGACCACTTTATTGCTACTTCTAGGCGCATCTTTCTGGTCCTTTTCGACGCGAGTTCGCTTGCGCTGTCTCTGCTGATTCTGCGAGTTTGATGTCGACGCTGACGGCGCTGAGCTTGCTGGATCGCGCGCACGTTTGGGCATTATTGTATTGTTACATTGACAAGCTGCCTTTCTCGCTTTCAACGACTTCTTTGATTTGAAAATGGGCAAGCGAAAGGCGAGCATTGACATCGTCTTGAAAGCAGAGTGTTACATGCTAATAAGCCTCTGGTGTCATATCCAGTCCGCCCGCAAGCCAGGCGCCGGCAAAGTCAAGGCAAAGCCGCTGGATAAGGTCTTCAAATGCTTGTTTGTAAGGGAGATTACAGACTTGGTTAATGCAGGATGTTAATGAAAGTATTACATCGCACAGTGCCAGCATGTAAACTCTGTCATGTGCAAGATGGACCGCGCAAACAGAATAGGCAGACTCGACTGCAAAGACTGCATGCAGAGCTTCCAGGCAGCCATTACGCGTGAATATGGAACGATAGATAACAAGGAGCTTCTTGGACTGATTGGTGTCGCTGTTTTCCCAGCCCTCGACGAGCCGGTAGACCTGTACTCTGAATGGATTGATGCCTGTGACGCTGTGAACCAGCCAGCACCGTCCGCAGCAAGTAGAGCAGCAGCACATCAGCAACGTCCAGCTCGCAGGCCTGCAGATGATGAGGAAGATGACGAAGGGGACGATGAGGAGCTGCCTCAAGTAGGACGTCAGAAAGCTTCGTCGAGTAGGAGAGATGCAGACGATGAGGAAGAAGAGGAAGAGGAAGCAGAAGATGATAACGATGATGAAGAGGACGACTTACCGGCCATCAGCAAGAGGCCGAGTAAATCAGCTGCTAGCACTGGAAACGTGGATCTAGGCTATGAGAGACCGCAAGGGAACGAAAAGATGCAGGCAATGTTAGCGAGGAAGAGAGCAGAGGCTGAACAGGGAGCGGGGGACGGTGAGTAAGGTTAGTCTCGAAGTTGTTCATGTTGTATATTGAAAACAGGATTGCAGGACAGCCTCTGTAGATTGCTCATACACCAGCCTTCAAACAGCACAGCCTGCCATACTCAACACAATACAATGCCTTGCTACAGATGCGAGCTCAGAAAGGACCGAATGCGTCAACAAAGCGAGGCTGACGACAGGAGGGATCTGTAGTAGTATAAGGGTATATGGACTCATATTTCCATGATGAACCCGGCCAGGTTCAGTCAGAGAGAAGCGCGTCGGAACGATATCAATGGTTCGGCCAGGCTTAGGTGTTGCTGTTGGTAAGGCAGCTTTTATTGGATGTAGGCCTTTAGATGAACTCTTCGTCGCTGTCGTAGAATTCGTCTTCGCCTTCCATCGCGTCCGCAATTGCTCCAAAATCGACCTTGTACCGCAGCAAACCACCGATACCTAGGCGAAGAATCAGCGAGGAACAAGAGAATGAACTTCGCTAGACTTACCTCCGAAACCCTTGACGAACTGGTTGCCCTCTTGTGAACGGTCTGTACGCAGGGAGACTGATTAGACATGACCAGATATAGAGGGGGATGTACGCACTAGTTACGAATTCAAGAGTAGCACCGAACGTAGTATAATTCTCTGCCAGCCATTCCAGCAGCGGCTGTGATTCCTGCGCCTGTTCCATCTCCAGACCCGTACTAGAATCGATGAATTTTGCTCTATCCGCCTCCGACAAGTTCGCAATTGCGACACTCAGTCCACTTGCAGCTGCCGCAGCTTTACTTTCTGCTGCTGCTGCCGTTGCGTTTGATGCTGTGGGCGGTGGTGCCATAGTATGTATGACTACGTCTTTCCCCGAAGCGTCCCGCAAAACGTGCCGCGTTATATCGAGATTCTCCCATACTATCAAGGTCTCGACTGCTCCGAGCTCAAGACCTCTCAAAGTATCATCTACACCGAAACAGACTTTGCCGGTGTCCATCGAAATTTCATCAAAGTATTTCTGGATGAGCCTGCCGATGACCATATCAGCCAATCCCTCCAGAAGAATGATTGGATGGGACCTACTTCTTCTCTTGAACGAATTTGACATTACTCAAACTCTCCGCTGACAACTCGATAGCTTGGTTGAAACCATTTTCACCTCCATACGAGACATCCACGACCTTGATGACTTTTGCCCCCAATCTCGGATCAAAAAGATCCGATCCATTCAGATCGTTCTTGAAATCTGCAGAACCAGCTAAGACTAATCCTTGAACGTTGACTTTGTCGTTGGTGATGAAGTGTTGAACAGCAAGCTCGGCGACTTTGCGGACATAGTTGTGCCGCTTCTCTTCTCGCAGACGTGCGAAACGTAAGGCAGACTGTCCTCCTCTTCCGTGCTTCTTCGGTAAATCGACACTGATCTATGGATACGGGATAGGGCTCAGCCTATACTTCTCGTTCTGTGTCCTGACATATTAGGCGCACCTTATGAATGACTTCTCGCGTATTTCCTGCTAGAGTACCGAACAAAGAACCATTACCGTCCATCACGATGAACCCAAACTTGGCATCGCTTTCCAGCAGTTCGGAGAGCGCTTCTGTGTGGAACTTGTTGTCGCAAAGATAGAGGGACTGCAGCACAAGTAAGCGATCTTGACCAACGTATCTTCATGCTGACAAGCTTAAACTGACGGTGTTGATAGGCTTGAAAGGCTCGAAGTCGAAGTTGACTTTCTTTTCCTTGCCTTCGTCCTGTAGCAGTAACAATTAGCCTGGCGTACACCTTCCCAGGTATTCAAGCATACTGTAAGGATAGTTCCACAGTAGACGACCAGACCGTTTGTAGGCACTCGGTTGTAAAGCTTGAGACGCTGCTGGGTCGACGTAATGGCCGCTAGAACGGATAGACGATTGACGCGGGACTTGATATTGCTTGCTGTACCGTATTCGTTACTCAACATGCTTGTAGCTTGCGAGATTTGAGAGCGCGGAGGTCTAGCCAAAGCATGTCGCTACTCTCAGCTTTTTTGGATCGCTTAAATTGTAAGGATGGCTGAGCCTCCAGGCGAGGCGGCATTTGAATAGCATGCAGTAACATCTTGCAGATTCTTCTGCGCCTCGCTTGGACTGTCGTTGTCTTTCCCGCCAGATTTGCTAGGTAACCTACAGAATCAGAGAAATCATGCTTGTTCCAGCACCGCGCGCAGCCTCGAGCGACTTGATGAGACGCTTGACCTTCCATATCTGCACACTGTAATCGCAAGGAAGAACACCAATCTCAGTTTCCTTCTAGCTAGAACTCGTCGGTTTTCGAGGCTCTTTGTGCGCCTTGAGAGCTCGGGTATGTGTAGGGCTACTGACGTTTGGTCGGCTGTTTCCTGGGAGTTGGAAGCCATCGTTCAAGACCAGAAAGACGAGGGCTAACTGCTACCAAGACTTTCGTGTTAAGGTGATGAAAGGAAAGGGCAAATCCGTGGCGATTGGACACCTGATGCTCTATGTCAAGCCAAACCACAGAGAATTCTTCTACCCTAACCATGACTATGTACTGGTGATCATTCTAAAGTGAAACCCGCAGGATCGTTCGAGTCAGATACTCGAGCTCGCGACTCATCGTTATGTCAGAACAGTATATAACAGGCTTATGCACAGCGCGGAGTGGTGAGGTAGAGTCATGAACATTCCTACAGTGTATGCGCGGCTGCCTGTACGAGATCATGGCCGGATCAGCACACTGCTCCGAAGAAGAAGCAATGCTTGCACTGACATTGAAGCGGATCGAGCAGAGTGGCAGCTACCTTTGCTTCAGCGACGACAATCAGGCAACTCGGCTGCTCAGAGCACTATGCCTCTTGCTGCTGCCGTGCGGCTCCAGCAGCTTCCGCGAGGCGTTGCCCTCTTTTGCGAAGACCGCCTCGTAAGCTTGGAAAGACTTGGTGCGAGGTCGATGTTGTGACTTCGTCCCTGTGCTTGAATCCGCTTCTGACAAAACCAGAGTAGACTGCGAGGTCCTAAGTCCCGGCGAAGCTGGCAAGGACCTGGTGACAAACGGCATTGGCGAATCTGGCCTTTTGTGATTGGCGATGGGCAGGTAGTCTCCAAGGATGTGAGGAGGAAGATTGAACGATGGACGGAGGGAAGTATTGCTGCCGAGGTCACCGAAGCGACCAGTGGTAAGAGGAATGACCGGATCAGGCCATGTAGCAGCTTCGCTGCGCGTAATGTTACCAGGACGTTCGTATGGAGCGAAAGGAGGAGGAGAGTGATCATCCGATTCAGCCCAGATTGCAGCATTCAGACCTGGTCATACAGGGCGCTTAGCCATTGTATAAACTGCAATTGACTTCAGGGTACTCACCGACCGGTGTTGACTTCAATCTCCTCAGGCTTTGACCGCTTGGCGAACCTGGCCCCGATACTTTTGATGGTATTTTCGGTAAAGGAGGAGCAGCCTTGGTGTCCGGCAAGCTTTCGATGAGTCCCGTTAGATACCAAGGATCGAGAGTCTCTGCACTCGACATGGACGGCGGGATAGCCGCTGGCATGGACGCTCTTCTGCTCTGGTAGTCAGTCAGGTCCAAATCGTCGGACTTCGATGAAGTTGCTATGAAAGGGTAAGAAGAAGAAGCTCTCTGTATCGAGCGGGTACTCTGTCTGTTCCTAGCTCTTTGAGGTGTTCGTTCGGTAGCCGTGACAGATTCGCCAGACTGCACTGAGAACGGCGAGTCACGATCCACCTCAGCGAGGCTAGTGATACTATCCGTCTTGCGATGCAGCGAAGAATATGGAGGGACGTTAGCTGCTGGGATTGCAGCAGTAATGTACTTTGCTGGCGAACGAGAGCCGGCCGCTACGCCCAATCGCGCTCCGATCTGCTTGAAAGCAGGTGAAGCTATTCCATCCTCTTCAAAGAATGAAGAAGAGGTCGCAAGACTATCTGTGGAATTGCTGAAAGCTGTCGATACTGGTCGGGTTCCGGTCTTGCCTGCCTTCTTCTGAGGTGCCTGCTCGACCTGCATATGCAGGATATGGAGATTTTGCACTGAGGAAGCCGGAGAAGGATCGGTATCTGGCATGAGATCAGGCATTATCGAAGGAAAGCCTTCCTGAGATGGACTCGGTCCCCTCTGCGAGCTCGATTGCGCGTCTGATAAGGGAGGGGATGGTGTAATAAAGGCTGTCGCAACATCAGTCAGAGGCCAGAGGATACCGAGAAATATCATATGTTGCTCACATCTCGTTTCGTTGACGCTGTACGGACCAGTAGCAGCACTGCTGTAAGGATGGCCGACTTGGCCTCTTCGCCAGGCATCAATGTCGACTGCCGAGCTGCGACGATTTTGTTGCTGAAGTACTTGTGGAGCATTTGTGACCTTCTTCGATTTCTTCTGGACTGCAGATTTGATGACCAGCTCAATCGGCGTGAGAGGTGCTAGCTTTTTCCAAGCCGACTCTAGGAGTTCCACGCGTCTTCCTCCTAGCTGGCAGCAAAAGGCGACATCGTTCACGTCGATACTCCTCGCTTTCCCAAGGTCGGAGACGACCGTTCGCTTCGCTTCCTGATTTGCCGCATCTCGTCAAAACCAGATAACAGATCGCGCGCTTTAGGAGAGAGCTTTTCTTACCTCCAAATCTGGACACCAAGCCAAGCAGAGCTCTCTGCCTTGCCAATTGATAAGCATGTAGTCATGCTGGACCTGTAGCTGCCTTCCAGCTGCCGACACCGAGGATGCGTGAGCCATAGCTAGCAATTTTAGGCAGATGTAGGCTGCAAATGAATTGCTTGGAGAAGAAATGTGTCGTTTTGAGAGACTGTGAATGATACTGCTGTATTCGAGGCCGTGAAGCTGGATAATCTGTACTCCGTGAACGTCAATCAAGGGCCAGGCCTGCATGTATCAACGGCTGTTGGACCAACCTTCGCTTGCTGCCGGTAGTTGTAGAATGAACAAGGATCGTTTGCGATTGACCTCGAACTGCCTAGGTCTGACAAAAAGGCTGTGGCTATTAAGGTCTAGTGTCGTCAACGTCTGACAGTTTGAGCCAGGACAGCAACTGTCGTGTACACACGCAGTTGCAGCAAAGCAAGTCGTCGAAGCAGAACCCGTTGTGAAGAGGATAGAGGATGAGATGCGAAGAAACGCGAGATGGCCTCCATCCAGCCTTGAGCAATCTGCAAAAGGCTTGAACCAGATCTGACGCTTGGGGCTTCGTTTGACCAAGCTACGTGACCGTTAGACGTGTTCAACAAGGTGCGCGTGCCCTCTTTCCCGGGAGTGCGTTAAACAGCCCCAGAGCTCTGGACCTCCGAGGACATTACGAGGCCGGGAGAAGCCCGAAGAAGCTTCAGTGATGCTGAGGGTCATATTGGTCGATGGAATAAATGGATGGTGATGGCGCTTCTTCCGGCATATCAGTGCTTTAGTGTAGAACGGCTCGCATTTGACGGACACTGGCAGGCAAGGGAGCGTCGAAGCGACTGGAGTTTTGGTAGTCTGTCGTAGTCTTTCGCGTACGTGTGAAGCTCGTAGGACGCAACAAGCATGAGGTCTTCGCCTAATGTTCGTTTAGTCGAAAGAGCAAGGGTGCAAGCGTAGTAGCAGAAAAGTCATGTTGGTACACAGGCCAGCATTGTTTTGATGTAGTACAGAACAAGAGAACAGTCTGAGGCAGTCGAAATAGCATTCCTCCTGGCTTTCATCAAGGAAGGACGCATGGCTTTCAAAGCCTAAACTTCGCCATCACTGCTGCCTGACGAGATATCACTCTGGTCCGAGCTGACACTCAAGCCTCTGTTACGCCAGTTCCAAGCACTTCTGACACTGAGTGACTGTTTCTGTCGGAGGAAGCCAGCAGGTGAGGCCACGTCGACGTCGGTTGACATGCGCGGACGATGTGTCTTGAAGGTCGGCACTCGTGGACTTAGGACAGGCTTAGCTATAACGGCTGTGGATGCCATATTAGCATATGATCAGACAGCATCACCGACAGATGAAAGCCTACTTGTATACGGAATGATACCCTGTGCTTGTAGTTCCTCCTTGGGTGCATATCTAAACTTGAAGACAGCTTGTGGTGAGTCATCTCTCCAGTACCACGTCCATAATTTGGAAGCACTTGGCCGCGTCGTAGGTGGTGCCAATACAGGGTGACTTTTCGATACATCGTCAGCAGGCGCTTGACCTCCAGAAGGAGGAGTAGCTGTAGTAGCTGGTATATCACTAGTGGCCTCTGCAAAATGGCACAGATGGATCGATAAGGTAATGGTGCCTCTTAGAGCCGACAAGTCAATCGGATCCTTAGACCAGGCAAACTCTCTGAAGCGCGTGCCATCTTGACTGATTCGCATAGCACGGACTTTGACGATACCTCGTGTCTTGCGCATCTCGAGAGGAGGTCTGTATAGCGTGCTTCAGTCAGAAGAGTCGTACAGTATAGCGATAAAAGAGTGACTCACCCGCCCCATTGTTCGACGACTTGCATGCCGTTATCACTCGTGATAGTAAGCTTCCAAGCCATGTCATAGTCTTCGACTGGGATGTGATCGTAGCGCAAGCTGAAAGCTTCACCAGGTCTGGCTGCAACATAGCTTGATGCGGTTATGTCTTCGGCAGTGGGTGCATGCTCAGGGACTTTGAGGGTTGTCGCAGTCTCGAGCCAGGCTCTAGCTCCGTTCAAGACCGGCATCTTGTCGATACAATATCGTTTGGAGCGTGCGAGAGTCTGCTTTTCAGCTTGGAGGTCGAACTTGTTAGAGCTGTGCCCTTGGACGAGGTCTTGACAGAGGTTAAGCGATACGAGCTAGCTCTTGATCGCTTGAAGACGTTGACAAGTCTAGCTTGTCGCGTTTTTGAGTGGGCTTTGAGAGCTGAGAGACAGGACCAAGAGCAATCCGAGACGGCTCTTTAAGGCAGACACCAGGATCGAGGGTAGGTAGGGCGCTGCTCACGGCCGGATAGCCCTTAAAGTTCTGTCTGAAAGGGTTTGCGGGGGAGTCGGAGTTTACCCTCTAGAGCCTGAGGGTGACAGCCGGGACAGAGGTGTGACTGGAAGTGATGCAGCTGCAGAGAGGAGTGACGTGGCCTCACACAGTGCGTGAAGTCAGTGAGTCGTTCTGGCGGTTCTGCATGCTAGATCAGGCGAGGGTATCAGTGGAGACTCACGCCATGAAACGTGTGCTAGATTAGTTTAGGATAAAATGGTTGGAAGCTGAAGCATGCTGCAGGTGCTGCCAGACTCTTTCGGACTGTTCATGATATCGGGCCCGCACCCCAGTCAGATACACTGGATGTTCGAGAACAGTGCTTATGGAAGGCTGTAGGACCATATCTTGAGGCAGTACCTGCTTGAAATCGTGCAGTGCCGACCCAAATCTGCTATCCGACTTCGCGTTTCTTGCTTTGTTTTCGCCCAAAAACCATGTCTTCAATATTTATGCACAAGCCGCTGGGCGAAGACCCCAAAGAATGGAAGTACGAGATAGGCCTGCTGCCTTCGTCGACCAACGTCGTCTTCACCGTCGAGAGCCTGCTGCTATTCTTAAAGAGCATGTCGGTCGAGGTCTCGCCAAACTACACAGAACTTAAGTCGCTGCCCAAGTACGCACAATTTGGCAAATTGGATGCAACGCAACAGGCCGCGCATACTGCCAGCACCCAGAGCGGACCGCTAGGTTGGGCCAAAACAGACCCGCCAAAACATCAGAAAAGCGTGACTGATGGAAATCCTGTGATTGTTCTAGCTGCGCCTGTAGCTGTTCAAGAGCAGTCTGTTCAGCAGCAGAATCATCTCCAACCTCATCAGGCTCAAGCTCAGCTGCCCGTTGCGCCTGCAATTCCTGGCAGCGATAGTCAAGCTACTGCTACTGCTCCAGCACCCCTCGTCTCGCCTATAGAAGGCTTTGTACCGACCAGGAAAGTCAGACAAGAGATTGGAGGTGGATCCAGAGCTATCGCTGCTGCCCTGTTCGGTGATGATGACGAGGAGGAGCATGTGCCGGCACGTCCTGTCAACCCAACTCCAGCCGCTGCCGCATCTACACATCATCACGAAGGTGAGTCTCTGGACACCGTTATGTGTCTAAACTCACGCGTTTCCTCAATAGTTCCGCAAGACAACGGTACCTTGACAAGTCCTATTCCTGGCTTTGTACCGACTAGACGCGTTCGTCAGCTCATAGGTATACTAATATCTTTTTGTTGGCATCATGATGCTCGTACTGACGCTTTTGTCCAGGCGGCGGCTCTGCGGGCGTTGCTGCCATTTTCTCGTGACAAAGCTCATGAAGCTCTACTGCTCTATCACTTCGTTCGCATATCATGCATCAGTCGTTCCTTTTCCTGATTAGCACTGCTGCAATGCAAGCTCTGTCTCTGTCTCTGTAAACCCTCTGTAAACCCTCGTAGCTCGTACCTGCAAGCAATGTTGTCTCTGCTCCGCTCCGCTATCAGCCATGGCTTCCGCACCATCTGCATCTCGGCCTATGCTTGCTCGAAGCAATACTAACAGCCATGCGCACAAGACAAACAGTGTCCCTACCTCTACGCTGCCCTTGAATCAAGATGTCGGCAAACCTGTCGCATCTCTGCCTACAAACTCGTTCACCCTGCGCCAGACCTCTCAGCTCGAATCTCTCCTCACCATCATTAGGGATGTCAACACGCAACGTGGAGAATTCATCTTCTACAGTGACCGCATTATCCGCCTACTGGTTGAAGAAGGTCTCAATCACCTGCCCGTCGTCGATAAAGCGGTCCAGACACCGACCGGAGCTACGTATAATGGAGTAGGCTTCTGTGGAAAGATAGCAGGCGTTTCTATCATGCGCGCGGGTGAGGCTTTTGAAGCTGGATTACGCGAATGCGCAAGGTAGGTTGCCGACGTATCGACTTGGCGCTTTCCTGATGCTTTGCAATGTGCAGATCCGTCCGTATAGGCAAGATCCTTATACAAAGAGTATGTACTGAAGTGCAAGAGTGCCTATTCGTATGCTGAAAGCAGTTGTGAAATTGGTAGGACGAAGAAACGGCTCTTCCCAAATTGTCAGTCTTTGCGACTCTCAGACAGGCTGGCGCAGACACTGACAGACGTAACAGATTCTATGCGAAGATGCCAGAGGACATAGCCGATCGATGGGTGCTACTGTTAGATCCTATGCTTGGTACGATTTCGCATAATTCTATGTCAGTCTCTATCAAATCGCTGATCGCTTGTATACAATTTTAGCAACCGGAGGATCAGCTATGAAAGCAATAGAAGTCCTCCTGGAACAAGGCGTGCATGAAGACCGGATTATCTTCCTAAATCTCATCGCATCTCCGGAAGGCTTAGAAAATGTCTGCAATACGTACAAGAAGGTCAAAGTCATCTCTGCTTGGGTGGATCATCAATTAGACGAGAAGAAGTGCGTAGAAACTCTTGATTAAACGAACGCGAACCGTCTGACATGCTTTTTTGGCGTTTATCAGGTTCATCAGCCCTGGTCTAGGCGATTTTGGCGATAGGTACTTCACGTCTGGCTAGTAGCTAGTATTCAAAAGCAGGAAGGGGGATTGCAATTCATTATATCCGGTTACATGGGCGTCGCCTTGTCGCGAGCTTTTTTGCCTAGACTGTCAGTCTAAAAGAAGTAGAAACTGTGAAGCTGTAACACAGAAGAAACAACGCTGTGCGAATCGTTCTATAGAAACGAAATGCCTAAGCGACTACGGCGAGTCGTAATCATTTATCGCAGCGCGCTTTGCGAACGAGTATGGATTGATATATGGTATGAAGACTTGAAGGGTATGCTTTGTCTTGCAAACATTGCGCGTCTAGTACCTGTCTCCTCCTCGACCACCGAATCGGCTCGATCCGCCGTTTCTGTCACCACCTCTGCTAAAACCTCCAAAGCCACCCTCTCTGCCTCCTCTGTCTGAGCGGCCAAAGTCTCGTCTGGGAGGTCTGTCACCAAAATCTCCGCGATCTCTACCGAAACCGCCTCTCTCACTTCCGAAGCTCCTCTCACGTCCGCCAAAACCGCCTGATCTGCCTCCGAAGCCCGAGGCACCTCTGTCTGTCCTCGGTCTCTTTTCTGCTTCAAAACCGATCTTAGGTGCAACACCCTCCATCGTCCATCCTTCCAGGATCTTCTTCTCCAATGCCTCTTTCACCTCAGTAGCCTTCTCGATCGAGTCGAATTGCAGGAAACCGAAGCCTCTGTTGACCGTGGGTGGTGCACCGGTATCAAAGTCTGCTCGTCCAGGAATAAGACGGACTTCGCTGGCTCCTAGCGGTGTGCCGAGGCTATCGGTGAGTAGCTCTCCAAAAGCCTCGCCGTCAAGGTGTGTAGGAATGTTTCCGAAGAAGAGGGTGTTGCTAGGATCGTTGGGACGCGGTGGTGCATCATCTCTGGCTAGAGCAAAATCGCATCTGATATTTCTTCCATCGAGGAAGCTGTTGTTTAAAGCATTGAGGGCTTTCTGTGCGCTCTCTTCAGTGTCAAATTCGACATATCCAAAGCTGTAGTAGTTGTAAGGAAAGGGTAAAGTCGCAATGAACCGTCAGCCTTCTTCGCGACCAAGCATCAAAAGCTGGACGAACCCTTTGCTTCGGCCTGTTGCTCTGTCTGTAATGATTCTAGTGCTCTCTACATGTCCGTATTCCTGGAAAGGCTCTTGCAGCGCTGACCTCGACGTATCGTAATTCAGACCGCCGACGAAGAGGACTTTTGAGCGAGACTCTTGGAAAAGCTGCGCAGAGACAGACAGCGACCGGGTGACGGGTCGCACAAGCGACGAAGGTACGCGAGTAAAGATGCTGAGGAAAGACATGTTTGCGAAATACGAAAGAGCAACGCAAAATTCAAGATGCGAGCACGACAAAATCGCCACATGCGAGACCTCTCTGCTTTTCGCGCTCTATGGTCATGAAAGCTAGTGTTCTTCGCGCCAACGTCTCTTTGTATCCACAAGGTTTCCGCCGCGGTCGTAACTATCCCACGAATAGGTAGAATCGACACTCACATCAGATCTCTTGCGATGATTTAGGAGTTATTCAGGCATACCATTTCGAGGACGAGGCAGTTCCCACCTGTTTCGTACTATTGCCATCAACTCAGCCCAATATCGCTGGCTTTCGCTGCTGCTACCCTTCTTTGGATAGCGCTCGGATAAGAAAGTTTGAGCAGCAGCTTTATCCATTTCCCAGAGTTCGATCTTGCCATAAGCTAGCTCGTGAAGTCTACCTTCGTAGTCTTTTGGAGACAATGCCTCTGCCTGCGGATCCAGGCCAAGCTGTTCAAGATTGGAACAATTTAGATGATATGCCAGGCTGCAGGCACTTGGCGGCAGCGACGTACAGTTCTCTTTTCGAATAGTCTGTAATAGGCATCTGAGGCACATTCAAGCGGCCGTTGAGGGCAAAACTGGTTCGATCATGCAGGCGATTATGGTATCGCGAGCTCCTATCTTGCGATACGTGGGTACTCCGAGCTTGCTCCTTGCTACGTCGCTTGTTCGGCATCACGTTAGATAGAAGAGGCTGTTTGATGCAGGTGGGAGCGTGAGGACACCTGAAGGCCGCAAACTTTGAAAGACTTGACCGTTCGCACCGCCTGCTTGCAATATCAGGTGTAAGGGAGCATATGCTCAAGGTGCTGAAACTGTGCGGATAACAGTAGCAGGCCAGCTTAAGCGGTCTCCTGTGAGACATAGATTTACAGTCCTGCGAGCTTCCTGGCTCTGTCGAAGATCAGCTGGGAGCACGGACGAGGAACGGAGAAGATCGTGTAGGGATTTCGGGAAGATGGTAGTATCTGAGCAGACCCGCTGTTCTCGGAGGTGCATAGTTCTGCAGCACAGGGTAAAGCTGAGAGAACCAGGCAGGCAGGCTTAAGAACAGGTGTAGGGAATGGAAAGGGTAAGTGTGAACGGCCATGAATGAGGGCCATCTTCTTCTGTCCCTGCAAGACCATCTGAAACCAATCGAGCGGACCCATAATTTTCGAGGACTTGACTTGACAAGCGCGAAAAATAGCGCGGTAGTAGGTCGGGTCTGATTAGCGAAGTAGGGATCTCATCAATTCGATGTAGGTTGGAAGCGTTACGACTTGCGAGCTTCCAGCAAGTCCAGCGGTCCCAGAGTAGTCTTGCAGGATGTCATCTGCTTCGACTTCAGCGAAATCTCGACTGCCCACACCGACTTCTGCCTTCAAGGTTTCGCATGGGTTGGATGAGCCGTCTGAACGCTCTTCTGTAGCATCGGGACCATCAAGAAGCAACACCTTACCGAGTATCAGGTCTCTGCGCAAGGCTTTCCAGTTCACATCAAGCAACGGCGCTCCAAAACGCGCCAGTACGAATGAAGCAGGTCTCAAGTACATCCCGCAGCATAAGATTCAAGGAAGCAGTAGCAACACCACTGGCTCGCTTCCCAAAAGCCAGTCCGTAACAAGCCTACAATCTTTCACCGGTGCAGCTGGAAGCAGGGTCGCGAATGTTCCAAGCGGACTGCCCAGACCACAAAGGTCGATGCCTACATCAGCGAACACTTCTCCTATAGCACCTACATCTCCCTTTATAAGCGGAAGGAATGAAGCCCACAATGAAGCGCCAAGTGAAGATAGTCCTCCGTCACCAGTAGTCACGGCGCGGCGAAGGTCGTCCGTAGCAAGCGTACGCATACCAGTACCACGTCTTGAAGTGGAGGATCTGCTACAAGAGCAGCCGCCCAAACTAGATGCGACCAGTCCAAGTCTTCTGGAATTGGCCGCCGAGGCAGCACAAGAGCGAGAACTAGATGGTCAATCTCTCTGCGCTCCGGCTGCGTTAAGTGCTCATATACGAGAGCAAGGAACTAGTACACCACCGCCTATTCAGCCGCTGCCCGCGCTACCATTAGAGGCAGTTCGACATTCGCAAGAACTGGATTCCGAGCTTGACGTAGGCATGGAGAGGTCACCTACTTTGGAGCAACCGGCTGCACAATCAGGAGTTGCAAATGGCGAACAGGCTACGGATTGTCGCCAAGCAGAACAAGCTACCAATGGTCGGATTGTCAGCTATACGTTCCCCTACGACACTCACATGCTCTCTGTCTTCAAAGTATCTGAGAAGCAGGAAAGGGAGCCTATACAACTGGCAATTGATGTCACAACACCTGCAAAAAGCCGCAGCGTTAGTGTGCGATCGCGCAACTCGCTAGCACCAGAACCCATCATCATGGACAGTCCCTCGAAGAGCCCCGCTATAACGGATGCGGAGAGACAATTCGACTTTATGGTAGCCGAAACCGCGAGTATCTCAGGGTCAAGCGAAGCTCCGCATCAGATTAGCCATAACGTAGAGCATCAAGAGGGTGTTGTGCCCCAGTCACATTCTTCGCGACAGAGCAGTCTGAACAAGGAAAACGCCACCGCTTTGGATAATCTACGTAGATCGGCCAGTTCACCTCTGAGCGAGCTCGTAGCTCGACTGTCCGCACATGCCAGTCCAGAGAAGCAAGATGCATTCTCAGACGGCCCGATGCTTGAGTATTCGCCCCAAAGAATGCATGCTAGACAGCTTCGGGAGAATGAGGAGGATAACAGCACAGAAGCGGGACATGAAGTCTTCACATGGCGAGCAGACCCACAGTCTGTCTTCGGTGGTGATGTGCAGGAAGAATCTGAGGATGCTGATGCGGGTGCTTCCGCTGATGGTTCAAGTGGTATCAGTGAAGCAGCTCCAGGTCAGTGGCTCATTCCAGAACCGGTTGACAGCACAATCAAGGCAACAAAGCCTGACGATTGGCATTCTTTATATCACTCTTTAGGTCCTCGGAAGTCTGTTGATTTGACTTCTCTCCTTGGTTCCGTATCATCTCAAGCTGGCGTAATGACGGAGGAGCCTCAAGCCATTACACCATCGTCTGAGAGGCGTGACCCTGCACAAGTCAACAGCAAGATATCGCCAAGTACAGAGAAAAGATGGTCAATTCAGGAAGTCGAGGAAGCCTACAGCCGGATGAAGGGCCTTCTCGGGAACAGAAGACCATCCAATACTGGGTCTGCGGCTATGTCCCTCTCACCTACTGAGGATGGCACATCCTTGGATGTGTCTTATATACGACAGCTACTCGAAGCTGGACCTGGCGATTCCTCCAGTCAGAGCATGTAAGTCTTCCTTGACTGCGTCAAAGGCGGCGGCGTGATCTGACTTCATATTTCAACAGATCAAATGCTGAGCGTCTACATGCCGATGAAGTGGCTGACCGTCTGAGCCCCTTAGGCGGTCAGCGTCGAGCTTCACCAAGCTTGCCCGGTCGCCTATCACCTCGGTCTCTATCTCCTCATGCACAGTCGCCGTCTTTAGGTCGAAGTCAACGTATGATGCACCAGGCATCGCCTTCTGAGGACTCGCCTCATTCGTCAATGGACACTTACTCTACAAATGGTCCATCCACTGCTATGTCAGTCGCGCTGACCCAATCAACGAGCATCAACTCCTCGGCTAGTAGCGGACAGAAGGTCACGGACATTGGAAGCTCTAATCGACGTCTGTCTTCTCGGATAGAGGTGGCTACTCCCACTGCATACAATAGCAGAATACAGGAACGTCGTGGCAGTCAGAGAGCGTCAGCTGCGACTTCGGCAGCAGGCAGTGATGAGACAGGCTGGCAGACACCAAAGACATCAATGCCTGAAGCCATCTCCCGCCGGCATTCGCAATCGTCTGGAGCTGGCGAAAGGCGAATCAGTCTGCCAAGACTCTCGGAAAGCAATGGTATCATGACCAATGGCAATGCATATACTTCGAACCGAACAAGACGGCCCGTCTCATATAGCAACTCGTCTACAAGCGTGGAGTCACACGGACAGTATGCAGTCAGGCGAAGCACTTCTGTTCGCAATAACGGCATGGGCACGCTTTCAACGCAGAGCAGCTCATGGTTCAACGACACTCCTCGCACTATTCGAGCACGACCAGGCATTCCGAACGATTTCCGCGATGCGCACTCAAGCCAAGCTCATCGCAGGGAAGATTCGAACAATAGCATTGCGACATCTGTCACAGCAGCTGATAGCACCACTGCATGGAGGGAGGCCAAGAACTTGGACAAGATTGACCTCTTCCTGCGATGCACAAAGGCAGAGGCAGCCTTGGCAAGTCTGACCACGCAAGCCATGATTGAGAAGGAGGCTTTGTTAGATGCACTTCAGGAGAGTCGGCATGCTGTGGAGGACTTACGCCAACAGCGGGAAGATCTCGTCGACGAGATTGACTCAATGCGGCACGCTACGAATAGGCGGGACCCCGAATCTGCCAGACAGATTGCCGAAATTGTAGAAGCAAGGGACACATGGCAAGCCAGAGCACAAGCTGCCGAAAGGGAGCTCGATGTAGTCAGAAAAAGAAGCAAGGCTTCAGAAGAGGACAGCCAAGCAAAGATCAACCAGCTCATGAAGCAGGTTGCAAGTCTGCAAGAACAGATCACAGCTCAGACGGCCAAGCAGTCGCGATCGATATCGAAAGCTAGTTCTCCATCTTTGCCGACTTTGGCCTCCCGCTCGCGACTTCCAGCATCTGCCTCTTCACCTCGCCTGCCCTCTTCATCCCCCAAATCGATGCTACCTTCCCGATCATCTCCTAGCAATATCCGCACTCGTAACATATCATCAGGAAGCTCAACAGGACTTCCTGTTTTGACACGACACGGTCGAGCTACTTCCACTGCGTCATCCGCCTTCGAAACCGATTTTGGGGATCATCTCCCTGCTGCATCGGACGGCTGGTCCGCCAACGACTCGCAAGATGTATCATTACGACTCGATGACAAGACTGCTAAATTCCTGCAGGATATAGAGCCAAGCGAGATCGTTCTCCGTCGGTAATCAGAATTCTCATCATGAACCGGGTCTTGGATCAACTGTAGCTAGAATTGTGTAACATATGACATTACATAAAAGCATTAGCTCCGCATGTAGATAGAGAGTCGTTACCACTCGTGGCGAAAATAGGGGAAATATGAGCGTACAAATTTGCAGCCAAAATCTTTCTGTCTTTTGCGCACAAATCCGACCATGGTCAATACAATCGTTGCCAGTCCAGAGCTGAAGAAGGTGAAAAAGCAGAAGAGCAAAGACGGCAAAGTCAGCAAAGGAAAGGGAAAAGAGCGTCAAAAGCCAGCCCAAGCAGTCGCGGAGCCAGCAGAGCAAGAGGAGGTCGTCAGCCATGCGAATGGGGTTGACGAGGATGGCCTGATGGAGCCATACATCGAGGAAGAACATGCAGAGCCTGTTCCGCCCCGAAAGAAAGCTAGGAAAAACGAGGAAATTGCTATGGAGGAGACTCCTATCGAAGAGCGAGTTGTCGCATCGACTTCTACTTCAAAAGATCTACAAACAGAAGAAGATTCTCTGGCTGCATTTGCGGCCGCTGCATCTGGCGAAACACCTGCTTCTGCGCCTGCGACCAGCTACAACGATGATTTCGCTTCCTTGGACCTTTCTGAGCAAACAAATAATGCTATCAAGGAGTTCGGATTCACGAAGATGACCGAGGTGCAAGCTAGATGTATACCTCCCCTCATGACTGGAAGGGATGTATTAGGAGCTGCGAAAACTGGATCTGGCAAGACACTCGCTTTCCTCATACCAGCAGTCGAGATGCTCAACAAACTCAAATTCAAGCCGCGCAACGGTACGCCATGACTTGCCCGTATTGTGCTATGAAAGCTTAGCTGACACTGACCTTACCTTAGGGACTGGTGTCATCGTGGTATCTCCGACTCGAGAGCTTGCTCTTCAAATTTTTGGTGTGGCTAAGGATCTCTGCAAGCATCACAATCAGACTTTTGCGATAGTAATGGGCGGGGCGAACCGAAAAGCAGAAGCGGAAAAGTTGGCGAAGGGGGTGAATCTGCTGGTTAGCACGCCTGGAAGACTCCTTGATCATTTACAGAACACAAAGGGATTCGTCTTCAAGAACCTGAAGGCCTTGATTATCGATGAAGCGGATAGAATCCTGGAGATTGGGTTCGAGGAGGAAATGCGAAAGATCATCAAGCTATTACCTAGCGGTAAGCTTATCAAATATCACACATCAAAGCAAAGCTGAAAGTACATCTATATTGCAGAGTCTCGGCAAACTATGCTTTTCTCGGCGACCCAGACTACTAAGGTCTCTGATCTGGCACGCATATCGCTCCGACCTGGTCCTTTATACATCAATGTTGATTCGCACCGCGACACAAGTACAGCAGAGGGACTCGAGCAAGGCTACGTCGTTTGCGAAGCGCAACATCGATTCTTGCTTCTCTTCACATTCTTACGGAAAAACCTGAAGAAGAAGGTCATTGTGTTCTTTTCGAGCTGCGCTTCCGTCAAATACTACAGCGAGCTTCTGAATTATATCGATGTTCCAGTGCTCGATCTGCATGTACGTGAATATGCTGAGCACGCTGACGCGCTCTGGACTGACATGTGATACTTATATAGGGAAAGCAAAAGCAGCAGAAACGAACGACGACCTTCTTCGAATTCTGCAATGCAGACACAGGCATCCTACTCTGCACAGATGTAGCGGCTCGAGGTCTGGATATTCCGAAAGTAGATTGGATCATCCAATTTGATCCTCCCGATGACCCTCGCGACTACATCCATCGTGTCGGGCGAACTGCTCGTGCTGGCAAGAGCGGGAAAAGTTTGCTCTTCCTCTTGCCATCTGAGCTTGGCTTCTTGAGGTTCTTGAAGATCGCCAAGGTACCTCTGAACGAGTATACTTTCCCTCTTGACAAGGTGGCCAATGTGCAAGGACAGGTGAGCAGACTTGGTCAAGCAGCCTTTGGCGGAACTCGCATCTAATCCCGGTGTTTGTTTTTAGCTCGAAAAGCTCATCACCAAGAATTATTATCTCCATCAATCCGCAAAAGATGGCTTCCGCTCGTACATTCAAGCTTACGCTTCATACTCCCTGAAGCGGATCTTCAATGTTCACGACCTAGACCTTGCCAAAGTCGCGAAGGCATACGGCTTCAGTGTGCCTCCAGCTGTCAACATACCGATTGGCACTTCCACTAAGGGTGCGAAGCGCAAGAACCGCGATGACGATGGCGCCGATGGGCAAGAGGACGACGAGGAAGAAGAAGGCCTGAAGAGACATGAAAGGCCGAAGATGGCGCGTAACGATAAGCGTAGAGAGTCGGCTCCAGGAAGACAGAGTGACAAGGACTTCTACCGAGAACAGAAGCGACCACATCCCAACGGAGGGTCGGCTTCAACTCAGTGGAGCAGATAATGGACCGACTGATGTCTTGCCGGTGTAGTGGGCTCGTTGTGTTTGTTGTACTCGGATCACTGGCTTCGCATACTATTTCATGCACTTAACTTATTTGGCTGACTGCCGTTTGACCTCTGGACCAAACTCAGCACGACAAAGTCAGCCCAGATGGCTACAACTACCTGTCAATGACCTTCCTTGACCTCTGCTTTTGCGCATAAGACAGCCAGCCTCTTCGAATCGCGTAAAAGAGCGTTTAAACAGTCTGTAGCCTGAGCATTGGCGATTCTCCATCATGAATTATACGCCTGCGCGTTACGATGGCCCGTATCCATATGGGAACGCGCAGAATCAGCATCAAGGTAGCAACATGGCTCGCGCTGGCGCTTTGAACGGTAGCACAAGCAGCGGAAGTGCCGCGAGCATTTCTGCCGTCACAAACCACTCCGCATCAAGCAGTCTATCGTCGCTCAATGGCGATACGAGCAGTAGTAGCAGTGGTATGGCTCCCAATATGGCTGGCGTAGGCTCGTCAAAGCACAACTACGATAGCTCTGGCGACTTCGATCGACCTCGAATGGGTGCACTCCGCAATAATGCAGCTCAGCCTCAAGCAAAAGGCGCGCAGCAATATCAGTATCAACAGCCATACTCGCATAGAAAGGCGCAGAACTCGGATGACTACGAGAGGATAGCCTACCCGCAGCAGAATAATAGAAGTCATCGCGCAATCGGGTCCATCGATGAGAAAGACAGTTCTTTGGACCTCCTTCTGTCGCCTGCGTTAGCGCCAGTCGGGCCCATCTCACTATCATCCAGCAACTATGCCCACCATCCTTTCGCGCCGCCGCCAAACCAACCTCCCCCACCTCTACCTACGGCTAGTAGCAGTAATCTCGTACCTCAGTACAGTAATCAGTCACAGTCGGGCCTGGCGCGTCCTATGCTTAACAGAAGTCAGACAGCAGCTCCAGCAATGTCTGGACCTGCATTCGCCAAACCGTTCCCAGCCAGAGGCGCAAATGCTTTCCAGCAACAGAGTAGTGGAGCACCTCTCTTCACGCCAGGGCTGGAGGTGGTCCCTGGTTTCAATCTCTCGCATCAACAACAACCGTCGACCGAGCGAGCTGGTACCGGTACCGGGAATGCAGCCATAAGCCACTCGAACCCTCCACCTGCAATTGCGCCGTCGGCTTTGCTTGACTTAGTGCTGAAGATGCGCGTGGACGATACGCCCCATAGTCCGATGCCGATCTCAGCTTCTCCAATGGCTCGCTCGCACTCAGCCAACGCAGCAGTACGTTTACAGCAAGCTGTTGTCACACAACAGCATGTCAGAAATACGTCTACCGGCTCGAACAGAAGCGAGGATGAATCGCAGGGAGCCGATTATAGGCCACAAGGCTTGCAGCCACCTCAACATCCGGGCATGACACGGACAGCAAGCAGCAAGACTGTCGGTAGTACCTCTGTTGCAACGGGACTGGAGACTGTAGACCTGTCGCATCAGCGAATAGCCGAGATGCCCGAGGAAGTGATCCAGGTGTTGGAAGGCAGCGTGTCAAGGTATAGTACTTTGCAGACCCACGTGATAACTGTTACTAACGCCTTGCTGTAGACTGGCGCTCAGCTACAACTACCTGCTAACCCTGCCAGACTCTTTCGCAAAGCTCGGCTCGACACTTCGCTACCTCAATATTCGCCTCAATTTCATATCCGTCTTCCCCCAAGCTGTAAGTATCAGCGAATCACCTTCTGCAAGACTTGGCTGATACGGCGGCTGTTAAAGCTTACCGAAATGCCTTCTCTCGAAATCCTTGATATCAGTCGGAACAAGTTGAAACGCCTGCCTGTTCACCCAGGAAGTCTTCGGAATCTTCGCGTGTTCTCTATATCGAAGAATAGGATCAAACGCCTTCCGGCATACATAGCTGATATGACCCTGTTGCGGGTTTTGAAGGTTGACCATGTGAGAAATGCGTTGAGCACTCTTTGAAAGTCAGCCTTTTAATAACTTGGCTGCACAATCTAGAATCCGTTGGACTGGCCGCCGAAAGAGGTAGTAGCGCAAGCAAGCTCAACTGCGGCGCAACCACAGGGAGGAAGGCGAGACGAATCGGGGTCGCGTCTGGATGAGGCTCAGGCATTGCAGCAATGGCTCAACCAGCTACAGGCATATATCCGAGAACATGCTTGTGAGCGGCACTTATGCTATATTGTGAGCAAATGCTGATGGCTTAATCACCTAGCTGAGGCACCTGCTACAATCCAACCGTTGCTACCTTCGAGATCTGAAGACGTACTATTCGCATCAGCTCAAGGGAGCGCTAATCGTACAACGGGACCTGAAGGTCATGCAGAGGAAGACAGTGCTCGAGCGGCACCTGCAATATCTCCTCAACAACAAACGAGCGTTCCGACCGCTGGAAGCACTGTAACACCGCCTATAGAGCCACTTGTCCCTGCCAGGGCTGCGCAGGCAGCTGCAGCACGGAGTGATTTGCCGCTCCTGGACATGGACGCTGCAAGAATGTCTCAGCATGGTCGGAACGCTTCGCACTCGCTGGCATCCGGTATTACGCAGAAGCGCGCCCTGAAGTCCAAAAAATCGCTTCCAGACTTACGGCAGAACCACGCCCAGATCCTGGACGAACGCTTCAATGATGGTGATAGCTCAGATCAGCGAGACTTTGAGAAGGCAGGCCCTTCGCCGAAGCTGCGTATACCTTCCAAGCACAACAAATCTCCCTCATCCACATCCTCTGCCACTCCGAGTCCAGTCACAGCAAAACCATCTTCAGGTCTGCCAACTCCGCCTCGCTCAGCTAGTAGTGACAAGATCCCGCCTCTGCCTCCTCTGAAAGCTTCGGACTTCGTCAAATCACCTGCCTTGCGCAAGCAGGAGGAAGAGGAGTTGGATGCCTTGGCACCTTTGCGAGACGCACATTTGGCTCAGCAGAAACGACAGCTGGAGGGTAAATCCAATAATCAGCTAGCTCCTTCGGGTAGTTTGGAGCGTGGTAGTAGCGGAGCTTACTTCCGAAGGCTGTCGATGCTACCTGCCCTCACTACCTCAAAGACTGTTCCTCTCGCCTTACTAGCCTTCATCGATGGCGTTCGCGGCCTTCTTTTCTCCTTGTCTCAGATTTATTCTTCCTTGAAGCAGTTCGTGGTCTTCCCTGCCCCGGACAGACTTCCCAGTGCTGTCTCCAGAACGATGGCATCCGCAGACGATGCAATGGGCTTCCTGATTGATGCTCTTGACCGCTTCGATGCGTCAAGCCGGCGGAAAGCGCCAGAGAACAGTGTTGTCCGGGAGGTTCTGGAGACTTGTCGCGAGAACGTCAACGCGTTCGCAAAACTGGTCAACGTCATCAGCAGCAACACAAAGGCTTTGTTCGGCCCATCTGCCGATGTTCGGTACACAAGAACCCTGATACTGGCTCTATACGGTGCGATGGGCGAGATCTCCACTTCCTGGTCAACGCTGGGGCCGCTGAAGAACGATGTTGTAGCATGGCTGGCTGGCGAAGAGCATCCCTTGTCAGCAGCGGGGCCTCTCAGCATAGTGCCTGCAGCCACTTACTCTCCATATAGCGCTGGCATGCCGACTCCAACGAACGTTTCGCCGGTCATGAGCAGAGGTCAGGCGTCTCCAACTTTTGCCGGAGGGCAGACGCCAATGGGCAAGCCGCGGTTGCCTCCTGTGAACTCCAATGGAAAGGGAAGGAGGCATGCGGGGTCGTTCACGAATTATAATTCACGATTCGAGACGTAGCTGGGCAAGGGCTATGCGGGAACCCAATAAGGATTAGTCGACATGTACAACGTTCTAGCAGCACTATGCACTCCAGGCTTATTGATTAACGACCGCCACCTAGCATAGACCCTAGTCCCATCTGTTGTGCCATACGCTGTAATGAAGCCATGTCTGGCATACCTCCACCTCCGCCTGCGCCTCTCATCATAGCTTGCAAGTCCATGCCGCCCATACCCATACTCTGCATCCTCTGCTGGGCTGCTGCTATCTGTTGCGGGCTGAAGCTTCCCATACCCCTTCCAGCACCACCTCGTTGTTGAGCCTGTTGCGCTTTCGCCATGAAGCCTTGCTTGCCACCTGCTTGCTTGACCATGCCCGAGAACATCTGATGCTGTGAGAGTAGTTCTTCCACTTCTCGTACGCTGGTCCCCGACCCTCTAGCCACCCTGATCAACCGCCGGTTGGCTTTCCTAGGTTGTCCTTCCTGCAGCTCAGACTGTGATCGCGATGGGTCTGAAGAAGCTTCTTTCGCTCGCGCTTTCCCCGACGCCTTCTCTGATGGCTTTTTGCCTTCAGCGACAGCCGTCGAAGCAGACTTCTTCTTCTTGTTGCGGAAGACACTCCCGTCACTGTCCAGTTCTTCCGTCGTCATTGCGTCCATGATGTATATCAGACGCTTCATCCGCTTGGATGCGTCCTCTTCGCCTCCACCGCCAGCATTCAGCATGTCAGACATGCCCGGAATCATAGAGGCTATCTTTGATAGAGGGCCCCTGAAGTATGCAATCAGAGTCAGCCTGGGTAGCTAAGTCGCTATGTATGACAGGCGCTCACATGCTCATTACGTTACTTAGCTGATCGCGCATATCGCGGATCGTAAAGATACCCTGCTCCATTCGCTTCATGGTCTGCTCCCTCTTTTCCTTGGCATCTTGACCTCCGGCAGTCTGCATATCCTGGACATGCTCCATGAGGCCAGAGATATCTCCCATTCCTAGCATTCTGCTGATGAAGGGTCCTGGCGCGAACTTCTCGAGATCGTATAGATGCTCTCCGGTACCGATAAACATGATTGGTGTCTTCGTAGCTGCTACAGCAGAGATAGCACCTCCTCCTTTCGCGTGGCCGTCCATCTTGGTAACGATAATCGCTGCGAATCCAGCTGCTTCTTTGAATGCTTTACTCTGCGATTCTGCTGCTTGTCCAATAGCCCCATCCAAAACCATGATGGTAAGTTGTGGGGTGACAGCATCACTGATCTCGACCATTTCTTTGAAGAGCTCGCTTTCTTGCCTATGCCGCCCAGAAGTATCGACAATGATAATATCGAATCGTTCGGCTCGGAACTTTGCTACACCCGCAGCTGATATAGCTACAGGATCGCTCTCGGTATATGAACCAAAGAAAGGAATCTTGGCTTTCGTCGCGTTCTGTTTGAGCTGGTCGAAAGCTCCCGCTCGGAAAGTGTCTGCGCAGACTAGACATGTCTTGTATCCTCTTCTCTGATAGTAGACAGCCAGCTGCGAACCGAAGAGCATCAGCTACCTTCTCTATCTACACTGCGATTGAGCATAGACTAGCCCACCTTTGTACATGAAGTAGTCTTTCCGCTTCCTTGCAGACCTACGAACATGACCACATTTGTCTTGCCCTTGACTGGTTTGAAAGGCGGTTGCGCATCTTCTCCTGGATCCACCAAGGCCACGAGTTCATCGAAGACGGCCTAACGACCAGGTGCCAAATCAGCAATGTTGACAGAAGAGTCTATACAGAGCTTACCTTCTGGATGATCTGTCTTTCTCTGTTCGTCACTCCAGTCCCTGCCACGACATTCTGGTTCGCCTGGAGCAGCGGCAGCACCTTTGCCTTGACCTTAGTCCTTGAAGAACCACAGAAAGTCAGCAAGATGCACAAACCACTATGCACCGATTCTAAGCTACCTCAGGCTGGCGACGAGCTTGACGTTGACATCGCTTTCGAGGAGCGCCGAACAGATCTCCTTGAGCATGGCGTCCAGCGCCTTCTCGTCAAATTTGTTGGCTCGAAAGGCATAGTCGTTGAGTGCGCCATTGATGCGCCGTCCTAGATCTGCAAGAACCATCGTGCTGTATCGTCTGGAATCTGGATCCGGGAGCTGGCAAGAATGAAACCCGATGTTGTGCTACGAGGGCCTGGAAACACTGAAACAACAGAGCCGATCCTGACTCTTTATGTGCTGCGAACAAACCTGTATCTGTATCATCGCGCGACACGAAACCCCGCCTCGACGAGGAGAGTCTGCCGGCTTGATCTGACTACCAGCGATGTTTCGTACTGACAAGCAGTGATTACTATTCCCTGACAATGACTCGCTCACGTAGACGAGGGCGCTATTCTAGCCCCTCCTCCAGCTACACCTCCAGCTCGTCAGACACCTCCCTATCAAGCGATTCTGCAGAACGGTCCACCGCTCGTCAGCATCAGAAGCTCAAGCATGTCCAGAAGCCCACCAAGAAGGTGATTAGCCCCGAGAATCAGCGTCAATTGGGCAACCTACGCAAAGAGGCTACGGATATCTTGCTGGACATGTCTTGCGATCTGGCGAATCACTATACACGCAAACCTAAAGCATGGCTTGAGAAGCGTCTACATCGAGAACTACCTCCGATCTGTAACAGGTGTGTCTCGCACATGAATCGTGTTTGTTGCATCCTCGAGCTGACCCGCTCAGAAAAGGCATAGCCGCCGTGCAGCACAACAGAGGAAAGATGCGAGCGCAAGCTCGGTAAGCTCAAGTGACGGCTCGTATGGCTCTGGAGGCAGTGGATCCTATTCCTCTATTAACAGCGATAGCGATGGAAGAGGTCCTCGAAGGAGCCCTTCTCCACCTAGAGGGCCAGGCCCGCATCACGGTCAAAAGCTACTACTCGACAAAGCTTACAGGGACGAAAGAACGTCTTCGCACCAGTCCAGCAAGTCTAGACCCCCTTGGCAGCGAATCTCGAGCTTTGATGAGGCGGTAGAGAGTGCCAAACGGGGACATCGAAGAGGCGATATAGATCCTCCGGGACCAGTTGTACCAGTCCCTTCCTCTACAACGGCGAGCTCTCCGGATGCAAACAACGATGCAAATGCAAGACGCCCTCAATCTGGTCGTTCGACTTCTGCGCCTAGGCTACCTGATCTGATGCAAGTCTACTCTAGAAGGACCAGGCGCGCCAAGCGTATCTCAAGCCAGTCCTCCACCTCTACAAGTTCTTTGAGCTCTTCCATCTCTCCAGAAGCAAGACTACCCGAGAAACAAGTTCCTTTCGTACCAGCGGCTCCAATTACAGCGGAATCACAAAGCATGCCTGCTCGCAACGACGCGAGCACAACTAGTGCACGTACGATCCCTGTCTCGAGTTCTCCTTCTCCTCCACCAGTTACCCAAGCAGATAATTCGACAAAGCCACGACCGCCTCTACCAAAATCTACCAAAATTTACAGTTTCAAACTCATCAGCTACGGCTACGCAGACGGAAGACTGGGTCTCGACTTACAAAGCTTATCGACGAAGTCAGCTATCGCATCCTACTTCGCGTGCTAAGACACCCTCTCCTCCCGCATCTGATATATCAAGCATGCCACCTACGCCCCAATTTGACGCGTATGATTTCGTAGCACCTCCTTTGAAGGCAGATGGTGAGGCCAAGAAACCACGACCTCTGCTTCCGCGTCACGACAGTCCTACAAGTCGCGATCGTCAAATGACAAGTGCGAACCAGCCGTGGTCCAGAAGAAACAGCGATCAAGATTCTCCTTATACGACTTTGCCAGAGGTAGTTCCTGGCTTCCATGTGTCCTTCCCACCTCTTGCTGAATCGGCACCTGCCAATACTAGTAGGCCCACATCATCTTCCAGCAACAGCGCCTTAAAGACTCAGTACCAAGCCACGACAGGACAGGATGATATCCCTGAACCTCTTCGTGTAGGTCCACGATCCAAAACCGCTGCAGCCGCACCTGCGCCCGCACCTGCATCGAGCGGCAGTCCAGTCAGTCCTCCTGGATCCTCTTCAAGCCAGCCTCGCAGACCTGCTTTCTACTTTGTTTCAGGCATAGGTAGTAAGAAACGGACGTATTCTCCCGGAGGCTCCGAAGTAGACCTCACGAAGCGAGATACGAGGGATAAAGCCTAGTCTTTCTGTACCTCGTAATTATGATCAGGGACTATGATGCAATGGGTCGTCTTCTCGCCGTCTACTTGTACTCGTCATTGCACTAGCCCAGTCCTGGAGCCCTTGTTCGCTCGATCCAGAAGATGTAGATGCAGATGCCGAAGATGATGATTTCCGCCTTATATACGAGAACGGTTTTGATGATGTTGTCGATGTCGCAGGAGGCGATACGGATGATTCTTCTGCTATAGCTAGTAAAGAAGGCGTACGTGAGAGTGCAGGAGAACGAATTGTAGGAGATCGAGCTGATAAAGGAGGAGTGCGATCACCTGAGCCTGATCGGCTATGATATCTGGTAGGAGACTGATGGTGATTGATGTTGAAATAGGAAGGTAAGGGGGGAGCATCTGCGTCTGATGAATCTCGTCGGAAGAGCGTACTACTGGTAGGTCTCGTAGTTTCAGGTGAGACAGCGCCGCCGCCGTTCGTCTGTAATGATAGTTTCGGCTTGTAGTTTCTTGTAGTAGTAGTGCCATGTCTGCTTGATATGTTCGGCAAGACGAGTATACGCTCCGAATCCGCTGCTTCTGGATCATCTTCTGGTAGTCTTCGAAAACGCTGTGATCTCCCCGCTACGAGAGAGAGTATAGCTGCTTCTACTTTATCCTTTGAAGCCTGTAGAGTGCCTGCGAAACCTCTTGCTCTGCTTGAAGAGTGCATAGGGAACTGTGGTAGTTCATCGTCGTCCTCGTCGCTGTCTCCTTCCAAGCCCATTGGTATACCAGGTCTTCTATCCTCTGATATACCATCATCGAGCAATCTTATACGCCCTCTTCCAAATGCACGGTCTACAAGGTCTTGCAAGATGCGCTGGATTTTGAGAGGTAAGAGTTGAGTTACGTTTCGTAGGCATAGCCAGACGACTCCAGCCATGAATAAACTGAGAATGCTTAGCCATAACCAGGAGGGGAAAAAGCCAGATTCTTGGATGAGTGAAGCTGGATGTGCATTGTCAGGTCAGAGAGCAGGATAGAGTAGAGAGGCAGTGAGTACGGACAGGCGACGTCTTGTTCAGGTTCAGCTAGAGGGAAGGAGAAGAAGACCTCAGCTTGCGGCGCATCAGGACGCTACAAACTCGCAACCCACCCATGACGAGGTGGTGGTGCCTTTGAGGGTGGTCAAGTATCGTCCAAGGGCTTGTTCAAGAGTGCGTATCAGTACAGAACAAGATGGAGCACCCTTCGCTGAGGGTCATCGAGCTGGACACTGTAGATGTCCCAAGAAATGCAACGCAACAAAGCCGGGAAAGCCGTCATCGAGGTTGAAAAGGCCAGCTTGAATACACACAAACTTCAAGCTATAACATACAAAGAAAAAGAACAGTCTCCGTATGGTACAGGCTACCTTGAGCTTCTGCGCGAGCAGCTTCGTCCGCCAAGCCCGACTTGACCTGGTAGATTACTACTGTTTGTTGGGCATATCGTGAACTGTGCAATGATGAAGGGTGATTGCGGTATGGTAGAGATGTCTATCGTTGTGAGACAGCCTAACCGTAAGCTGATCTGAGCTGGCCTGGCTAAACTGACGAGCTGTCGAGCAGCCTACGTCGACATTCAGTATGCAGTGGGAACCCTTGCACAGCTTGAACTGCGTGTTGTCTCCTTCTTTGACTTGAGTAGAAAGTGACTCTTGCTTCTTTGCTTCACTTGGACCACTTGTCGGTTGGATTGTGACAACCCATTTGTCGTAATTCCCATGCGAAAGCAGCGCCTTAAAGCAGCTGCCAGCATTCACGATCTGGACAAGAAACAGCAAAGAACAAGACGACCTCCTCCCAAACTACTGTATGCCTTACCGCTAGTCATCGTCGTCGCTGCTACTTTACTTCTGAGATCAAGAAGCGGACCCTACGCGGCAGCATCATTACCTCTACAACAACAGCAGCTTCAGAAGCGACATTTCTCTATAGGTTCACATTCTCATACTTCTCACAATGCTACAACACCCATAACTGCCCCATCCTACATCCCTTACCATGACATCTACGTCCGGCTACCTCCAGCTCTAGGAATCGTTGTTCTGCTCATCTGGCTCGTATTCCTCTTTTCCTTCTTAGGGATAGTAGCATCCGATTTCTTCTGCCCCAATTTGTCGACATTGGCTTCAAGATTGGGTCTACCGGACGATGTAGCAGGAGCTACATTAGTAGGGTTCGCAAATGGTGCTCCAGACATGTTCAGTACATTCGCATCGTTAAATGCGGGATCTGCTTCATTGGCTATTGGAGAATTGATAGGAGCAGCTTCGTTCATCTGCTCAGTCGTAGCAGGATCAATGGTCCTCGTCAAACCTTTCAAAGTAGGCAAATACAACTTCTTCAGAGATGTGGGGTTCTTTACAGTAGCAGTGGCATTCTCATTGGCTATACTCAGGGATGGACAGATCCATGCGCTCGAAGCAAAGATCATGGTAGGACTGTATTTGGTTTACGTCCTCACTGTGTCAGTGGGGAGTCTGTACAGACGACGGCGGAGGAGACAGAAGGAGCGAGAGAGATTAATGCGGGATGCATATAGAAGCGAAGACTTCCACCATCATCATCCTCAAGGCGAAGGAGGAGGGGGATACTCAGACCACCCTAATCCAGACGTACCTGTGCTATTGGAGAACGGCCATACTCTACCGAAATCAGGATCACACCACACTAATCATCGTGCATTACCTCAATTAGTCATTCCGCCGTCCGAGAATCAGCCAGACTACTTTACCAGCGGGGCAGCAGCTTCAATGGCAAACACCACTCCTGGCATGTCACCTCTAGCTACTCCCACATCAGGCATTACGCAGTCTCAGAGTCCAGGCGGGAATCGACGGCATCGTCCTGGACATGGTCATTCCCGCTCCGTCTCACATCAACTCATACCTACACCCTCAAGGATGCTCCATCGTTCCTCAATCTTAGGAGCAATAGAATTTCGAGATGTAGTCAATTCACTACAGTCTGAATCGACGGCTGCCAAGAACTTGGGTGCTTTTGCATTGCCTCATGAAGAAGAGGGAAGTATGTATAATCACAATTATTCCCATTTGGGAAGACCGAAGAGCGTATCTGGAGCGCTTTCTGCGCCATCGCATCGGAGGAGCAGATCGAAGAAGGGCAGTGGGGATTCGTATGAAAGTAGGAAGTCATCAATCACGAATGCCTATGAGGTAAGGCCAAGAGCTGTATCTTCACCTCCTGATAGACGAGCTATGCTATCGCCAGGAGGACCCAGCATGGACGATCCATGGCGGAATGCATCCCCTTCTGATAAATCTGGTTCTACACCCTCAATCAACGTAGACGAAGTCAGTGAAGCGTTTCCAGACTGGACTTCCTCTTCTTCTTCTAGAGCAGCTTTAGATGTTCCTGGAAGAATTCAGCAGCAAAATGAGGATGAAGAAGACGCCAATTCATCAGATATAACTGCAAGACCATTCCCTACGCAACGTGATTCTGCGGAAAATGTCCCGTCTGCAACGACAACCACATCTGCCATGTCTCAGTTCCCTTCGAAAGCTTTGAAAGTACTGGGCTTTGGCTCGAATACGCAGAGTGAAGACAATACCCTCCCACCGAAAGCACAGCGTGTTCTAGGCTTGCAAGACGAGTCTTCATCTTCATCTTCTCCTCCCCAAGGTACCAACAACAACTACAAATATTCATGGAAATACGCCTATGCCATGCTCTGCGCCATCGTTTATGCACTTTTCCCTACTCTCCACAGCTTCCGCAAGAAATCGTTCTTGAATATGATTACTTCCATTGTTACCATTCCTGCTATCTTGGTATTGAATATAACGCTTCCTGTCGTTGATGAATCAGGTGCTGAAGAGGAATACCTAGAGGAATTAGAAAAGGAGAGATTGGCTTCTGATGCAGGAGACGATCATCGTCATGGAGAAGATGGTGAGAATGATAATGAGACGGAAGAAGAAGAGATCAACCGATATGTAGATCAAGAGATGGATGAACAAGAACGTGAAGAACGAGAAAACGTCATCAAGCGGTCTATTGTCATTGCTCAAGAGTTAAGATCACCAGTCGCTACGCATCAACAACACCACGGTCATGCACATTCTCATCATTTCTCGTCCTTCATGGCACCAGATCCTTCGAACGATACTTTGATGCCGCCTACGATGCACATAAATCAACCTTCAAGGCCGGCAACACCTGATAGTGTACTCCTTGATGACTTCGAAGCTCCTGCCGCAACGACGGCTGCTTCTCACATTCCTTCACTTCCTTCGCTCGAAGATGGTCAGACACTCAAGCTTGGCGATGATTATATTGTCGAAGCGGAGGATCTTACGACATGTCTGACTGCTATACAATGCTTTCTTTCGCCCATCTTTGCAGTCTTGGCTTTATTAGGTCAGTCAGAACCTCCGTTCTTCCTAAGCCTTTCGGGCTAGGCTGATCATACGATAATTGCCAGGCGACGATCTCAAAGTGTGGTATCTACCAGCAGCTACAGGCGCAGGCTTGGTACTCAGCATAATCAGCATCCTCTTCTTCCGCGATGATCATCACCATATCACGCGAGTGCTCTCGCTCTGCTCAATCGGATTCTTCATAGCCATAGTCTGGATCCTCAGTATAGTCAACGAAGTAGTTGGTATCCTACAAGTAAGTAGTGTGCTCTATTCTATTCTTCCTCTCACGGAGTCTACTCTTCGCGGATAAGGTCGGAAGACGGCCATACGGGTCCTTCCGACCTCGAAAGCAGAGATCTTCATGGTTATGTAATCCGCTGACATCGATTATCTCTGCGTTCCTGTGCTGCATTACAGACTGTCGGACATGTCTTTGGCCTCAGTGATGCTATCCTAGGTCTTACTATATTCGCTATGGTGAGCTTCCTGAATTTTTGGCCTCAATGCTGCCTCTGACAGACACACTTTATTGATCACAGGGCAACTCGCTGGGTGATCTCGTTGCGAATGTCACAGTAGCAAGGATGGGCTATCCTCTCATGGCGCTCAGCGCCTGCTTCGGCGGTCCTATGCTCAATATTCTGCTTGGAATAGGTCTTTCCGGGACCTATATCACAGCTCGGACACACCAGCCAGTCCAAGTCCAGATGTCAACGACGCTCGTAGTGAGCGGTTTGTCGTTATTGGCTGTACTGGTTGGGACTCTCATTACTGTGCCGCTGAATGGCTTCGTTATGTCGAGGCGCTGGGCTCTGGGACTTATATCGGTCTATGTTCTGGTCATGACTGCGAATGTTATAGTGGAGATCAACAGTGAGAAGAGGGCATGAAAGTGTAGCAATATTAAGGTGGATCGGAAGGTAGAAATTTGTTATACTAGGCGCAACCATACACGCAGTAGTCTTGATGTAGATCAGTCTCTTGTTGATACTATTAGAAACGATGAAGTAGATTCACGCATTATAGTACAGGCAAGAAAGCTTTCAAACCCATAATGATCCAGTCTTCCGACACCCGAGACTTTGCTTTCTGGCATCAGAGTTGCAGCATCTGAGAGTCTGGAATCACGGCAGCCTGCACTACTCTGCTTCATTGTTTTTGGCATATTGCACAGCCTAGAATACGTACTAATACGTGTGCCTGCCTGTCCTCAGCCGGCCAGACTCGGAAGAGGGGCTGCGGGCCAAATCGCCAGCGACGGTTCTCCAAAGCCGAACTCGACCATTTCCCTCATCACTTGAATCAAGGTGGCTCTCTTTGGTTCTTGTCTTTACAAAACTCAATCAATCCTCAAACTTACATTCAGGACTCAGCTCCGCTCTATAACCTACTTACCCAAATCCAAACTACTTGAAATGCCTGGAAGAAGCGGTCTGTACACGCCCGGACGTGGTGGTAGTGCTACTCCTCGTTTTGGATATGAAGAATCTCAAGGCGGCGCCCATCTGGGAGGGTGAGTTGATACAGAGATCCGCCCTTTGAAAGCACTGTGCTCCGCAGAGATGAGATAGCCGGCTGCGATTTCATCACATCTCAGAGCAACAAGCGGCGCACAGGCAGCAAAGGCGAGTATTATCGTGTACTGATGCTTATATGCTCCTTTCCTACAGTCACGGCGATGCTACCTACCAGCTCATGTAAGGCTCCCCGAAGATCCGGAGACTACCCTATGCTTGATTGGCCTGTCCTAATAATCTGCATTTACAAACAGCGGCAAAGACTTGAAGATGTTCTCAGAAGCTGGTTTCGATATGGAGAAGCTCACTCTCAAGTATGTCTTTGCAACCCCGGAATAGCCGTCATCCCGGCATGTGGCTCATTCCAAGAATCTTCTGCTTTTTCTGCTCTGTACAGGCGTAATGCATCTGTTGCTCAGCTTTATGAGGACGCTATCACCTACGAAGGTGCAGTCATTTCGAGCAGCGGTGCCCTCATCAACTTTTCCGGCAAGAAGACCGGCCGATCCCCTAAGGACAAGCGTATCGTCTACGAAGACTCTTCCAAAGATGACATCTGGTGGGGACCTGTCAACATCAAGATGGGTAAGCCGTTTGCCAACTTGCGACTGTAAAGCACGCATCTAACCTTGCCCGATTTTCCTAGACGAGCACACTTTCGAAATCAACAGAGAGCGTGCTATCGATTACTTGAACACTCGAGACCATGTCTACGTCTTTGATGGATTTGCGGGATGGGACCCTAAATACCGCATCAAGGTTCGCGTCATCTGCGCCCGAGCCTACCATGCCCTTTTCATGCACAACAGTTAGTCGCGTTTTGTACTTCCCGTCGATTGTCTTGCTAACGTGATCACCTGTAGTGCTTATCCGACCAACGAAGAAAGAGCTCGACGAGTTTGGCACACCAGATTTCACCATCTACAATGCTGGTCAATTCCCTGCAAACAGATTCACAGCAGGCATGACTTCATCTACCTCAGTCGAGGTCAACTTTGCAAGAAAGGAGATGGTCATTCTCGGTACCTCGCATTCACCGTTGATCTTGACCACTGTTCTGACACTTTTTGTATAGGTACCGAGTACGCCGGTGAGATGAAGAAGGGTATCTTCTCTGTCATGCACTACTTGCAACCCGTCAAGTTCGGCCAGCTATCTCTTCACTCTTCCGCCAACGTCGGACCAGACGGCGATGTTTCCCTCTTCTTCGGTCTCTCCGGAACCGGCAAGACGACACTGTCTGCTGATCCTCGACGAAGCTTGATCGGAGATGACGAACACGTCTGGGCTGATACTGGTGTCTTCAATATTGAGGGAGGATGCTACGCTAAATGCGTCGGTCTCTCGAAGGAGAAGGAACCAGATATCTACAACGCTATTCGATTCGGTTCCATCCTGGAGAACGTAGTATACGATGGAGAGACTCGTGAACCTGATTACGAGGATATCTCGATCACCGAGAACACTCGATGCGCCTGTGAGTCTCAAGCCTTTGGCTTATAGACTGGCAATAAGTAGACAACATACTGACGTCAATGTCATCGATAGACCCGATAGAATTTATTCAGGCTGGTTTCCTTTTCCTGTTTATCAAAACGATCCCTTGCTAAATCAATTTCCCCTCCTACAGAACGCCAAAATCCCATGCGTTGTCAACTCTCAGCCAAAGAACATTGTCTACCTCTGCTGCGACGCCTTCGGAGTCCTTCCCCCAGTGTCCAAGCTCAACTCCGCGCAAGCTCAATACTGGTTCTTGAGTGGATACACCTCCAAGACACCCGGTACCGAGGATGGTGTCACCGAGCCTTCCCCTACCTTCTCGACCTGCTTCGGTCAGCCATTCATCATCTGCAAACCTCAGCGATACGCATCGATGTTGGCTGAGAAGATGGAGAAGGAGAATGTCAACTGCTGGCTCATCAGTGAGTGCCGAGCCTTCAGTCTTGATTCATGATACTGATCTATTGCGACCCTTAGACACCGGATGGGTCGGAGGTAAATTCGGAACTGGCAAGCGATGCCCATTGAAGTACACCCGCAAGATCATCGACTCGATCCACGATGGCTCGCTCGAGAAGGCCGAATACACAAACTTCCCCGTCTTCAACTTGCAAGTTCCCAAGAGCTTGGAAGGTGTTCCATCCGAACTCCTTGACCCTCTCCAGAGCTGGCCTTCAGCAGACGCTTGCAAGAGCCAGATGAACAGCTTGGCTCAGATGTTCAACAAGGCTTTCGAGCGCTTCGAGGCTGATGTCACTGCCGAGGTCAAGGCTGCTGGCCCAAAAGCTTAAATTCGCCTTCCCATTCTTTAGTGTAAAGACCAAATCACACCATTGTCATTTATCGGGTACCTGCTTTCGGGAAGATTGCTGCTTGCTATGCTCTGTATTAATACGCCTTCTCATCAGTAATGCGAACAATATGCATTTGCCATCAACCATCACAGTCTGATTGCGAACTGACTAGTCTTATTGCTGACTTGCCCAAGCTACGTATACAGAGATACGTATACAGAGATGAGGCGGTTCTTCCGACGAGAGTCATGCTACAGAGGTGATACATGGAGGAGAGTCGCATTCGATCACAGCGGCCGTTGCTGTGCAGACGCAGTAGAATGAAGATCTGTTCCTTGCGGGAAAGGTTGCTGTGTCGACTCTCGAAGCTCTTTCAGCTGATCCTGCGAGTATAGCAACGGAAAGTCATCAGAATCGCCGACCATTTCGAGGCTTCATGATGAGTATGCTGACCATCTCTCTCCTCGCGACTTCTTCTTTGCCCAAAGACATGATATTGCGATGCATCATCCCTGCAGCCTCGAGGTTGAGTACTGAAGCCACGAGGATCCATCATCGCTCAGCTCACCGATGTCGACGAGCCCTATGACGGTGACACCAGCGAGGACAGTAACGAGCGTTTTGTGCGCAACATCTGCAAGCCGAGCTGACATCCTAAACCTTGCTGTTCTGAGCGGTTGAAGTGAAGGGAAAACTTTGCCATAATTTCAAGAGAATCGCCCCTATTCAGATTCTTGCCTTGCCTTCATCTCAAAAGCCTTCAAAGAGGTTTCGATACTTTCACCATGTCGGGACTCACTGCAAGAGGACAGCTAAAGGCTATTGCGCCAGTCCCTACGGCGACAGACGTACGTGAAGATCTCAGCTCAACGCTGGCCCGGCAGTTTCAGAAGATTCTGGCTGGCTGGCCTTTGGAGTTGCAAGCAAAAACGCTGATTTGTATCATGTTCTACAATGCACGCAGTTCCTCGACATCGTCCTGTCAAAGACCCAGCGAAAGACGCCCACTCAGATCCACAAGGGCTTCAAAATCAGCAGAATCAGAAGCTTGTGAGTAATAAGTAGCGAGAGCATCTATGTACGGTGGTGCTGATGACTGTATATTCAGCTACATGCGTAAGGTCAAGTTTACGCAAGAAGCATTCGATGAGCGACTCTCGCAAATCCTGTCCGAGTTCCCTATTCTCGATGTGAGGCGGACAAGGATCACACTACATATACCAGCGAAGTGCTGAACATATGTGTGACAATCCATCAGAACCTCCACCCCTTCTTGGCCTCCCTCCTCAACGTTCTTTACGACAAGAATCACTACAAGCTCGCCCTTGGCCAAATCAATACCTGCAAGCATCTTATCGATAATGTCGGGAAAGACTATGTCCGTCTTCTCAAATTCGGAGACAGTTTGTACCGATGCAAGCAGCTTAAGAGGGCCGCACTGGGACGAATGGCCACCATCATGCGAAGGCAAAAAGATCCCTTGGCCTATCTTGAGCAAGTCAGACAGCACATGTCTCGTTTGCCAGCTATCGATCCTACTACTCGTACCCTCCTCATCTGCGGTTACCCGAATGTCGGCAAATCCTCCTTCATCAACAAAGTCACTCGCGCAGATGTAGACGTGCAGCCATACGCTTTCACTACAAAAAGTCTGTTCGTCGGACATATGGACTACAAGTATCTGCGATGGCAAGTAGTCGATACACCCGGTATCCTGGATCATCCTCTTGAGGATATGAATACTATCGAGATGCAGTCCATCACGGCACTAGCACACTTGCGAAGCTGCATTATGTACTTTATGGATCTCTCCGAGCAATGTGGCTTCACGCTCGAGGCGCAGATCAAGCTCTTCAACTCCATCAAGCCTTTATTCGCAAACAAGCCCGTCTTCGTAGTCATCAACAAGATCGATGTAACTCGTCCTGAAGATCTGGACGAGCCACGAAAACAGATGCTTGACGCTTTCAAGGCTGAATGCGGAGAGAACATCAACTTTGTCCAGCTATCAACCCTATCTGAAGAGGGTGTAATGGACGTCAAGTCTGCAGCATGTGAAGCTCTTCTAGCTCATCGAGTAGAAAGCAAGGAAAAGACGAAAAGAGTAGATAACGTAGCGAATAGAATCAGAGTAGCTCTGCCCCAGCAGAGAGATCAGGTCACCCGTGAAGCTTTCATCCCCGAAGTAGTGAAGCAGAGACAGCTTGCGGCAGAGGCAAAGAAGGCAAAGATGCAGACTGCAGAGGACGATGATGAAGATGATGAAGAGGAAGAACTGCCTAAGCGCAAACTCGAGAGAGATATCGAGGCTGAAGCTGGAGGTGCTGGTGTCCATTCTGTCGATCTCAAGAGTGGGTCCCGTTCCGTTCATGCTTACTCTGTTGTCTGTTGTCTGGTGCTGATAATCTTGTGCACTCAGAACACTACCTGCTCAAGAACGATGAATGGAAATACGATGTCATTCCTGAAATTCGAGAAGGCAAGAACTTTGCCGACTTTATCGATCTTGATATCCTGGAGCGACTGGATGAGCTTGAAGCTGAAGAAGAGAAGCTAGAGAAGGAAGGTTTCTACGATTCAGACGACTTTGACGATGAAGAAATCGCAGAGTCTGATGAAGAAGCTATCCGCGAGACTGCCAAAGCTATTCGTGCGAGACGTACAGAGATCAAGACGAACAACAAGATCAGGGATAAGAAGCAGAACAGAGCAGCTATTCCTAGACCTCAGCTTAACACCAGAACATTGGATGCTATGGCACAAGATCTCCGCAAAGCTGGTATTGACCCAAGCAAGCTGGAAGAGAGAGCTAAAATGTTGGCTCTGGCTCGTGGTGTACAGCTCAAGTCGAAGACTGCAGGCGAGAAGAGGAAACGAGCTGCAGATGGAGAAGAGGACGATGATGAAGATATGGAGATCGAAGAAGGCGAGAGCAGCATGGCTGGAGCTTCCGCTTCCATGTGGGCCGATGCTTCAGATGACGAAGGAGGAGATGGAAGTATGGAGATTGATGGTGCATCAAGCAACAAGAAGCGTCGCAGTCTTTCCGGTAAAGCAGTCGCAGCTAACAACAACGGCAAGCGCGTACCTACCAAGAATCGCGCAACCCTTGGTATGCGAGACGAAACTCAGCGCAAGAAGGCCACACAATTACATCGTCTCGCACAAAGACATCCAAACAGAATGGCAAAAGCTGGAGAAGCAGATCGACATGTCCCCACCAAAATGCCAAAACATCTCTTCGCTGGAAAACGTGGTATCGGCAAGACCTCTCACCGATAAAAGATACTTCATACATACTACTCTTCTTTCTGGCTCTCTGCTATCTACCCTTGGCTTCTGGTCTTTCAAGGCTTTTATTCCTGTTTCTTCCGATGTTACGCTCTGTCGTCTGTTCGGGTCATATTGTTGTTTGAAACATCCTTTATTCCGCCTAACAGCTTTACTACTTCTACAGGCTTCCTAGATAACACTTTCTTGCTAAGTCTTTTCCCCTTTCTTTCGTAGTGATACAGGCAGCATCGCCTCAACACGGGAGTTGGTTGCGGGCAGACTGACCAGACTTCAAACAGACACCTCTTCGACAACACGCCTACATCACTCGCAATCGCCAATGTCACTCCAAGGGATACTGAAGGTCCTGTGCGGTCAGGCGGACGATAGCGATAGTTCAGCCAGCAGGGGGTCTCGACAGCCCAGACGGAGACAACATAGCGACACTGGGCGACGTCGGCATAGTCGATCTATACAGATAGATGATACCGAGCTCCGTGGTCGGCTAGTCAAGGCAGATGGCAACTATACAGTGCATCCTTTTTCGGCGACATCCAAGTACGTCGACCGCAAGAACTCGGCAGCTGTCGTAAGGGCTTTGTCAGTCATAGCTGGCCGGCCCATTGCTTGGAAGAGGGAGCGTGAGGATCGGACGACGCGAGTCGGAGACACGCTGGCTTTTTACGCCACTTTCAGCAGAGCTGAGGGAGTAAAGGTAGTCCGCTATACCAGCCTGACCTTCGCAGAGTAAGCTTCAACCATAAGACAGATAGTCCATTCATCTGCTAAAGCTTCCTTTTTCAGGCCCCGCAAGTATCCCAACCGCCAACATGAACGGCCGAAACCCTCTAGAGAGCGGTCGGGCAGACATAGACCTGCGCGACCTGCGCCTTCGGTTTCTGCTGCAAGTACATCTGTTCAGTCAGCTTCATCTACTCGCAGCAGCAGCTCAGCCACAGCCTCGACAGCCTCGACGTGTCAGCAGTCTCCCACTGTTTCCAGTGAAGAGTCTAGACCATCGGACGCTACCTTTACTACATCTTCGACTGAGATCCTACCTCCTTCTACTCTTTTTCGAGCATGGCACAAAGGGCACGTTACGACCTTAGCAGGATGCGTGCTCAGTAGTCCGATTCCCAGAAGGGTTGCCGGATCGATCAGGGTGACAAACATAGTCACAGCAAGCACTGAAGCAAAGGCAAAGCTGAAGGAAGCCTGTCCATTCGACATCTCGTTTCCGCTGGACAAGAACGCGATTGCACCGGGCACAAGAGTTTGTTTCGAATTGAAGAGGACATCTGAGAGTCGGACAGACTTACATGCCATCAATGTCAGACTCTCCACGGATAGGTAAGTCAGTTGTGGTCTATAACAAACAGTGACTGACGCACTTTCGAACAGCGGCGAACAAGCTGCACGGGAACGCGGACCACGACTGGTTGGCAAAGTACTTAGAGTACCCAACGATCTTCAAAATAATATGCAGGGGGTAGGATGCCAGCCTGGAGTGGTGATCGTGAAAGACGTCGCGGCAATAGAAGACCATATTACGAGCAGGCGCAAAGGACCACAAAAACATATCGACTTGGACATGGCGGCCCAGGATAAGCATAAAGAGCGTCAATACGGCTGGCTGTACGCCGACAGTAAGGAGCCGAACGGTCTCGATGCTGTCAATATCGGAGATCTGCTGGCCTTCGATGTAATTCAAGGAGATTATGCGGGTACTATCGAGTTGGTGATGAGTTCAAGGTGAGCTTTTCCGTCATGCGACTTGGCGGCAGACTGATATTTTCGCTGCCAGACCTCCTGAAGCGGCGCCGTCCAGACCTGTCAGTGTGCCCGCTCCAAGTGTGGCATCTGTATCGAGTTCAGAAAGTTCAGTGTCTCGCACTGTCTCTTCTGTTGCGTCTGCGACTGCGACTACATCGCAAGCGACCACCACCACAACTACGGCCACTCCGCCGCAAACGGGCCATCATTTAAGCAGGAACTCTCACATGTCCAGAAGAAACTCACTTCGAGGTCGGTCCAGGCGCAATTCGCACAGACTGTAATAGCGGCCGTTGACCTATTATGTTACTCACGAGCAAGCAAGCATACCATTTATTGGTTACCAGGCTCCCTAATATTGTTCTTGAATGAGCGTACCCCGCTTACCAGTCAACAACGATCTCTGCGCTTTACAGAGTCGGGTACGCACGTCGCCCTCCTTGCGAACAAAGGGACATTGAGGCGAGGCTCCCCGTCCTACACTCAAGTACAAGACCTCTGACTTCATCAGCTACATAGTCTCCACGCTTGACCGCACTCGGACTCGCATCAAGGAGATGCCACGGCTTGGCCTTCGTCGAGACAAAAGCGCGGGACCGTCTGTCGTCGCTCTGCTTGGCCAAGTCATACGAGTGGAAGGGGATTACTATACACTCTGCGCCTATCCATCCGATGACGCGCGCTATCCCAACGAGGATCGCAAATCAGTCAGTACCTTCCTCCGAAATCTTGATGACAGACCTATACGAGGTACACTCGGACGCGAAAGACACAACACCCTTGAGGGCGACATTGTCAGCTTCGAATGTCGCTTAGGACATAATGGAGGCATTGCGTATGATCTCGTCAATCTATCGGAAAGACATCCAAAGAAGTTTCCGCGCGTGCGGTCATCTAGTTCAGTGGACAGTCTGCAATCGACACAGTCGGGATCGTCGCTGTCTGACAGTAGATCAACCGACTTTTCGCTGTCCATGTCAAATGCGGTGGCAGCAGCAGTCAGTTGCGGACCTGCCCTATCTTTCGTTGGTATTGTACGAAGCCTGCCATTCCGCGCCACGATGGGCATAATCTCTGTAGAGAGTGCACAGGCTTTGGCAGAAGACGAACACATCATCAGCAAAGTCAGTCGTCTCATTGGCAGCAACATTCCCTTCAGATTTGAGGAGAATCAGTATAAGCCACAAGTTGGCCAAAGTGTGACTTTCGGCTATGGCTCTTTCGCAAGCTCGTACGGACGACAGGGCAAGACGTTCCGAGCTATAAACATAAGGCCTGCGCCAAAGTGAGGTGTCTTTCCCTATATAATGTCTTATGCTAATGTTTTTGTCCCAGGGAGCATGATCGAAAACCCGGCCTTTCTCGAGCGCAGAGTCGAAAGGCTTCATTCACATCCCAGAATCGGGACCCTAAACCTCCAAAGAATCACTCCGCATACTATGTCGGCATTGTCTCGAAGATCGAAGACCGCGCAGTCGGCGGTATAATCGAAGTCAAGACGGCCGAATGGATCGCTTCATATCTGAAGAAGCATAAGGGTATACTTTGTCAGGCGATAGACGTACACGCACCTACGCAACTCCAGCTGCGGACTCGCTTTCCGCACGGCTTTTCCTTTCGAAATGAGGATATCAGGTCTCTGACTCATCATATCTCACCCAAGGTGGCTGAGGGCGATATAGTCCTGTTCCAGACGACTTCGGAGCATCAGGCACACGCTCGGCATGTCATAGACGTTACTGCAAAAGCATACATGCAATAGCTAGTCCAGCGCAACTGACAAGTCATCATCCCCCAAAACTGCCTTCCATTGTAACGCTCGCCTGCAGCAAGACCATCCCTGCACATAAGCCTGTCTTTGCACAGGGTACATCTTGACGACGATGGCTAGTCCCCTTTGTCGACGTCAAGAGCGTCTTACAAGGACACCGCCTTTCTGCACCCTACCGTACAGTAGAGGGGAGAGGCTCGCTCTATGTACCATGCTCGATGCGATCGTCCTCAAGAGAGAGCTCTGCCTCGATGTCAAGCTCTGGTTCCTCAGATGATAATCCGGCTTCCTTGGGTACTCAAGAGCGCTCACGCGGCCGCAGCCTTCGTGTTCCGGATGGGTACCTGTACGGGAGATTGGATTCTCTAGACGCACAAGGCTGGGGAACAATCGAGCCCTTTTCTAGCTTGTCCCCATACGTGCCAGCTCGATTCGCGAAGGAAGTCGATGCAATCCATCATTGTGCCATAGGAGATCGTGTTATAGCCTGGCAATGCCCAGCACGGCAAAGGCCATGTTTTAAAGTGGGCGACATCCTGCACTTCAAGGCAACCCTCTTCTTGGTAGAAGACTTTCTTCAGGCCAGCTGTGCCGTCAATCTAACGGTTAGAAAGTATGGTTCAATATTTCAGCGTCTTGTCTGTCTCGGCTGAACGTATCGCTTTCAGCCCTCTCGAATACCCGAATCCTGCTCGGAGAAGTTTGCCAACTCCTAGACAATCTATCAAGCTAGTCGCTGTGGTCCTACAGCTGCCGACTCGAGAGCCTGACATGTCGGGCACTCTGATTGCGAAGCCAGCGAGCTTTTTGCAGAGTTTTCGCTCCGAGCTGGCTGGCTTTTTTGTTAGCGCTGCCCAGACTAGGCTACAAGATGAGCACGCTGGGCGATGCTTCTCCTGGCCATTCCAGCATGCGACCGCAGGGACTCGCGAAGGCGATATCATGTTACTTACGACAGTCGCACATCCCGGACCCATGGCTTTATGTACAAGCGTAGTCAATATGAGTCTGAAGCAACGGCAGTAAGTCTAAGCAGCTATCATGGTACAACACCTTTTCGCATCTAATTGCTATGTCTTTAGATCTGCTTTCGAGCGACAAGAGCCAGAAGTCAAAGTATCTCCGCCGCCCAAGCAGGGCATATTCGTTGCCGAAAAAGTGCGATACACACGACAGAGACCTCTGGAGCCCTCTCTCTTTGGAGACGACATTGAGCGTTCGCGGTGGCCAGCGACTCCACGCAGACGGCCCAGTATCACACCACGAGGCGGCTATGATGGTCTCCTACATACTAGACATCCTTCAGAATCGGTCGCTGGTGAAGCGTACCGTGTTCGGCGCGTGTCGCCAGCGAAGCCTTGCTACCTGAAGAGCGAATATCGAACGGAGGGCGGGATAAAGGTCAGACATTACAAACGATGCGCTTAGTCATTCGTTCGGGCAGTCTCTAGTGTATCGTCATTCTACTTTGTCGAACACCCCCGGTAGGCGGTGTTTGCTGTACTTTGATGAAAAAATCGCTATTGCAACCTCTTCGCACTCAGATGTTGTGCTCCGACTAGGCTCATACCCTACTGAAGTGGGCGCAATCGAGATATGCCAGGATCTGTTCGAAGCAATGCCTCTAAGCGTAGCTCCAACAAACGAAGGCGAGGGCCGTCTTCTGTAAAGTCGGATGAACCCCACAGCATACGCAAGAAGCGTAACAAAGCAGATATTCACTTAGGTGGAAAGGTCCTGGGCTATATCTCTGAACTTCCGAGCAGATCTGGGAACGGGACCATCATAGTGAGACGAATGGAAGATTTTCGACTACCGCAATTCAAGGATCTTGAAACTGTCCACTCATACCTTAAGAGGACCGGCAAATGGCCAGCGTCCAGAGACCAGGACAAAGCGGTTTCTGAGCAGTTCGCGAACATAGTAAACAAGAAACGAGAGTATCGAGCCCTTGGTCTGAAATGGAAGTGGCCGGGCAGATCCTCCAAAGTACCGGGAGAGGTCAAGATGCTCGACTCCTCCGAGCTTGACGATCTGGTTCTGCTAGACATCGAAGTTCGCGATGGCGAGGGTTACGCTAGGAATCTCGAAAACATATCAGCAGACATGTAAGATCATCTTCATGTGGACTTCGCTGAGGTGCTGAAGTGTGATATTCATTAGCCGCCTTTCGATACCGGAAGAGAGAACCCAAGAGACCCGCAACCTGAAGTCGAAGCTGGAGGATGCATGGGAGGAAAGAGTCCATCTGAAGGCGCAGCTCAACAAGGCCAAAGGTGAACTAGACCTCACACCTGAAGATTGCATGGACAGAAGTAAGCCGGAAAGCGATTATCGAAACGGGTTTCGGCGCTGCATGGAGATCCGTGACAGCCGAGTGAAGAAAGCACCCGCTCGTATAGCCAAAGTGAAAGCAGCATTAGAGAATAACTGGGAGACCATAATATCTCTGGAGCGTATTCTCGGCGGGGACTATACTCGGCACGACGCTTACGATCAGAGTGAGCGCGGTCGGCCTCGACAACGCATGGAACGACCTCGGCAGGGAACAGCGTATGGATATAGTAACGATCCGTACGAAGGCAGCCCTCGATACGCCCGAGCTGAGTCTAGGAGCGAGATGCGAAGACCGTCTTTCACTTCGCGATCTTTCAGTATGTTTCCCGGTGCAGATACGCCTCCAGCCATGTTCGATAGCAGGAGCAGGAGCAGGAGCAGAACGCCAGCCGAACCCAGGACATACTCTCGCATGTCCTCATACAATGACTGGCATACCAGCAAGCCATATTTCGACCCTGGTGATGTCAACGATGAAGGCTACTTCAGTCGAGCCAACAGTCGAAGCCGCAGCCGAGCTCCTAGCCTTTCCAGACCTGCATATTCTCGAAGGAACTCTTCCTTGCCACCTAGAACGAGGCGCTCCTCAATCTGGAGTACCGACAGCTTCCCGCCGCCTCGTTCATTTGGCAGATCCCGTAGCGACTCGTTCAGCTCTCGGTCATCCAGCATGCCGCGCCAGCCATCGTTCTATGGAGGCCATTATGGAGGACCACCTCCACTTTCCAGAGCCCCTTCGCGGAGTGGAAACAGAGGGGGAGGATATCGCAGACAATACGTCAGTGATAGTGGGTCTGTCGTCAACGAGGAAGCGTACAATGAAGGCGGATGGAACGTCAGGATCGTCAACAGTAGTAATACTACTGGAGGTGGTCGGAATAGATCATTAATGTCGCGTCGAAGTAGCGTATTCTTCCATTAAATTTGGGCTCGGGCAGTCTGTTCGCTCTTGTAGTGAATGTATCTGTACTTCATCTCGACCAGACAATGTATTCCATTGTTGCTCTGGACTACCGTCTCGCACCTAAACCGAAAACACCACTTCTTGCCAGCCCACTTTGGCCAAGTCTGCTAGGCGTCCCAGCTCTTCCAGGCGTTGACGCTCCAAATGCGTTCCGCGCAGGAGACGCCATACTTGATCCAAACCCGTTCGGCGTATGTCTCGCACCAGACGACGGTGTATTCGTTCTCTGCGGACCCATGAGAGATCTCGTAGGTGTGCCATATGACCTCGTAGACGCAGACGATGTTAAGGCGCCTGCATTGTTTCCTCCTCTAGAGCTACTGAGCCCTTGCCACTTATCTCCACTAGCAGTCTTAAGTCTGCCTTCTAGTTCCTCAACTTGTTGCGCTAGTGTTTCTCCTGTTTTTTCTATCCATGATAAACTTGATAAATGTGCATTCAGGATAGCGGCTATTGCGGAGACTGGATCTTGCGAACTGGGATCTTTGCTAAGATCAGCAGAAGGTTGTGTGATGCCTGCTGATGCCGATAGGGAATTGACGTCGTTGATCAATGCCGTCAGGGAGCGTGATAAGTCATCCAGTTGATTATTGAGATCCTCAGCGAGACGATATGTTTTTTCCCGCTCAGAACTCGCTCCTCCAGAAGTTGACATGCCACTTCCTGAACCAGTCTGATTTCCCGATCTCCCAGCTAACAATTCATCGATCTGCGCCTCATATTGATCCATATACCCAGCTAGAGCCTGCTGTTCCTGTTCCACATAATCCAGCGACCCATTTATAGTATTTGAAATAGGATCTAAAGCTTGTAGCTCGTCAAGAAGTTTCCGGATATCTTCTCCGTTGGTTAAGAGGATAGAATCCCATTCTTTTACTTCTTGTGCGAGATTCGTGAATTCGCGAACGCGGTCATCGAGGTCCGTAGACCACCTGTTTACGATGTCTTCAAGCGTCATTCCTTTCAGAAGCGAAGGAACAGGCACGGGAATCTTCGCGTGTGATGACTGAGCCAATGCGCCGGCTGTTGATGTGGAAGCACCGAATGCGGGTGCGGTAGAGGTTGTTGTGGAAGCAGATGTGGACGCTGATGCGGCGGGCGCACCGAATGAGAATTTAGGAGCTGCAGTAGTCGATGAAGTAGCTGGAGTGGTCGTGCTTGTACTAACTGGAGCGGGTGTGGAAGAAGTCGTAGTAGTAGCTGCAGGCTTTCCAAAGCTGAATCCACCAGTCGCGGGCGCGGCCGCAGCTGCAGGGGTGGACGTACCTTCACACGCAACGAGTCAGTCTTTGTACGAAGCCAACACGGAATAGATGACCCCACCTGACGCAGGCGCAGGCGTAGCAGTCCCGCTGGCAGCCAGCTTCTCAGCTGGTTTATTGCCGAAAGAAAAGCCAGTAGAGGCAGGGGCAGGAGCAGGTGTGGCAGCTCCGGATGCTGGCGTGCTCGCTCCGGTTGCTGCTGGCTTTGCGCCAAAGCTGGCAAATGGATTGGCCGGCGCAGCTGTAGTCGATGCCGCAGGTGCGGCCGTAGTTGATGTTGTGGATGCTGATGCATTATCAGTAGCAGCTGGCTTTGCGCCGAATCCGCCAAAAGAGAAGCCTCCAGATGGGGCAGCTGGAGGTGCAGCAGCATTTGTCGCTGAGGTAGAAGTGGAGGCCGCTGCATTTCCAGTCGCAGGAGGAGTGAAAGAAGGAGTAGAGGTGGTGGAAGTTGGGCCAGAGGTAGTTGAAGCAACTGGTTTGCCGAATGAAAAGGTAGGAGCAGGAGGTTTAGCAGCTGAAGTTGTACTGTTGCTCGCCGCAGAACTTCCGAATGATCCGAATGGATTAGGTTTGTCAGCAGTGGTATTCGTTGATGCTGCTGCTGGAGCTTGGGAGGTGTTGGCTGCATTGCCGAACGAGAACCCTCCACTACTAGCTGGAGCAGCTGGCGCGCCAAATGCAGGAGTAGTAGTACTAGAAGTGGTACTTGCAGCAGGTTTCTGACCAAATCCAGCAAAGGGAGCAGGAGAAGCAGCGGGTGTCGTTGATCCAGCTGCAGCTGTATTTCCAAAGCTGAACGTAGGTTTCGGGGCAGGCGTGCTCTGCCCAGCACTCGACGTCGTTCCAAACGAGAATCCTCCAGTAGGTGCGCTGCTGTTGTTACTTGACGCTGCAGCGTTTCCAAACGAGAAGCCTCCGCTGGCAGGAGGAGCTGGGAGAACCAGGCCAGCATCAGACCAGACTCAGCTGGCGATTTCACGCGTTCGATACTGTCGACTTTGAGCTCACCTGGATTGGTATTACTACTTGTTGCTGCTCCAAAGCCAGCAAACCCTCCAGTCGTTCCAGCTGCCGGCGTCGACGCTGCTGGCTTGCCAAAGCTGAAGCCAGAGGTGCTTCCAAAGGGCGAGGCTGCAATGTAAACACTTGATTAGTATATGTGTACATTCAAAGTGTTATAATTCTGTTAGTGCACTTACCCATCTTTAAAACTGTTTGACTCTAATCAATCAATCCAAGGTCAAGCTTCAAGCGCGATGGACGACCTTGAAGATGCGGACAGCAGCAATGTATGGGCAAGACAGTCGCCGGAGAATGAGAAACAACAGATAAAGAATAACAACAGCAATGACCACAACGACGACGGCCTTTGGGATGACAACGACGACGACGACGACGAGGACGGTGATGCTACGGCCGACTTGAACAACGACTTTACGCTGGCTGCAAGCACGCTCAGTATAAAGAGTGATAATGATCAACAAGAAGTAGAGCCAGAGCCAGAGTCAATGCAAGCCGGACCATCCCAACCACGCGAAACATTGGCCAAAGATCTGGCTTCATTTGATGACTTTGACGACGACGATGACTTTGGAGAGCCTGCTGGAGCAGGAGAAGGGAATAATGGAGATGATGATGATGACTTTGGAGCATTCGACGAGGCGGATCAAGATGCAGACTTTGGAGACGCATTTACGACTAGTACTTCAACCCAGGCAGAAGCTGGGCCATCCACATCCACATCTACAGAATCTGATCCTAAGAAACCTGAATTATGGCTGCTGGACTTTGAGAAGATAGGGACGACGCGCGAGCAAATCAGGCCACATATAGAGGCTCTGTTCAGCCAAGTATGGCCAGACTGGGCAGACTATGTCTCACCCGATATACCTATACCCAATGGGACAGATAAAGAAAATATACTCGTCACCGACTACAATATGAAGAAATACCATGAATGGGTTGAGAAACCTCCAGATTTCGAACCTTTTGACTGGAAAAGGTCGCATATTAGGAGGAATATGATGCAGGCACTAGGTATACCTGTCAATCTAGATGATGTGAGTTGTGCCTTTCCCAACATCTGGGCCGAATTACCGATTACTGACGCGACTTTTCTATCTCAGATCGCGCCTCCGAAAGCAATGCCCAACCTCGTTCTACCCTCAATACATACTACACCAGCCTCTCCATCGAAATCCAAACACCCTAATTCCCTATCAGCTTCCGCGCCTGCTTCAGCTACATCTTCAATCTCGCGATCAGCTTCACCCAATCGACCCAGTCTACCTCCGATAGACATACCGAAAGCGAAAGAACTATCAGAATATCCAGAGTCAGAAATGAAGTTCAAGACGTTGGCCGAATTGGAGGTGTTGAGGAAAGATCTGCAGGAAGTGGCTATTCAAGCTAGTACGCACTTGACGGCTTTGTTGGAGAAGAAGGAGATCCTCTCTGGTCAGTCGGAGACATATAATGCCATGATTCAGGTACATTACAAAGTTTCGTGTTCGAATGACCAGACTTAGAAGCTGAAATGCCCCTTGTGCTTTTCTCGCAGGACCTCGTCCGCGAAGCACAAAAAATGCGATCTCCCGCCAACGCAGGCAAAGGTAGCTCAGTGAAGCGATCCAACAGCACATCCTCCAAAACTTCCACCTCAGCGTCCTCAGTGCCCCGTTCTTCATTCTTCGGCGGTGGGTCATCGAGTCGGCCTAATAGCAGACCTGCAAGTCCTGCTCCTGCAACCGGACCGGCGTTGAATGTCAAGACTTCAGTGTCGAAAAGCTCTGCGGCTACAACGTCGCCTGCGAAGGAGGTTCGGAGGAGCAGCTTGTGGTGAAGGCCTGGTCTGGAAGAACAGGGCGGTATGTGCATATATGAGCAGTAGCAGAGGTAGTATCATCTTGTAAGAAATGTAGCAATACTAGTATTTCTCTTCTTGGCTTTTTCTGCCCCAATATGGTCAAACAACATACCGTTACTAAACAAAGTACTAACGAAGTATGGAAACTACCTCCGACGATCTCTGTCCCTGTCTCGATCCCTTCTGTCACTACCATTCCTATCTCTATCCCGTCTCGGCGAGCGGTCTCTCGACCTGCTTCTCCTCCTCTTCCTATCCCTGTCCCCATCTCTATCTCTGTCTCTATCCCGACCAGTCTCCTTTGTATGATCCCTCGGCCGGTCGTACTTGCTGCTACTACGACTATCGCCTCCTCCCCCTCTGCTCTTCTGTCTATCTTTATACTCGTACTCATCTAGGTCAAAGACCATATCTCCGCTTCTTCCACCATTCTTGCGAGGTGAGCGATAGGAAGAAGGAGGTGGAGACCTTGAGTCGCTGAATGGTGTGCCCTTGTTAGGAGGAGGTCTGCCGCCTGTGCGTTGGTATATCCAGTCGTTGTGCAGTTTCGAGACGCCTGTAGATTCAGGTCAGTCCGAAAATTCAGACACGGAGAACGAGAAAGAGCAACGCACTCTGCGAGAAATCTACGTGTATCCTTCTATCATCAATGAGGACATTGTCCATCTTGACATATGCTCTTTCGGCCTCTTCCTTTTTATCAAATTCAATGAATGCATAATTCAACGAATCGCCCGTCTTCTTATCCCTTATGACTTCACACGACATTATGGTCCCAAATCTCGAGAAGATCAACTCCAGGTCCTCCGATCTCGTCACTGCATTCAATTTACATACGAACAAAACGTTCTCGGGAGGAGCTACGTCCGCAAAAGGTAGATCGCCAACCATCTCGAGTGTTAATGCTTGGGCGCGTGCTTCTCGTTCTCGTCGTATACGATCCAGTTCTGACTGATCTGTGTTTTCGGCATCTGGTAGTTCTTCATCGTCAGCTACTGCTAAGCTCTTCAACTGCGCAGCTGTAGGAGGAGGAGATTGTGAGGGAATACGAAGACCAGGTGGATCATCGAATGGATCATCAAGAACGACAACATGTCGTATCCGAACATCTCGTAATGGTTTCCCAGAATCATCCACCAGGACTTCTTTGTTGAATTTCCTTAATGTTTCAAGTGATTCTTCTTCTACGCATTTACCGAACGGTGCATGTTTCCCATCTAGATGACTTGCGTTTTCGCAGAGCGTGATGAAGAAGATACTCCCGCAACCAGCATCATCGCCTGAGCCCCCTACGGCCATAGAGAGTGTCCCTAGAGATGTATGTTTCATGTTTGGATGTCGTTCAGGCTTGAATAAACGCGGTTGTTTATGGCTGTCGATGTGGTACCAGATGGAAGAACCGCCTTCGCCAGTGTCGGTAGGATCTCCAGATTGTACAATAAAGTCCTTTTGAACATTGAAGAAGGCACAGTAGTTGTAGTAGTAGGCCTTGCAGAGCTTCAAGAAGTTCTCGCAAAGTCGCGGACACCGCTCGACTGGAAACAATCATGGAAGAATCAGCTTTTCAAAGTAGCTATACTTTGTCACATTGAATACTCACCTTCAAGGTCGAGGATAATGTCGCCTATACTCGTCTCCAAAAGGACGGACATGTTTGTCGGAAAATGGTCAAGAGGCAAGCGTCACGCGTCGTAAATAGCGATGGTTTATCGAGTATTCTGCTACTGCTTGTTGTCATTGTAGAGTTGCTATGCAACTGCATATAAGTTTATAACCGGTGATTCGCATCATTCTTTTATCTACTTCAGCCCCTACTCTCTAGAATACTTTGCAAGTCTAAGCGAACATTTTCGAGTAAGCTTTCTGCTGCTTCTTTTTCAATTCTTCTTTCTTCTCCATAACTTTCTTCAATTCCGCCTCGATACTCTTATCACCGGGCACCAACTTCAACGCCTCGCTCAGATCCTTCTGAGCCTCGTCATAATCCTTCAAGGCGCTTTTCGCGCTCCCTCGACGATAGTATGCTTTTCCACGCTCTTCAGGAGAAAGTTTCTTCGTCATGGTAACGACCGTGCCGGCTTCCACGGGATCGCTGTGGATATTTAAGGCTTTGGTGGTATAGTCTACGCATGTGTGTAGAGATGTTGGAGTATTTTGTTTCAAAGACACGAGAGCGGCATTGAGCAGCAGAGATAGTCGTAAGGAAACAAATTTCGCTTCATATGTTAGGTCCGCAGGGGGCTATAGAACGATCAGCATTAGTTCAGGCTTGAATCATTCAAGCGACGATACTTACCACATAAGGATGCACATCCAGGTATTTCAACCCTTTGGCGTCTGATAATAACAATCAATCAGACGCGGGCTGGACGGCTACCATGTTGGGAACTCACATTTCTTCTGGGCTCTGGCATAATCTTGTTTCTTGAACAGACTCGTACCGATACTCTTGAGCTCATCTGCGATCTGATAAGCTACGGCTGGATCATGTACATCCGCATCATCGTCTGCCCGCACACAAATCTCAGCTTGTTCCCTAGCTCTTTTCTTCTTCTTCTATACATGAACTCACCAGAAGGATGGCTTTCATAACCGTCGCCCGTATCGTCCGCAGAGCGCTTGCCATCTTCCACAGCTGCATCTGCAGGCAATTCTCCACAATCTTTAATGACGATCGTATCTTTGGGCTTGTCGGATTTCACAGGAGTATCTTCTATCATTCGAACGGTTGATCGGCCAGAGATGACTCTGCCGAATACGACGTGCTTGCCTTGTACCCAAAGCAAAGCCGATCAGCTTGGTATACGGGCTTATATTGCGGTAGCCATACCGTCCAGGTGAGGCGTAGGGACAGTAGTGATGAAGAATTGAGAACCATTAGTTCCCTATCAGGCCCATATCATATCTCAGCTGCCATCTTTGCGAAAATCGCCAAACAGGCACTCACTGGCCCGGCGTTCGCCATGGACAGCAAGAACGGCTTGTCATGCTTGAGCTCAAAGTTTTCATCGGCAAATTTCTCCCCGTAGATAGATTCTCCACCTGTCCCATTGTGATGCGTAAAGTCACCACCTTGACACATGAAGCGCTTGATGACGCGGTGGAAGGTGCTCTGCGGCCAATACACCGTTTAGAGAGAGGAAAATGAAGAAGGATGATTGAACTATGGCATCAGCGTACCCCTTTGTAGTGTAGCTTGACGCCAGGCATGGTTGTAGCTTCGCCTTTCTCGCCTGTGCATAGCGCTCTGAAGTTTTCTGCAGTTTTAGGGGTGATGTCCTAGTATATGCGATACCATAGAAGCTCAGACAGGATCTCATGGCTGATGTTTGGTTGCCGTAGAACAAACGCACGTCGAATAGCTCCATTACGATTCTTCCAGTGTCGCAGTCATCGATGGCTGTATCATTCGTAGCGTAGCTCCAGCTTGAGCATGTCTTCATTACATGAGGGATATCTTGCATCACTAACCAATGTCGAAAAATACTCTGGATCTCTTCTTGCTGGCTGTTTCAGACGATGCCAGCTCGCTGTCTCCTTGTCTTGCTACATCTGGCGCTGCTGCTGGATTGTCGATCCCTTCGATCTCGGCCATGTCTGCTCTATATGTCAGTTGTTGATGCTCTTCCAACCTGTATTCCAAGTCGCAAATCGTCTCTCGCTGATTTCGCGAAGATTCCAGGTCACGTGTGATGAGCAGGGCCAGGAACACAATGCAAGGAAGCAAGAGCTGTAGACCTCAGAGAGATAGCGTTCGTGATGATACCTACAGGAAGTCGCTACGACTCGGCTGGGCTGACATTCCGGCCACAGAGATCAGCATACACAAGTCAGACAGATGCAAATGCATTGCTCTCGGCATTCACGAGTCCCTGGTTACTCATTTCCCTTTGTACGTACGACACACGTACTCACTAATCCTGCGCGTCATCAGCATCCGTCGTCGAGCGGAATATTAAGGTAAAATATGGGTTGAGGGGACAGTCATGCAGAGAAATACAGAAAGCGAACTGAGCTGTGGTCAAACACGAGTATACTGATCAATCCCTCCTCCTCCTATTATCTCGCCTCTCCTGCTTCTCCCATTTTTTCCGCTCGTCGTAATATCTCTTCGCCATGGTCTTGTTACATAGCTCTTGCAGCGGGTTACCAGCAGGATCCGTCCTCCAAGAGTATTCCGCCTCAGTGACCTCTTTATCGATTGCACACAGACCGCAGTGTAGATAGTAGGAGTAGCGGGCCATCCAACCTCGATATACGATATGCTTGCTGGCCCATTCATGAGGCAGGTTGGCACAAGGGACAGACGCAGACATTGGTAGGTGCAGATGCCAGGATGACGGGCGAATCGACAAGTAAGATCGATAGAAGTGGAGTTGGGCAGATGGGGACTCAGAGAATATATGCTCTTGCAGACGAATGAAAACAGCGAGCAGAATAAGACAGCAGCAGTTCATCGAGCTGTTTATAGTGCGGCTGCACAGCCTCAAGCCAAAGGATGGCAGAGTCTTCTTCAGGTCATTGGTTTGCAAACAGCTGTCCCCAAAGATGGTGAAAGACCTCTTGAGGGACGACTATAATGAGTTGATGGTGATCATCACTTGTCCTCCATGAAAGAGAGTACGAGCTACATATGGTCTCCCTTGCTATTACGTTCTCAAAGGGAAGTATCGCTGGCAAGAGGCCCGAAAGATTCGCTGACAATAATATTGGATCGCGGAAGAACGGCGAGCTTGGTTACGACCTTCGCGTCTTCAGCATGCGTTAGTCCTGACCTTTGCGATGCCATTCCATCTGCAGTACATATACGTGTACTTTCAAGGGAATAGCAGCCACTCGGGCCCCATACTTACCGCAGCCGGAGCATAAAGCTTGGGTTGGCAATCTACCATTAAGCAGCCTACATCCATCCATCATGTCGCTCAGAACACCATGCACAGAACTCTTTGGCATCAAGTAGATCAGATCATGCCGCTGCGACCTGTTCATTTAATGCATACTGACGGCTCTTCGTAACCTGTCGTAAACGCTCTCGTAACCCTCTTGTAACCCAGGCATCCTATTATGCTCGCAGGGATGAAGTACGAAATGCTCTCTACAGTTGGCTAAAGATTCTCTTACATCTCTACCTCCTACTCCTTCTTCCCCGAACCCAGTGTCGCTGCAGGTCTGTATAGTTCATCTTCCGGCAAAGACGATCCGGCTCTAACACAATCTGACATACAGGACCCGAGCTCGCTGCTGCAGTAACTAATGCAGGTGGCATTGGAGTTATCGGAGGGTGCGTGCGATTGCCTGCAGAAACAGTAGTCTTGACACTGACATGCTTTCTGGGATATCGCAGAGTCGGCTATACTCCCGACTTCCTGCGTAAGCAGATCAAAGAAATGAAAGAAGACCTACAAGATAAGAATGCGCCTTTCGGCGTCGATCTTTTGCTCCCACAAGTCGGTGAGTCCTTCACTTCTCCTCTACAAGGCGTCTTCAAAAGCTGAAATAACGATATGATTAGGTGGATCGGCTAGAAAGACGAACAAAGATTATACAGGAGGAAAACTAGATCAGCTCGTTGACATCATCATCGAAGAGAAAGCCGCTCTCTTTGTTTGTGCAGTCGGTAAGCCCCTGTCGGCGTCTGGTTCTGCTGGAGTGTCCTCTGATACCTTCCCACATGTAAAAGGCGTACCTCCCAAACATGTTATTGACAAGCTGCACAAAGCCAAAATTCCAGTCATGAACATGGTAGGCGCTCCTAAGCACGCTGTCAAAGCTTGCGAACTAGGTGTCGGTAAGTCATTCCACATTATCTAGATGAGCAGTATCTCATCATCGTGTTAGATCTCATCTGCGGACAAGGAGGAGAAGGAGGCGGCCATACCGGGTAAGCAACTCTCATCTCTCTGCGGTCGAAGTAGTCCTATTGACAGAGGTCTCACGCAGAGAAATCCCCACGTCAATCTTGATACCCGAGCTTGTAGCCGTATGCAAGAAGTACAAGTCACCCCTCTCAGGCCAAACCGTCCAAGTAATCGCAGCGGGTGGTATTTATCGAGGTTCAAGTATTGCCGCTATGTTGTCGTATGGCGCAACAGGCGTATGGGTCGGTACTCGCTTCATCTGTGCAGAAGAAGCGGGTGCTAGTAAGAAACATCAAGAAGCTGTAATGACTGCTGGATATAGCGATACCATCAGAACAACTATCTGTAAGTCCGCCCAAAGCCCATGCGTACAAAACAAAGGCGAAAAGGCCATATTATATTTGGTCTGAACCAGATGCTGATTGTGCCTTCTTTAATGCGCATAGATACTGGAAGACCACTAAGAGTACGCAAGACACCTTTCATCATGGATTGGGAAACCAACCGTCGTGAAGAGAAGGAAGAGCTCCAAGCTGGCGGAACGGTTGCCGTAGGTCTCCCCCGGCAAAGAAACGATTTCTTTTCGCAAAAAAGCTGATTTTGTTGTTCTCCTAACCTGCCTCGATGATCCAAATTACATCACTGATACCGTATATCATGCCTAACAAAGGTCGGAATGTAAGCAAACAGAGTCACATTCCCCCGCCGCTGAAACTCTACTTACTTTCTTTGTTTGTGTTTTAGGGAGCCTGACGACCCATCACAGTCAGTTTACATTGTTCTTCACAGTACATCCGCCAGCGTCCCTTGCTGAAGCTAGCGTCCTATTTGCGCTCCCAGACGACCCTTCTTGATGGGCAAGACCGCAGCCGTCGTCCATGAAATCAAGCCTGCAAAGGAAATTGTAGATGAGATGGTTGCCGAGGCTGTCGAGTATCTCCAGATCTCGTCAAAGATGGTCGTCCCAAAGGCCAAGCTTTAGGGTGGGCTGTTCGAAGGCAAGCCTGTAGTGTGGAGTTCGAATGTTCGATGGTATACTGTGTAGTGTAGGTGTTATATTCAGGCTTAGCCAGTATTACACAGCCAATCAGGGCCCTAGCTTGATCAAGGCAGTGCTAGCCTTCATGAATGTCTGCGTGTGCACGAGTTGCATTAACTACAGTACGGACTGCACGATTCATGGCCTTTGCAACTGCACAACACTTGCTTTGTCCGTGTCGTCTTTCCCGAGAATACCTGTCTATGCGCTACATTGTTGCACCCATAATCTTTGAGTAGAAGGAGTCAGTAAGAGGAAATTTACTCCTCCATCTTATCTGACTGTTGCGCCTGTAGTCTCTCTAGGCGTTCCTGCCGTCTTTTGGCCCTGAATGCTTCGATCTCCTCTCGTAAAGCGTCATTGCGCTTGATATCCTCCAGCTTCAGCGGCGTTCTATTGAACGGATCTTGTGCAGTCGTCAACAAGTGCTGCTTTATAGTGTTGAAGTCGATAATAGTCTGAGATGCTGGAAGAATGACCGGGTCCACCATGATTTCGGCAGTAAGCGGGTCGAGATACTCATCAGGCGTCTCGCCCATCTCTTCCTCTTCCGCTTCAGCTGCTTTCAGAGCTTCTATCTTCGTGACCATCTTTCGCAACACATTTAGCTGAACATCGGTCTTGAGACCCGCGCGCAGCGATATCCTGATAGCATTGTCGAAAAGGTTCTTGCTGTAACTTCGACCATCTTTGGCAGTTGCGACCATATATGCATCTTTGTCTGCCAGGTTAAGGATGATTTGAACTATATCTCCTAACAGTTCCCTCGGCCTGAAGCGGTACTTCTCCCGATCCTGTACCTTCAGTTCTTGACATCTCGGACCAGCAAGTACGTTCAGGTTGAAGTCAAGAGAAGCTGCCAGGCGGTCGACGATCTCTCCCATGAGGAAGGGCTGAGGTGCTTCGGCCGTGAGAGTCTTGATGAGATGGAGCACCTCGTACGTATAGATAAGGAAGGATGTCGCTTGACCTTCTGACTGACGGAAGAGCTTCTCTCGGTCTTTACGAGCCTCTTCTGGCTGTGCATCCCATGTCTCTTTATCTGCCATTTCCACTTGAATATCGTGTATAAGCTTGAGTTTCGACAATGACTCGTCTAACAGGAAGGTAGTATCGTTGAGGAGATAGTTGACGAATCGCACGAAATCTTCTCGATCTGTTTCGGCTTTGAACGCTTCTCTATGCTCTTTGGTTTCCCAGATAAGCTTGAGAATCTTGGCGATCTGATGTCGAACCTCAAACTTCTCGTAAAACTGATTATGCTGTCCAGTATATTCGATTTCTAATAACAGGATAGTCAGAGTGGGTTTGTACGGGGATCGAGCAACTTACGACAATAAACACGCATGAGGGCCGGCAGCAGACCCTTCAGAGCTAGCGGATGGTAATTGAGGGTATCGCCCAATGTACCTCGAGGGAAGCGAGGACCCCAAGACCGCGTGTTTCGATACAGGATATCGACGAACTTGCCTTTGAGATATGGATTGTTGATGTACGGAGTGGAAAGGAAGACGACTATGAAGACTAGAAGCTGATTCTTCTCGATGTCGATCATGGTCGCCGGTGCGTAACGCGAAATGAAGAAGTAGAACTCGGTGACATCCTCGACGATGTACTCTGGAAGCATCTTGAAGGCCAGAGGCGTTTCTGACGATAGACTATCTAGGTCTATGGTCGTTTGTGGATGCTTGCCTTTCGGATCTACAAGCCTGACTAGCCATGTCATAACGAATGAAGCGAAGTTTGCGCATTTGCTGATGAAGCCTGGATCCAGCAGTTGTACTTCGCTTGCGTGTATCCGTGATTGGAATGCATCAAGCTCCTTCTTCATACGGTCTACTTGGCCACGATAAGCAGCCTCTTGGGGAGTGCCATCGTACTGCCTGTTGCCTTCGGCTTCTTGTAAATCCTCTTTAAGGTTCCGAAGATGACGATAGAGAGCTTCGTGATATGTAAGAGCGGGATATAGGCCATAGTGCATAAAGGATGTGGTTATGTAGAAGATTTCGGAAATGAAGTTGGGAGGTGGGGCTACAGCAAATGATCAGTGCTTGTCCTGGGGTTAAAAGCAAGCTACTTACCTGTACCCTCCATTTGATATTCGTCGTAGAACTCCTTTGCTTCTGACTGTGTAGCATGCATTTTCGTCGCTTCTGATACATCTATTCTCCCGCGACATTTGCGAAGATATTCTGGGTCTATTTTGTCTATCTTTGAGAAAGTTGGGTCCATGAAGGGCATGCAGAAATCCATAAGGACGCTGAGCGAGTTGATCATGAAACTATCGCTGGCTACTGTTCGCTTGTCGACACGCATGCCGTCTCGGCGGACATTGAGCTTGAGCACATGCGCGAAGAGGCTCAAGACGCCTTCTCGAGATGCTGGCGATGACCGGACTATGCTGTTGAATATGCTATATAGGAGTTGTTGAAGAGAGGAGAGTGTGCTTCTCAGGGCATTGGAGGATGCATTGATGGCTTCTTGCGAAAGAGCGGAAGGTTGTGCGAAATATGCTTTACAGATAGAGGGCTGCAAGTCTGGAAGTCAGCAATCATAATTAGACAACCGCAAGGAGACTTACGAAAGCATCGGGAAAGCATCCCAGTCGAAGAAGCGGACCCAGCAGCGATTCAGTCTCGAAAGTATGCGCTGTAGCGGCTTCTGGCTTCCAATTAGGCATCTCGACGAACTAGAAACAATTGTCAGAAGGTTTCGCCGGCTGCGAAGAGTTGTACAAACCATGTTCGCTATCGGCTTGACCTCTGTCAGATCGTTGACTGCTCTCAGCACGCTTCGCCATTCCATGCCAGTCAAGTCCATGATGCCATCCTGTGATGCTCCAGCGGGATTGAGTTGCGACAAGATCGCCTGTATGCTACCTTGTTTCGCGCCTAACTTGTCGATGACAGCTTGCAATAACGGCACACCCAGCACATCCACCAGTTCGGCAGACGACGTTGGCGTACTATAGACGGCTGCAATATCGGTAAGGAGGGAAATGACTTGATGCTGTTCCAGACCAAGGAGAGGGGATGTAGGGAGACTGCTCAACTGAAGTAAAGGTGGAAGCAATTCTTGCGCTCCTAACGTCTTATCGCTTGGTTGTGGGAACAGACTTGGTTCTTGCAGCTGCAGCCCGATCCCTTCAAGTATTTTCCTCTTGATGAAGTCTAGCGCAGTGATGCGTCGAGACAGCTCTTCGCTGACAGCTTGCGGCTGGCCTAACCTATTTCGCTCCGCTGGCCACCGCTTCCAGCACCCTACGAGGTATTCCAAATTCGTGAGACTTGCCGGTACGCTGCTGAGGACTGTGACCTTGACTGGGTCGTCTTCCGCGTCAGACATATCTTGCGGATCCATCGATAACCTTGCCACGATAGCTCTCTCTAGGTTACCTTCATCAAATCGCATATTCGCATCTTCGCTAGCGTCGCTGGGTGATTCTTCTTTGAGTTCATTGTGTAGGGAATATAGATAGGTGATTTGCCAGTTGCTAGACTCTGCACGCGATTGCGAGAGTGTAAATGCGAAGATTCGCGATACTACGGCTGAGTACCATTGTGGAAAAGGAATGAGTAGTGCCGCAGAAGCAGCGGCTTTCGCGCCCAACTCTGCTGCTGGTGATGATACAGACGATACTGCTTGCTTGCCTTTACTGCTTGATGCGATGTTGCTAACACTGACTGGCGTGCCTGTGCGCTTTACCGGAGTCGATGAACTTTGGCTTTGACCTGGCTTTGCGGTCGTCGCACTACTTGGGATCGCAACTCTGCTGCTACTGCTACTTGAAGCTGCTTCTCCTGGCTGCGAAGATGTCGAAGATGATGCTGCTGACGCCGACGCTGCTGCCGCGTGAGCTGCCTGCAGCTTTTCCAAACGCTTCAGGCGGATCTGATGATCATTCCAACACGAAATGGTCAGATATCTGGGTCATGCTGAACACGCAAATATGCACACCTTGTCAGCGTCAGACTGGGGATCCATTGGGCAAATCGGCAAAAGAGTAAACGAGATTACGCAGGGCAATCAAGATCCTTAGCCACATCAATGGAACTATCCTACATTCAGATGATGTCTTTATCTATAACAGACCTATCGGGCTAAACGCTCATTCAGCCATCCCAGTACTCCCTGCGATGCTTGACTTGGGGAGCAGGATCGTGAAGTCGGGCAGCTAAAGCACATATGCGAACATGTCAGCATTTATCAGCCTATGACGGGCGGGATCTACTTATCATGACTGGGCCTTCATTGGCTCCCCTCACGCCGAGACGAACCGGCCTAGCTAACGGCATACACACACGACCTTTTGTGCCGCGATTGTGCACTTGCAGTAGGGCTTGAACTTGATCTTGTGTCGTTGCCGTTTGGGTTAGCTAGACACACAGTCGTCATCTGATCCATCTAGGAATCTACTGAATGCTGATCGAACTGCTTGGCGACATCTCTTTCGATAGTACTTGGGGCAAGTAGGGACTGAAGGTAGAGAAGGAGAGGGGCGAAGAGAATACTGCTGTTTTTATCTGCTGAGATCAAGCCGTGACGCGTCTTTGATAAAGCTGACTTCTCCGTTTTTTGTCATTCTGAGCCAGTAATCCGGCTGCTGCGGCTCTGAGTGCAAGGCGCTATTTGATCTTCTTTTGCTCGCTATAATAGTGAGGTGCAGCATCCTCGAAAGACGCATCAGTGGAGGAGGGAGAGGTGTGAGGGGAGGAGGAGGAAGGGTTGTTGGCTGTAAAACTTACCACGCCAGAGTATAGAACAGTGGCATGCGCTGCGTGCGATGCTGTTAATACGAGAGGCGTGTGATGGCCGATTCTTGAGCTTTGAGAAAATGTCCTGGGTGCTTGCACACGTCTATCGTGCATGCAATGAATGTTTGCAACCATCGGCGTCGCCTGACGCTGCGAGCTTACGGATGCGGCCGTTTGCCAGCTCCAGTCTTATGAAAGCGAAACCGAGGAGACGCTGGCTCTGCCCAGCTTCGCCAGTATAGCGCGCCTATACATTTCGTCCAGCGCGGCGAGACTTATCGACCACTTCGCGTTGGCCTCGCATTGCTGGGTGAGTTCTGCTACGCGCTACTCCGTCATCGTAGGTTGCGATCGCCCAGGCTTCTGCGCGTTTAGGGCCGCGGCAGTGCGCCTGTAGAACAAGCCTTGCACATCAACCATTTGCGGTCAGAATCGGTATGCAGTACCAAGAGGACCTCCGAGGCCGTTCTTTGCGAGTCTGCTAGTCTGGAAGCATCTTTTGCAGTCGAGTTCAGCGGTGACCGGAGGCCAGCTTAACTGACGAGCGCCATGCTGTTGCCAGCATCGTGGGAGATCAAGTTATACACCTATCGCTTTCTCTTGCTTGCTGCTCTGCTTGTCGCGATCCTGTAATGATTCGTCCACTTCCGATAGAAGCTGCCCTTAAGCTGCCCACGCTACTATGGGTAACTTCGAAGCCATCCTTTTCGAATGCCTCCGTGTGGACTCGCTCGTTGTGTTGTGGCACTGAACTATCTGTTAGTATCGTGGCTAGCGTTAGCAGGATCCTAGGAAATAAGAGTGATTAGAGGAAAGTGTGCCTCATGGACAGACCGAATGTTAGAATGATCAGGTAAGAGAGGAAAGATTAGTTGTGAATGATAGAAGGAAAGGAAGAGAGGCTCGAGGCGGGCGCTTTTATAGCTGTTATCTATCTTCCAAGCTGGCGTTAGACGTCAGCAAATTCCGTTGTCATGGAAGTGGAACTTCCCAAACTTCCAACTCCACGGTGGTGACTGGCGTGATTTCCTGGCGTGTAGTGCCCCAGTAACGTCATTTACCAACATTCGGGTAGCCAAACCAAATACGTATTGCTGGGAGGACCACAAGGGCAGAAGATGGATACTTCAACATACTATCTCAGCCTGTATCCTCCATTCGCCCTTCATAGCTCCCCACTCTGGCCATGTCCCATTGTATAGCCTGACCATACGATGTGCTTCGGCGATGCTGGGCAAGCGCAGCAAATACATCGACCAGCTTGAGGTTCGCTCTATCCTAGAGTTGCTGATATGAAGTATCAGCACGTTTGTAAACCCAGAGTATCGCATTTGAAGAGCATACCTCGGAATCTCAAGAATATCGGTGAGTTTGCCATCACCTTGAGAAAAGCTGGGTGCTCGCATGATCTCAAAGCCGTCTCTTTTCGTTTGCTCGAGTAGGTGTAGGACGGAGAGATCAGCTGGAAAGCCTAACAGCCGCACCGCTCTTCCAGACCATTCGTTCGTGCTCGTAGGGTTTACAGCTGTGTTTCCGCCAGTCATTGAGCTGCGCGCGAATGCTCGTGGAACACTAAGTGGATAGCGTTCTAGTAGCTTCTCCGGCATAGGGTGTCGAGCAGGATCGATGAGCCTGGCTTTCACGACTGAAGATGGGTCGCCTGGCCCTGAGCGGCCTCGTACTCTATCCACAAAGCGCCATGCTGTTGTAGAGTTGTCGAACTCTATCAAGAAACAGCCACGAGGGCTCAAGCGGGATCCAGGCAGCATGACCACTATACGATCGCATCAGTCAAATCCCTGCTTTCACGGGGCAAAATTGGCATACCTCCTAGCTGCCTAGTCTGTCTCTCGTCCATACCAAGCTTACGCTGTGCAAACCGCCTTATATCGGCTGGTATGACAGAATCTGACAGGCCTTCAAGAAAGACATGCCGTCTCTTCTCAGCGTGCAGCTGCTTCGCCAGCTCGGTCTTAGGGACATTGGAAGGATATGGGAATGCTGGATTTGTTGTAAGCGGCGCTGTATCGCCAGAAGTCGTACTCTCTTGGTTGTAAATAGCTGTAGAAGTGCTCAAAGGTCGCATTCGATGTACGCATGTGCATTGAAGGAGCCTTGAAGCTTGTCTTATAGGAGCTATAACACTTTTAGACGTCGAAGCTTGCATCTTGTAACACTGCAGTAGTTGTAAATTGTCTTGAACCTGAAAGCAGGTTCCCGGCTTTGCTCTGTACGGCCAACCTGAGCTGGGCCTGCAGCCAGCGATGCTTTCTTCTCTTCTGACACGCGTCAAGATATTCCCAATGATGACCGTACAATGCTGGATCCTGCTGCTTCTGGCTGCTACGATGTGCTGTCCTGCAAGAGCCGCGACGATGAGCGACTCGGAAGCCGTAGACCTCGCTGCTCAGCATTCTGCAGTATCAAACTCGTCGTTGAGATGGCTGCAAAGACCTAATCTGTACTTTGGAATACGCGCAAGAACCAGAGGAGATTCACCGCTGTTCGGCTTGATGTGGTTTGGCGTGCAAGACTATCAAGGCTATACGAGTGAAGCGCTTTCACAGAAGCTTCAGAACTCACTACTGACGCGCCTCGCCCAGAAATCCGACACTCCTGTGAACAAAGTGACAACTTGGCCGGCTACTCTTGGCTAGAACACGACGGACGCTCAGCCGGTGTACAAATGATACGAGACACAGAGAATAATGTCGAGCTCAAGACTGAGCTGCTGAAGTCGCCAGGAGGGGAAGAAGGTGGAAGCTGGGCAGTCCGGGTGTCTGGGACACCAATAGATCCAGGTAATATCCTCACTGAAGCTGGAGAGTCCGAGTCCTGATAAACCTTGCAGCACGAATGTCTAGGATCTCCCTGATCACATATTACGGCTTGGAAGGCCTAGGCAGCCTACAAGTGCAATCGCAAGATGACACAGAAGAAGGTCTCGAAGGCTCTATCGATGTTTCAGGACAAGTGGGCTCCCTAGGAGGCTTCAATTTCCGTCAAATGGATGGTGAATGCTGTCGCTCACCCTGCTGCTGGGCTTTATGCTAAGTTCTCACCAGTCTCGAATAGTGGTCCGCCCACAAGAGGCCGACATGTAGACGACTTCGGTCGACAGCTCGATTCTACATCTTATGCTGGTCTCAGTGTCCCGATGGGCCAATCCTGGCGAGCCAAAGATCTTCTTCTACAAAACATGGTCACTCGCGCTCAAAGTCTTGTCCAAAAGTACGGACAAGAAGACCTGCCTGATCCTGCTCTCCTCTTCGCACTTTCGAATCAGTATACAGAGGGCAGCAACTTCTATGCGTTTCAAAAGACATACGAAGGCGCTTTCTCAATGGACGTCTTTTTCGATAGTCAGGGCGCTCCTACTGCTGCAAAGCTAGACTGTAGGCATATTTTCCTATTCATGTACCGCAAGGAAGCTGATCAAGGTCGTTCGTTACAGCTACTGCACTTACAGCTGGTTTGCAGGCATCCTCAGCAGCCTACAATACCCGCTTCGAGAGTACCTTTAACCTCGCCTCGAAAGGCTATAGTCCATCGGAAGTCGACTTTGCAAAGTATCTGACATCAAGTATGGTCGGAGGCATAGGGTATTTCTACGGAAGCAGTATCGTCGATAAGCATTTCAGGCATGAGTATGATCTAGAGGAAGAGGACGATGACGATGATGCTCCCGTGGTGACGAAAGATCCCAAACCCGAGCTTCTTCCGGAGAACGAGCTCTTCACTGCTACTCCCAGCAGATCATTCTTTCCAAGGGGATTCTACTGGTGAGCCGGCATGACTGAACTCACACAGTCGAGAAATTACTGAAGGTTCCATAGGGACGAAGGCTTCCATCTTCTAGTCGTCGGAGCTTGGGACAATGACCTGAGGTGAGCTGTCGTCGCCCATAGCTGCCTACACTTTGCTGACATCGACGACTACTCCAGTCTCGAAATCTTAAAAAGCTGGATAAGTCTGATAGATGAGAATGGCTGGGTTGGGCGAGAACAAATACTAGGAGAGGAGGCTCGCAGCAAAGTATGTCTGTTCTCTCCGTGAAAACCTTCTCCGGCTAAAGCTTGCTGGACACGCAGGTTCCTCAGGAATTCCAGACACAATACCCAGCTTACGGCAATCCTCCGACTTTAGCCATGGGCGTGACTGCATTCATCAAGCGCTTACGGGAGAAGGGTGAAACAGCAAGTACACCTGACGATCCCTTCGCATCCGAAGGCATTTTAGGCAGCTCTTCCGAGATGCTCGCTTCATTGTCATCGACTGCATCCCCTGAAGCGCTTTCATCGATCTACGTCTCATCACCAGCACTAGCTCGCTCTTTCCTTACGTCCATCTATCCCAAACTACGGTCTCACTATGAATGGTTCCGCCGAACTCAGCGTGGACAAATCAGAGAATGGGGCCGTAAAGTCACGGGAAGTAGGACAGAAGCATATAGATGGCGAGGCAGATCAATGGATCATGTCTTGACTAGTGGTCTTGATGACTTTCCTCGTGCGAAACCACCACATATCGGAGAATTACATGTGGACTTGATGAGCTGGATGGCGTTCTTTACAAGAACCATGAGGGAAATTGCAGAATATGTGAATGAAGAGGAGGATGTAAAGGAATATACAAGGATAGAAAAAGCTATACTTACGAATTTAGATGGTAAGCGCACTTGAATACAGCTATAGACGGCAAGCCTGACCTTGTCGACAGAACTGCACTGGAGCGAGGAGAATCAGATGTATTGCGATCTAACAGTAGATTATTACGGTGAGTTGACTGCAAGCCATGATCGTCGATGTCATACTGAAAGGGCTATGGCAGACGATTCAATACACGCATGCCATCAGGTATGGAGCCAGGCCACCGACTTGTCCGAGCCCGTCTAATTTCCTGTTATATAGGGCTATGTATCTCTGTTTCCCTTCCTACTTGGCCTCCTTGAGCCAGACTCACCGCATCTAGGTCCGATCTTGAAAGCCATGCGCGACCCTGAACAGCTCTGGTCAGACTATGGCCTCAGAAGTCTGAGCAAGAGTCATCCTCTGTTTGGCCAAGGCGAGAACTACTGGCGAGGTCCGGTCTGGATACCGCTCAACTACCTCGCTTTACAAAGTTTATATACCGTATGTCTGCCTTACTCATATTCAAGGGGTATTAGCTGAAAGACTCGCTTGATTGTACAAGAAATACGCAAAAGTCGCTGGACCATTCCAGCAGCAAGCCGCCGAGATCTACGACGAGCTCCGCAATAACATCGTCAAGAATGTTTACAAAGAATATGAGCGCACAGGATACGCTTGGGAGCAGTATGATCCGCATAATGGAGAAGGACGACGCAGCCATCCGTTCACGGGCTGGACAAGTCTTGTCACGCTCATCATGGCCGAGCAGTATTAGCATCTTTAGAAACAAATCGAAAGAAGCAATGGCAATATCAACAAGGACATCATCATTAGCTAATGGCTGATACATGCTGGCTCTGTCTATATTGACCTTTTCTAGATACCTCGACCACCGGTGACCTGCACAAGAAGCGAACTTCAGCTGAGCAGAACAGACGACACTCCTTTTAAGCATGATTCACCTCAAGCGTATGTCCTGAGATGTACGCAGCTAGAGGAGAAGCCAAGAACAGCATGGCTTTGGCAGCCTCATCAGCTGTTCCTGGTCGTCCAAGAGGAATGTCGGGTGCTGTTAGGCTAATTTTCAGCTATCGTGCTCAGTCTAGGACATAAGGGAGAATTTACTGCTGTTGACACCTGCCGCCGAGGCATTTCGCCCTGGAATTCCAAGGGCGACTTGCTTGCCGTTGACAGTGATGCTCTCTCCAGATTCCTTTGCAGCTGTCAAGCGCGTCAAGATGTACCCATCTACATACAAAGTCAGCTTCTGTCCCTCAACAGCAGATTGCTGCCTTACAGGCAACCGTGTTGGCTCTGACACCGAACGCGCCCTGTGAATCAACCAGACTCAGATACGCATACGATCACAGCTGATGTTGGAGTGCGTACCCATTCCTTTGCGATTGTCTTTGTGAAACCGGTTACTCCGGCTTTTGCGACCGCATAGTTTGCCTGACCGACGTTTCCATGCAAGCCCGTTGTTGACGACACGTTGATGATACTTCTGTTCTCTTGCTTCTCCTTCTCTTTGATGCGGAAATAGGGAGCAGCCTCGCGAACGATGCGGAAGGGAGCGACGTTATGGCATTCGAGGATCAGCTTGAACGTCTCATCGTCCATCGTGTGAAGCATCTTGTCGTAGGTGAAGCCGGCGCTGTTCATAGAGTCAGTATAGTGAATCGTTCGATGCCATTTAGACGGACTTGTTGACGATGTGGTTTATCTTTCCATATTTCCTGGAACATCCAGCATCAGCACCCCATCTTCCGGTTGGTCGCATCCTACGTACTTGACAGTCTTCGAGATGAGGTCCTTAGGAAATTCAGGCTTTGTCACTGCAGAAATGCCAAAGTCAGGACAAGTTACGTTGCTCGAGCAGCGCAGCCCTACCATCCCCTCCAACTGCTAGGGCTTCACCTCCGAACGCCTTGATCTCATCGACTACAGCTTGTGCTTTCTCTGATGGACCAGCAGTCAGGATTTCCAGTTTGGATCGTTATAGCCGGATCTTGCCTTACTCTCGTCGAGGTCGCTCACAACGACCTTTGCGCCTTCTTTCGCAAAGAGCAGAGCTGCAGATCGTCCAATACCCTGAGCAGCGCCTGTGCAGAAGCCATCTCAGTCAAGTTGCGACATACAGTGGACAGTACGGACCCGTGATAATCGCTACTTCATCCTTCAGCATCCCTTGCGGGAAGTTGCCAGTAACGTGCGAGCTGATCTGCTTGAGACGGTCGGCCATGGTTGAGTAGATGTAGATGGAGGATAGGTAGAAGCGAAGAAGTCAAAGAGCTCGAAATCTTTCAAACCGGCAAAGCTTGGCGGTACAGCCGGTCAACACCCAAAGTGCTTTCTCTGCTTATCTGACGTGTAATATCAGTCTACAATCGTGTATACATTGTACATGCTATGTACAACGTCTTCCTTGCTTGTCTTTGCGTTGATTGAATTGACCGGCCGGCCTTTTACCCACATCTTCCCACCTTTGTTCTCTTTCATCCTTGCGCGAACTGACCATTTTAAGTACCTATTACGCTCCCTATGAAGTACTCTAGCCCTATACCTTCCATACCAGACGAAGTCGTCAAGGTGTCCTTTCCAGCCGATCATGTCCTGCAGATCTCCATGAACCGCCCAAAACAGTACAATGCAATGAACAAAGCTTTGGAATCTACAATGACTGCTCTGCTAGACTGGTTTGAAGCTGAGCCAGAGCTATGGGTCGTCATTCTGGGCTCCACATCGCGTAAAGCTTGGTGCGCCGGGCAGGATCTAAAGGAGTTGGTGAGCTTATAGCCATTATCCACCAATGTTACAACACTGATATAGATGGATCACAGGGAAGCCAAGATGCGCCCGGCCAGAACTTGCGCATCGATAAAGGCAGAACAGGCTTTGGCGGAGTTAGTACACGCTTTACCAAGTACGCCTATAATCTATCAATCTCTACAACAATGAACCTCACGCATCACGTAACAACAGAAAGCCAATCATCGGCGCGGTCAATGGCTTTGCGCTAGGCGGAGGCTCTGAAATGATCGCAAATCTCGATATATGCGTAGCTGGTCAATCAGCTACCTTCGGTTTCCCAGAAGTCAAGCGGGGTATCACCATCGCAGCTGGTGGTATTCCTCGGATCGTCAAGCTCGTCGGACATCAGCGAGGTGAGCCCTGTCATCGCGTGCGACAAAGCTATCATCTTGTGCTCAGTCTTTCATAGCCGCCGAGATGATGCTCACGGGACGGAATATTCCAGCTGCTGAAGCACAACAGCTTGGAATTGTCAATTTCGTAGTCAGCGACGATGAAGTCGATGCAAAAGCGCTAGAACTAGCCAAAGTCATAGCTTCATACAGTCCAGACTCTGTTGGGACTATCCTGCAAGGTTCGTGCGACCAGCCTATGCTGGAAGATTGCTGATCCGAGTCTGTATTGCAGCTATCCGCTTGACGAACGAAGTCGGGTCATCAAATCATGCACATGCTCTTAGCCAAGATACAGCAGAGTTCAAGCAGCTTTGGGTGGGAGATAATCTGAAAGAAGGGTAAGTAGAATCCAATGTTAGTCCATAATATAGGGCGATCAGCTGAGGTTGCGGAATGGTACAGCTTGAAAGCATTTGCCCAGAAACGACAGCCGGTCTGGAGGGCTAGCAAGCTTTGATTTGCTGTCCTAACTTGGGTACATAGAATGTGGATAGCTCGAAAGCCTGTACAAATACTTCACAGAACTTGCAAGACGGGAGACTACCGTTTTCTCCGGCTTGACTGAGTTGTAGTGTAATGATTTGACATAATTACAAATCAGCTAACTTAGCCAGATCCGCCGCGATGTGTAGCAGTCTCAGCTGTGTCTGGTTGCATATGCGCACGGCACAAAGTGTTAGCACGCTATATTTTCGGGGTACCGCAGCATGGTCCTGCAGCCGGGTACTATCAGCATTTGCTTTGTGGGCTATGCTGGCGAGCAGTCCAGACAGAGTTCCAGCGAATGGAAAGATGGTGTAAAGAGTCATGGTAGAACATGAGAAGGAAGCTTAGGAATACACGTCTATACAGGTCCAGCCTGGAAATGAGTGTGTTTCTAGGGCGCTAGCCTCCGTTTTGATAGCTGAAGAAAGGAAGAGAGGCCTTCTTGATATAGTGCTTTCCCCAGTATCTAGGTCTTGCTAGGCGTTAAAGCAACCAGCAATCTGGGAAGCTGCTTTTGTGACTGAACCGTCTGTTGCATAAGCGAGATGAGGGATGACGGATCCAGCTCCGGTGCAGAAGATATCGCCAGTGTTGCAGAAGCTTGCCAAATGAAGCCACACGATGTTATCTCTGGTAGGATTGTTGTAATGCACGAGGTGAGAACCTACCTGAAGAAGCACGACTTGTTGTTGAGAGGGAGGGCCTGAGATCCGAAACGCTTGTTGGGGTCCTATCGTTCATGGGGATGGTCCGCATCAGTTATGTTACTGAGAATGTGACAAGAAGCGATGCTGGACTTACGCCGAAGACGGCTACTTCTACGACCTTGTTTTGGACAGCAGCTGATAGCTTGGTAGCATGGACGACCATGGCTCCCTAGTGATGTTGAGGAGCTTGTCAGACACATCACATCCGCTCGAGACATACGTAAGGGAAGTACTGACCTTGGAATAGCCAGTCAAGACAAATTTGGTGTTAGGGCAGGCAGCAGCTCTTGCGTTTAGGGTCGAAGCGGCGGTAGTAGCACCAGCTTGAACAGTGGAGAAGCTGTACGTATTCCGAGGCGAGTCAGCGGACGATCCTGAGTGCAATTGCAGCACCTGACTGACTATTCGGCAGCTGTGTTGTACGTGATCGCAGAGACTGCAGCTCCAGAAACCGCTTTAGGGAGAGCAGTTCTGAAAGCATTGCCGATGATGCCTAGTCCTGTTTCACCGGTACCAGCCAGGTGGAATAGCTCTAGAGGGGCGCAGGAAGATTGACGCTCTGAGAGATCGACTGGAACTGCTGCGACTAGCGAGGCAGCGCCTAGAATAGAGGCGAAGAGCTGTATGATATGACTAATCAGATTATGCGTGTCCGGATTGCAAGCAGTGTTGACTAACAGCGATTTTGACCATGTTTTGTGATTGTAACGAGGAGTAGAATAACGAGAGTGGGGTGAAAAGAGAAAGAAGCGAGTTAGCATCAGCGGCTCTCTTTATACCCTGGGACTGGTCATGCGAGCAATCAAAGAGTTGTCATAGAGACCGATTCTCCAGCTAGCTTGAATCGAAGTCGATGCAGACGGCGACATTTGTAATACATTACAATCAGTCCTTCATGTAGGTGCTCGCAAGATGAGCTTGGCACAATGTGTCGTCAGGAATCAGATTGTGAAGGACGGAGCGGGTTGTCTAGGATGAAGAAAGGGCCCTGATTCTAGTTGAGACGAAGAAGAACTGCGGTAGAGATGCAGATGCTACTGCGATCGATACAGGAAGTGCATCAAAGGCTTTGAGGCTTTCCGCACAGTTGGCATCAATTGCGGTGCGCAAGTCTGACATGGGTAGCGACTACAACCAGTGCTGCCCTATAGAAGTGCCACGCGTCTGGCATATGTCCAAAGTGGACTGCTTGCACAGAGGTGTTTTGAAGGTTCTCAGACGACCCTGGTCTCGGATTTTGCAGGCATTATCGAATCTGGTTTACCAGCTGGCGAGACTAAAAACATGTAGTACCAATGAGATCCAGATCTTGCGCCTCTTGGCGAGGTCTGCTAGTCGGAGTTTCCACTTCAGATGAACGAGCTTGAATGGCTGCCCTTGCACTGCGGCCGACAGAGGGATCCTTGAGCGATGGCCTCGTAGTGCCGGCCATTGCTAGAGCATAAAGTGCATGCATCATGGACCATCGACAGCTCTCGGGGTCACGGTTTGTCGACCCCTTGATTGATGATGCTCCGAGATGGTTGTTCTGCTGGAGCTGTGTCCTGTCGGATCGTCAAGGTCTGCCAGCTAGTCCAAAGATCAGATGTACTTCGTACAAGCTCGAGACGGTCTCCAGGCAACAATCACTTAGAGCATTCCGACTAGCTAATTTCGGCGAAGGATAAACAACAAACGTGACAGCGCAATTGACCTTCAAAGAGACTACGGTAGTCCTTGAAGACTCTTCTCCTTCTGCATCTTGCAGCTAATCCACACTCCCTTCCTACACGCTCGCTCGCTTTCGCATTCACTCGCATCATGCGCACCATCACCTCTCTCTTCGTCCTAGCTGGCCTAATGACGGCTCAGACAGAAGCTGCTAGTCGTGTGTTCAATACTGATCCCATCGAAGCCATCCTAGCTGATCCATTCGAGTCCAGCTGGCTGTTCATGCGGGTACCGCTTGACAAAGTACGGCAATGTCTACTTTCCATACAGCAAGACAATAGACTTTACCAAACTCAAGAGCTTAGATGATCTAAATGGCCAAGAGATGTCTTACAATATCGGCTATCAGATGGGAGCGGCTTCAGAAGACGATGGCACTATCTGCGTTGGACAGGCTTCAAACTACAGATTTACAGGTGCTACGAATGGTCTGCAACTAGTTGTTCCTGGTGGACAGAAGGCCGGACTGGGAAAGAAAGTGACAGGCGCAGAGATCTTCTTCCAGAAGGATATCCTCTACGGAGTCATGACGGCCAACATGAAGCTGGACTCTACTCCCGGAACATGCCAGTCTATCGTAAGTCCACTTGTTGTATGTTCATCACGGACGTATCGCTGAGATCGAGATGAATAGTTCACATACGCTTCAGATCACGAAAGAAACGGTAAACAGCTTGCATCGATTTGTGAGAAAAACAGCACTAATGTATTCACGCTGCGACAACAGGCGACGAGCAAGACATCGAAGCTCTAGGTGCCTCCCTTCTGACAGCCAGCTCAATCAACCCTCCCGGTACGCTGTGGCCTGAACATTCGGTCGCTTGTCAGCTCAGCAAGAACTAACTTTACATATATCACCAGGCATTCAGCTCACCAACTACGACCCGAAAGATCCATCCGGCAGCACCTCGGATAGCAGAATCAACAAGTTCCCCTTCGATCCTACACAAGGCTTCCATGATTACACGTAGGGACATTCTTCATTGCATCATCACATACGTAAGCTGACGAGTGGATCGGACAGGATCGCTTGGTTGCCAGGTAATACTACGTATTTCCTGGATAATCTCAAGTCGCCAGCACCTGCAAAGTTCGGTACGTACTGACGAAACCATCTTCCGTACTGTGGTCGATTAATATGTTACCCAGGTTCGGTAAACCCTTCTCAAGTTCTGATTAATCACTGGACTACCGGTCAGAAGACCTTCACTCAGGTAAATGCTGCCGAGTGTTAGTAGTAGCTCAGGCTGATTTGTATCGATAAATGCGACTAGGGCCCACCTAAGACCGAGACTGTGCTTAGTCTGAAGAAGCTCACTATCTATTACGCTACGAAGGATCAGCGTTATCGACCTAGCAAGAGCTGCCAAGAGGCAGACTACTGCAGAGTATGAGACAGTATGAGAGTCTAGGTCGCTAGCAAGAACTAGTAGTCATATCTATTCCCGGTAGCCTGGCGTTACCATTACTAGCTTATATACTATGCAAAGAAACACAAAGAAGATAGGCATGCATGCGCTATCCTTCTGATGATCAATATGGAACCTATCGAAATCAAAGCCCTCTAAGCTGAATCTCACGTTTAGCCCTATTAACCAAACTGCGTGACCGTGACTATCACTATCACTGTGATAAACAGGTCCCCAGACCGGATCTTAAGCCACGGAATCGCATAATTTGCGCAAGTCTTCACAGGTAGGATCCCTACATGGGGGACGATTGGTGCTTCCGCCTGAACCAGCACGCTGTCCTGGCGTCTGCGCGGGTCGACGCTTGCTGGGCCTCTTGAATGCGACTGAGTATAGATGTTATTTTGCGAGAGCTTCTCCAGCCGGCCCAGTTTAAACCACGAGAAGCTTCTATTGCGGAAATTGCTGAAGGTTAAGTACCTGAGAGAATGTGAGCGGTGTGTCAAAAGAAAGGCCTGAACCTATTATAAGTGTTTCTCCTTGCTAGAGAACGCCAAGGCATCAATTGGCGGATAGGAATCGGCAGATTCTTTACAGAAACAACAGGTATACTCTTTCGTGAGGTAGAGATAACTAACGCTTGCACTGGAGAAACAGCATAGGATAGATAAGTAAAATGCTCTGGTATGTTTCAGTGGCACTCGAAACAACGTACAGGACAAGGGAAAAGGTGGGATCCAAGATACTACTGTTCGATGGAAAGAGGAGAGGATTGAGACACAGCATATTGCAGCAATGTAAGCGGGCTGTAGGTGCGAAGGCGCGTTGTGGTGGCTTGCTAAATTAGCCAGTCCGAGCTTGTCTAGGACGGGAAACATGCTGGATGAGTTGTAAGATGGTCTGCAACTAATCTCTTGCATCTTCACTTCCGTGGTTTACATGGCCACGCATCCGCCGCAGCAGCCTTTGTCGTGCTGTCCTGCATCGTGTTGGAACTGCTGTACTCCGCCTGAAGCTCCTCCAGGACCTGCTTGACCCGGCCGTCCCGTAAGCCCTTGGTCCTAATATGGACAGATACCAAAGACATCAGCTTGTAAACTCAATCTACTTTCCTGATTTGGGCAGCACGTACGCGGTTGTATTGTCTAATTTCTCGAACGAGTTGGTAAAAGCTCTCATCGACGTTTATACGTTGTTTTGCCGAAGTCTCAATGAATTGGCAGCCATATACTTTTGCCAGCTCGGCACCCTCTGCAGACGAAATGGTCAGCTGACCGCTGCAGAAGAATACATAGATATAAGTAGGTGACTGACCTTGGTTGTTGACTTGTCTTTCGTGCTGAAGATCGGATTTGTTGGCTACGACTATGACCGGGAAGTAGTCGCGGTCCTTGACGCGCAGGATTTGTTGATGGAATTGCGAGCTGTTGAGCAGTTGAATTTTAGTAAATGTGTCTTTGGCGCGACACTGCTGAAGGCGCACATTTCTTCAAAACTGTTCCGGCTTGTGATGCTGTATACGAGAAGGAAACCTTCGCCCGTTCGCATATACTGCTCCCTCATTGCTCTGTAGCCAGGCATTAGCATACGTCAGGGAAGTCCTTCCGCCAGAAAGATCAAGCGTACGAGTATTCTTCTTGGCCAGCTGTATCCAGCACGTCCAGAAGGGCGACTTCATCGTCTATTACGCATTGTTTGCGATATGAGTCTGATAGTAGAAATCATCAGTTCATTGCCATCTCTTTTCACGGATTCGCATCATTTGCGCGCGCTTTGGCCCAAAATACCGACGCTACCACTCACCTTCGATAGTTGGGTCATATTCGTCTACAAAGTGTTGTTGTATGAATTGAATCGTAAGAGCAGACTTTCCGACACCTAATCATAGTATTAAGTACTTGTTTCCTCGCATGAAGCTCGAAGAACACGCACCACCTCCGCCGACTACGACGAGTTTGTATTCCCTGACCTGTTGACCGGCGAAAGCGTAAGCCTCGTTCGTACACAAGTGTATAACCTTTGCCTACAAATTGCGCCTGTAGATATCGAGGTTGTACCGTGAAATATGGGTAGAAATTGGGACCAAGTCGGCGCGCCCAAGCGATAGCGATGATTGATTCAGCAACAAAGATGGCGTATATATCAGCTACGATTCCTTTCCTTCTTCTCAAGAATCTAGGCCATCCTTACAGGCGACATTGTCCTGACTTTCTATACGCAGGTTTGAAAGGGGACGACTGAATGAGCTGAGCGAGCGTGAATAGGCGATATTCTCCTGAAGGCTTGAAAAGTATCAAGAATCTTCAAGAGTATCGATTCAAGTTGAATTGAGGTGTTCTGCTGTGATTTTTGAGGGAATGTGCAAATGAGAGAGCTAGTGGACCGACACAAGCCAGGCAGACCGTCAATGACAAACGATAGTCGGAAAGCAGCAGACAGTATCTGGGGGGCTAGATAAAGCGAGAATTATACTCTACAAAGCGCGTTTTGCGCCAGACTATGCTACAATCGCCTCTGTACGTACCACTTCCTTCATGCACCAATTGACTTTTCTGTCGTTGCATTATCCCCAATACATGGCCCTCGATGCTCCCGCTTCATATCAAGTAACTCGAAGTGATTACATGACTTACCCTCATCTGCGAGAAGATTGTTGTTCAGCGATTGCGCCGATGTGGTCCAGTCAAGCACACTCACTTGCAGTTCCAGCTATGCATTGCCAGAAATATCGCATGTCTTGATCCATTGTCCCGGTCGTCTCGGAAGCTCTAGCTGCTGCTTTACCTTTCGCATCTGCGCGAAGTACAACCCCCATCCCGCACTTGCAAATCGGAGTTGACTCAGGTCTGAAGTCTGGCCTATAGAAGCGAAAAGTTATCTATTGAAGCAATCAGCATAAATACTGCTGTTCATGTGAAGACACTCACGTTTATCCGCTCGACGAAGCTTTCGACCTTCCCATCTGGTCCTTTCAGCTTGAAGAGATCTATGCTTCGTGCGGGCGGCACAGAGTGTTTATAATGTTCTTGACATGGTGCCTTCATAATGCAGAGGCTATTATGCGGTAGACGAATGTCGTAAGTACGGGGTGGAGGAGCATCTGGATGCTGGAGTGAAGGGACGCCCCGAAGGCGGAAGTTGCGAGTAACTCCAAGGCTTAGCGAAGCTATGGTAGGGGCAGGTCCGAGGTAGGTCATCTGATCTGAGTGTGCTCCGACAGTCTACTTAATCAGTCAGCTTAAGTTGAACTCGCAATAAACCGTAGCTTACCCCGCTAGCGCCTTTATAGTTGTTCGCAGCAGCAACATTTCCTTCCCAAAGTCCATCATACTCAAGCGGATACCGCCTTCCTTTCCTCAGCTCCTGATTGACAAATGCATCAACAATCTTCTTCGCCTCAAGCATGGCCGGCGGGAAATACATCGATTCCTCGAAGAGATCTGTTGTCTTCTGACCCATATACCAATAATTGCCGTTCAAGCTCTTATCTTTGAGGTAGAAGCCAGTCGAGTGCGCAGACTGAACATGCTTATCGTTCATCCAGAATTTCGAAACTTGCCAGTTTTTCGATGATTCTGATATCATCGTTCTAAAGAGGGTCTCTGCAAGCTCAGGCGGCAGGAAGTTGAAGTGGAGTGAACAAGGTGTATGCTTGGCGACTTGTTCGGGGGCGGTGAGCAGGAGAGGAGGAAGGGATTTGGGTGAAGAGGATGCTAACGACGTTTTGTCTCGCAGTATGTCATTTATATTTGACAAGCTCTTCTTGTGATTTGTCTTCCTGCCCTTGCTTTCACCCAGACATTCGATATCATCTGGCGCGTCTTCGTCCGAGTCTGAAAGACATATAGGCTCGCATTTAGTGGGAGTATTTTCAGTAAGGTCTATGGGAGCATTGCAGCCAGCGGAAGATGTCTTGCGACGCTTTGCTAGGCTCCTCTCGGTTGGAGCCATGACTTGCGATTTGGGCGCTGGGCTTCATACAGCCTTGAAAGAAGTTGAGGCTACAATGGACGCAACATGCCAAACGCCAAGAGGTCGCGACTATGAAAGTCGTGTATAGGACAAGCTGCAACTGTCTTTCAAGTGGCGAAGTTGAGCAAGTCCGCCGAATATCTGCGATGGCTCTTTGAAGGCTCCTGTTTCATTACAGTATGGAGAAATGAACTGAAAAGCACACGACACAAGCTAGCGTCTGTATGCCGAGCTAAAATCAGATGCGAACATAAAAGCTAATCTACTCTGCGATAGATCGTCTAAAGCGAAGGCAGCGAAACATCTGAAGCTGTTCGGATTAGCCCATGATTTGGTAAAGAATTGCTTATTGCCTTGCTCGCCCAACGCTGCGATGGTCCATATCGCGTAGTTTCGCTTCGGCCCTCTCGTCTTTCGCTCCAGAAAGCCATCCTAAGACATAGTCCTTCTCTGCATTCGTAAAGTCAATGAAAGCGGGATCGGTACTCAGAGCGCTTCTGACTTTTGATAAGCTAGCTGAGGTCCATCCGTCTTTGCCATACGGAGTGTCGAAGATCGACAAGTTTGGATTACTTTTCGCGTAGATCTTGTAAGCACGACATGCTCCGAGATAGTGTTTCAATGGAAGGTGTTTTGTGCGAACCCAGTCATCGTTCGGAAGGCCTGAGGGAACATGTCAAAGAAGACCGCGAACCCGGTTGGCCCATGTGTATCTCACTCAGAAGGCACTCAGTAATGCTCATGTTTGGGTATGGCCAAGTAACGGGCGATGGCGAGCGAGACTTTGCTGCTGTCTTGTTGGCCTTTCGGTGTGGCATTCCCTGTCGATCAGATTGAGAATCGCTTCCAGACGACGATGACCAGCTATTTTGACTTGACAACGAGGTGCTATCGCTGCTATGCGAGCCGCTACGTTGCTGACGGCCGGAGGATGGCGGTGGTTTGTGGTCATTTGGCAGGAATTTGTCGAGACCTCTATCGACCAGAGAGGATAGTACACCATTGAGTCGTCTCTTGATGGGCATCGTGAGGGTAGGGTCAACCTGTACCGTATAGGTACAGAACAGATCGCTCGATAGAGGATGCGCTATCAGCTAGCTGCAGGCGGTGCGCCTCGTACGACGAAGTCAACGGAAGTAAGAAACACCCTTGTGGATCCGAAAGCGTTAGGAAGCTTCATCAGATAAACACGTTCTTGAGACTCAGTGAGGCTTGAAAGCAGGATCTATGCAGAGCAGGGAGGACCGCTAGGAGCGGTTCAGAGGGCACAGAAGGGTATCATATCGCGATCTTCTCGTTGAGCAGACTGTTCTTGATGCCAGTAGTGAATTTGATCATAACCGGGGTGACGTACGCTTTGAGCCACCGTTCTTGGGCAGAGATGTTAGCCGGATTGCGGGTCTGCTTCTTACCATCTCGCGAACCTACCAATCTGCAACTCTCTCAACACATTACTCAGCACAGTCACTATGTTTATTCCGCTTCAGCAACTCTTTACCGGCGCACTCTTCGCTGGCGCTCTCAAGAAGGGCAAGCAGGGGGAGATCAGCTCTGGAGAGATCCTCGACTTCTGTAACGAAGTAGTGAGTGTCATATGTGAAGGTAGTTCTGGAGCTCTCTGAGATATGATATTGTATCGTTTCAGTGCGTCGATGAGGATCTACGACAGCATTGCACGAGGCCCTTCCTTCTGGAAAAATCAAAGTGCTATAACGTACGTATAACGTACTATGCATAACGTACGTGAACTAAGTCCTCGCCAGTTTGAATGGAGCACCGAGGGCAAGCTCTCGCACACCACCATGGAGATCAGGGATGCCAAATCCAGCGAAGTCGTCTACTACAGAGACACCAATGGTGACTACACTGCTGAGAAGAACGAACTCGTCTGTAAGTGGAGCTCCCTTTCTTTGGCTGCAGGCCGGTTGCTGAAGGTCGCGGTCTTAAGATGTCGACTTCAAGCCTAAGATTGGCGGATGCAACTCTACTGTAGAGTACACCATCAAGACTTGCGAATAAGCAACAACATTATCGATATGTCCGCAACCACAAATTTGTTCTCGTGTTTCAACCATACTTTTCGGCCCATATGGCCCTGACTCTGTAACGTGGCATCTACTCTCACATATACTCAAGCTTTAAGCAACGCTTCACTTCCAAAAGCCCTTTACCCCAGCAACCTTTCAGGCTCCCCCTCTGACGCTACATCCCTTTCTGCCTCGCCTTTCATCTGCTCCCTCCTTTCGATAGTCCTGACCTTTCGCTCTTGACCACTACATAAGCCGCAGAGCCAGTGTTGCTTTCTCTCTTCTGCTCCTACTAAGCGCAGGGTCTCCCAACAAGTCTCCCCCAAAAGGCACATCAAAAAAGCCTCCCAAAATGGTCCAGTTCAAGATGACCTTCAAAGCGGCATTCGCCTGCTCGGCACTAGCGATGTTTGTCCCTCTGACGTTCTGTGAGTACCGCATGAGCCCACCCTCCTGGTCTGTATGCTTACGCACTTGCTTGTCTGAAAAGCTGTGCTGCTCCATCGGCACCTCACTGCAGAACAGACGATGGGTATGCAAGTATACGAAAACATGTTCGAAGCAGAGTTCGACGCTATGCACGTGTGGGACACGCCTTCAAACGACTTGAGACCGCACCTACAACCGCGGCAGAAAGACGACTCTGCGACCACTACGCCTAAACGTTCTGCTAACGTTGTGCGCAAGAATGGATGCTGCTGGAGCTGCCAGATCGAGGGGACATATACGAAGCCTATCTACCTCGTGCTTGGCATGTCCACAGGGATAGTCTGCGGGATGCTGGTAAGCCTCGTATTCCGAGCTTAGAAATATGAAAGCTGACCCGTCTCGATTGCTAGATCTTCGGTGCCATCGGGTGGTACAATGGCAAGCTGCCGCCAGGAGGAGCTGCCGCTGGTGGAATGGTAAGCTCGTCCTCTGGAAGTATGACACTGTCACATGCTGACTCCTTGTTCCTACAGGGCGGAGGTGGTGGTATGTACTAAGCGAAAGATGCCAAAGTGTCTCAGCACGCGGAGTACCCAAAGCAGAAGATCCTGTACGAAAAGACGACTAATGACATGCAGGCTCAGTCCTGCGCCAACCGACTTATCAATAACGACACGCAACGCTCAAAAGACTGGTTTCAACTCGATGATGCTTGTAAACGTGCTGGATTGCCATTACTCCCTTGTATCTCTATTAACGTCACGTACGAACTACATTATCACTACCATCCTGATGGGTGACTGAGATTACTGATGACTGACTGCTTTGGTGGTACTAATAGACTTCACAGAGCTTTCGTCTCATGCTGTCTAATGGGCTCTTGTACATCGTGACCTGCACTAAATTCTTCATATCTAGTGTACGTATTACGTGCTGTTCTTGCATATTGAACTTGCGGCCGATGGCACGTCGCCTGTCAAGTCACAGCAGCTCTCTGAAATACCACAAGTTGCATCGCTCGAGGACACAAGTCGAGTTCCGCCGTCGACTACAATGATGGCGATGTCAGTATGCTCGTGCAATTAGTGACTGTCTAGACAACTACGTACCCTTATTGAGATAACAGTAACCAGAAGACGTAATATAGGTGTATGAATAGCACCCATTTGTCGAATAGCACATAGTCTGACATGCTGCTCTTGATCCAGGCCGAGAGGTGCCGAGCCCTCCACCTGCATTGCAGTCGTAATTGGCATATATAGCAAAATTGCTATCGGCCGTCGCTGGACAGGTTGAACTAGGTGGAGCAGAGGAGCTAGTCGAGCTGCTTCTTGACGAGGAAGAGGACGTGGTTGCTGCGCGAGAGGAGCTGCTACTTGATGATGTGAGACTGCTGCCAGACGAAGTACCAACTTCTCGGCATTGATTGGCAACAGCAGCGCTAACACGCAGTTTCATAGCGCAGCAGTCCCGCTGGACACCACAGGTAGATCCCGATGATGAGCCCAAATTAGATGCAACACCTACATATAGTATATTAGCTGTCTAGTTTTGATGAGAAGGTAGAGTCGACATACTTGATGACATCCAGCATGTTTTGCCAGAGGTGTATGTGTACGAGTTGCAGGTGCCCTTGCTATAGCAAAGGGCTTGGCAGGATGCCAGATCAGGTGTATTTTGAGCCCCTAGATCCGCACCAGCATTGCAGTCGTAATTCGTGAATTGGGAGAAAAGGCCAGCGGGAGGGACATTACAGCCATTGCTTGATGCATAATTATCGGCACAGATGGCTTGCATCGAGGAACTGACACGCCCTTGCATGGTGCAGCAACTAGCCGCTATACCACAGAAGGCTCCCGAAGATGCTCCAACATTGTATGGACCGTTGGCTATGAGATGCGTAAATTTAGCTCGAATCCGTACCGCGTGCGGCGGGCTCTCAGCACTCACAGCTTGACATATAGCAGGAAGTTCCTCGTAGCGTGTATGTCCGGCAGCCATTAGTACTGTAGCAGGCGGATTGACATTCCGCTTGTGAGGCTGCGCTGACCTGTCCGACGTCCAATCCTGCATTACAGTCGGCTCCAGGGAAAGTTGCAAATTGCCCAGATTGTACGGGCGCGCAAGTAGCTGTTGGGAAGACGCTGGAAGAGGTCGATGTCGATGTTGCGACGGTGCTAGTAGGTCTCGTGGAAGTTGTTGATGATGATGACGATGATGAACTAGACGACGAAGATTGCGTAGAGGACGAGGAGACGGACATAGGTTGGGCGACTGCGTTATAACATGCGGCATTCGGAGCGGCAGCGACGAGTTGAGAATTTGCGCAACATCCGCCGAGAACACCACAATTGACTCCACTTGACGACACAAGAGAATACGGACCGGATGCTGTGCAAGTGTTGTGATCAGCCGCCGACTTGCCTCGGCCAGAGAGTCTGCCGCTTACCACTTGTAAGGTAACAATTGCCAGTAGAGGCGAGCGTGAAGGTCCTGCACCCAGGCGTAGCCTGGCATTTCGACTGGCAGGCTTGCCAAGAAGGCTGAGCTGAGTAACCCAAGTTGCCGCCAGCGGCACAATCGTATCCGGGATAGATGGCATAAGTGTCGGAAGAGACAGCAGCGCAAGTAGGACTTGCTAGCGCGCTTGTCGATGTGGAAGTGGATGTAGAAGTGGAGCGAGATGTGAGAGATACACCGGCGGAATAGTCCGTACCGACGTTGGAACAGGAAGCAATTGTAGAAGCAGGCAATGTTGCGGCAAGCGTACAGCAGGAAGAGGCTATTCCGCACGTATACCCTGATCGGGCTGCAGGTGCGTAACCCTTGGTGACTGTTCGCGTTGTGAATCAGCTCGATCAATAAGCCTTCGAGATTTAGTAATGGACGCACCACTTGTTAAGTAGCAGTTACCACCTGGGTGGAATGTAAAAGTCGTGCAGCCGTCTATCGAGGCGCAACGAGCCTGACACGCTGCGACGGAAGGTTGATTGGTATAACCGAGATCCTGTCCCGCAGCACAGTCATAACCAGACAGTACTGCAAAGCTATCGTCGGCGACAGGAGCGCACGTTGCAGTTGGCTGCGCTGTGCTGGTGGTCGTGGTCGCCGAAGGACCTCTTTTCCTGTGGTGGTGGACGCGAGGTACATGCGGGTTTACTTGGCCGCGCTTTATTCGTCCAGAAACTGTGTTTTAAAGACACTTCAGCAATGGGCCCGTCGAAAAACTCGCAGAAATCGATGTACCTACCGTCATTTGGCTGAGCGTGTCTGAGTTTATTCCGCATGCCCACTACGTTCCTCTTGTTGTTGAATGTTTCAAAGTCTGCCTGAAGTGATGCCATCGCTTGACCAGCCAAAAGGGCCGTTAGCAGCATGATACTTGCTCTAGCGTCCGACAACATATTCGGGCGAAGAGTCTTTAAGGGAATGTGGGTGATTTTGCAAGTATAGGAGTAGTGGGAGAGGAAAGAGCAAGACAGAAAAGACGGAGAGGGAGAGGGGAGGTATATTCCTACGAAAATCAGCGAAACAACCGCTGAGAGATAAAAGCTCGGCACGCATGCATCAGGACGAACATCATCAGTAACGTGGTATGCATTTGCGGGGTATTGCATCCAATATCGAGCTGAGAACGCTCAATAAAGGCACAGAAGTACTGTAGAGAACGCCCTCCTGCCCTATCCGGCAATCTGGCGTTCTCTTCTGGGAACGGCGATCTATAGAGGTCTTCTGGTACACTGATTCGTCGGCGAACAATCCGATACGCACACGGCCGAAGATGTGTGTCAATATGCCAAGTTCTTCCGCGACGACGTCGCTGCTGGGGGCCGGCTGAACTGGGAGCATCGAATAGACGCAGCTGCCATACTGGGTCAGAAGAAAGAGATGTGTTTTCATCTGTGACGTGCAACCGTGCTTCTCGAATGTCTAGGTTCTTTGCGAGGCAAATGGTAAATCGGACGAAGAGCAGAGATCCGCTCAAGGTGGTCAAAGGTGTTTTGGCAAGGCAGTACAGGCAATAAAGAAGAGCTTGAACCCTACCAAGGACTGCTGTTCTGACAAGCCAGCTCGTTCTTGGAAAATTCATCCATCACAGCTTCTACTAATATGCATACAGTCCTGAAAGTCTCTAACGCCGTGAACCAGATAGTATTATATACTCAATCACAGAATGAAGACGCTGAAGGGACGACTCGATTGGCCTTTCCCTGGCTAGACTTGAAAGGCCTCTTCTGGCTCAGAACCAGGCCACAACCTTTCAACTGCTAGCGCATAGGTCGAAGACATCGGCAGAATTAGAGTCTGTAAGCGAACAGATAAGTAAGTAAGCCTCTTGCTGATTGGACTGAAGAGTTTCTTCCTTACATAGGCCGCAGAAGCCTCCATCGCGATGCTCAGAGGGGTCAGATGGAAATTGGCCGTTGTGTCTTGCTCGATGATAAGCTTCTTGATCCGACTGGTGGTAAAAAGTGAAGCCTGCGTCGTTACGCAGCTCTCCGACTGATCATGTAATTAGCATCAGTGCGATCAAAGCTGAGTTGCCAGAGAAGCTTGACATACGAAGTACGGAATCGTCATACTTCCAGACGTCACTTGGCTTAAATGGACGAGGAGGTTGACCGTTGACGCATTGTCTACCATAAGTGATAGGCCATTCACGTTAGCTGCAGGTCTGCTGTGAGCTGGCTACGAAGACTGTCCACGCACCCAATATCGTTTGCTCTTTCCGTGTCGGTCGGAACAAAGATAGTAAGCATTGTTGGCGCAAACCTGCAGTATATAGCTTAGCAACAGATAATAACCGATCCTAATGGTTCAGACTCACCCTAGAAAAGGCAGTAGGCGAGCAGACTTTTCTTAGACGCGTCCACTATGTGCTTAAGAAAGCTTACACAGGTAATGTCCATTTACTCTGTAAGATACCAGGGTGATCAGCCAAATAGAATGCCAGCTCGCTACGATGTGCGCCTACGGATCGGGATACCACATTCCAACAGTTCCAACATATGCTTCAAAGTGTCTTCTGGCAGTCTGACCGCCTGCATAGCCGGGTGGATACTCGACCTCCGTTCCTCGTTCGATAGTGACGCCTTGGGTGACGGTCTAAGGGAGCAGAGCAGTTAGCATTCATGCAAGCTCAAATCAGAAAGACTGCAAAGGAGGACTTGCCTGTGACCAACTACCTTCTACTGAAATGCCGAATAGTGAAGCTATTCCAGCACCCTAAAGAGAACCAGATCAGCAGGATGATTCCGATGACCTGTTTGACGGAGATCACATACCGCGGTAACAGACACTGTAGTAGATACCTCGGTACTGTGCTGTTCACGGGCAGTGAAGGTGACAGGTCTGCAGGGACGGCCAATCAGCTGCGGCTCTGGTAATACGTCCGTGAGCGCCCTACACTCCTCCACCGCAATTATTGTATGAATCGAGTTGGTATTCTTCGTAAAAGTTATTCTGGTCATCAAACTTCGCAAGAGGCTGGAAGGTGCAGGAATCGGCATCGCCAATCTGGAAGGAATATCGTTAGCCTCGTCTTCTCAGCCAAGCCGCAGACATACAGATCCTCCAGGGCATCTGTACAGTAGATAATACATATGTTAGCATGCGAGTAGCAGCTTGACTCGAGGCCGGACCTAGCAGGGTTCTGAGGGTTGTCAGCGGAGAGCTGGCGAGTTCGCAAGCCGACATCGAGAACCATTGAAGAATTGAGGAGGAAGGGCTTCAAAGCGGCACTTCCAGAGACTTCAGGTATGTTAGTGACATCGAAGGCAGGAAGAGCAGCGCCATTGGCAAAGAGGCTCGAGGCCGCGACGAGGAGAAGGGCGATTCCAGTCTGACACATGCTAGAATACCTGTTAGAGTTGGAACACGATTAAGAGAGAAGGGAAAGGGAAAGGTCAGAAATGAGGATGAGGTCGACTTTAGGCCAGCGCAGGCCCCCGTCCACGACCATTCTAGCTCGCTGTAATAGGCTGCTCGCACATGCACACACGATAGCCTTTTTCTATCGACTTTCGGTTCGTGTTCGACATCTCCTAAGACAGTCCCGGGGCATGCGAGACCGACCGGTCATTCGTGGACCAAAGTGAAGCTCCACTTTGGCCGAGTCGTGAATGACTTCGAGTCGGTTGTTGGATGCCATCAATTGACAGGACTCAAGAGCCATGCGTTCCATCGATGTTGGGCCAGGCTAAAGTTCGCTGACCGCTCGGGCGAGGCAGCGACAGCAGCTGCGCCTCGGGACAGGTTGTAACGGCAACGTTTACTGCGACCTAATCCTCTCTTTGAAGGGCAGAGATGATGGTGATCATGTATCGACTGGCCCACAGATATTCCTAGGTTTCCTCAGATTGGCAAATGCCCGCTTAACCGCAAGATATCCTTTCATGCATCAGTTCTTTTTGACACAGAGCGGTTAACGTTGACAGTTATACCTTGATCTAAGGTTCTTGAGATGTAAGTAAGAAGCGAAAAGTCAAGACGGAAGAGGTGATATTCGATCATACAGAAATGGGTTCGAAGACATGGCAACATGCTCTTCTCTTTGACTGGATCATGAGACACTACGCGTACACTTTCGCTTGGTTGTTCTGCAAGGAATTCCGGCTCACACGCTTTTCCGGCCGAAGCGACAGAGATTAGCCATACATATTCATCTTTGAATTCTTGGAAGGCTTCCAGTACATCCAGCAGATTGCCCAAGTCAGGATAATCCCAGCCAGAGTACCGATCCTACTCAAGGTGCTCAGCACTGATACCGGAACATGCTGCTGCCAGAAACTTACAGCAACCACCCATATGCAGGCAAGCCATTGATGGGCGTGCTGAATGTAGCTTCGTCTTTCTTGCCTCGGCGTTCTAAATGCCAGTTGACAACTGGAGCGAGACTTTGTAAGTTTGCATCAGTTTTGATCGACGATATAGGCGTACCTGGTAGTGCCGCTACCCTCTGAAATGCAGAGTGGAGAAATATGAGCAGTATGAAAAAGAAGCGGGTGAATGATCGTGCAGGTAATCGCGGAGCTGCCATCTGTGTTTTGGGAGGAGCGGACACTATTGAAAAGCAAAGGAGAGCAGTGAGTGCATCCTCTGATGGTCACCGACACCTTTGAAATTTCTGCTCGAGGCGCTGCATTGTCGGGCACGTCCGCCATAGCATCGTCAGTGGCCGCACAATGCTTCAAACTTTGCTTCCTTGGCTTGCAATGAGCGGGACACAATCTCTCAAGCTACTTGTGCGTATTGAATTGGATCGACTGTACGGACATGTTTAAGCTTCTTAGAACATGGGCAGTCCCATTCCTCCACCTCCAGCACCGCCTGCACCCTTCGGAGGTGTCTTACCCATCAGGTAAAACAGGCTGGCAAAGATCTTTCACATTGCGTGAGCAAAGGGGATGCATGTCTAGAGAGCCACGCTCACCATGATGCCAGCGATCGAGCCCACGGTCATGCCCACGGCCAGTCTGCGGAACATTGAGTAATAGTGCTCAGCTTTCTCCATTGCGCATGCCAGGCGCCCTTCAGCCTCACCCCATAGGTGTTGACTGAGTCCCTTCTATAGTGCTCGCCCAGGTGCACCCATTCTTGGTGACAATCTTGACTTTCGAAGCAGGTTTGCGCGGTTTCGCGGTGTCTTTAGCGTCCTTGTCCGAGCGGTCTTGTCTCGCAATGCGTATCTTGCGAACAGGAGGTACATCGTGTAGAGACTAAGCGATGCTTGCGGTTGCCGAAACTGGCAGCTCAGAACGATGTAGGGAAGGATCGACTGTGTTCGGGATTGCCAAGTGCATAACTAGAGCTAGAACGCGAGGCCACCATCAGTATGCGCAGGTCGAGTTACCGATTCGTCAACAAGCTTACTGAGCAGGGTCGGTACCAAGAAGGCCGTAGCCGACATTAGGCATGCTCGCTTGAAGTTGATTTGGCCTTTGCTTAACATTGCTAGCGGCAAATGATCTGTGGCAGGTGTATGGAACTCTGGCGACTATTTAATCGGGCGTCCATAAACGGCATCGTCGGACAAATCTGCAAGAAAAAGTTTAGTAGGCTGTGCTGAAAGTCCTTGCGAGATGACTGGAGAGATTTTCAAGTAAGTTTGGAACCCAGAAATCAGTTGAAATATGGCATTGAAACATTGTATTAATGAAAAAAGAGTGTGACGGCAGAGAACGAAAAGAATAGTGCGAAAGTGGCCGCAACGAAGATGAAAGCTAGAAGCAGGAGAGGTTCTTCAGTAACCGCCCATACCGCCTCCCATACCACCAGCACCACCCTTGGGCGTGGCTGACCGTCCGTACTGGTAGCAAGCGAAAGCGAAGATCTGTTTGTGCGAAAGAAAATAGCGGACTCTTAGTAATATGCACTGTAGTTAGGGTAGAGATACTTACCACCATGCCACCTACGATACCGCACACCAAGCCAATGACGAGGCTAAGAAGACGTGGCAAGGCCGTCAGCTGCAACGCTACACGGAAGTTGAGGGAAAGTACGTACGACATTGGCTTTGTATCGGTAGTCTCAATGCGTGACGACCACTCGCAGCCTTTCTTTCGGACTATCTGTTTCTTTGCTCTTGTTTCCAAGTGCCTTATCGGCTCAAAGCCAGCTTGAGCCGGAGGAGGAGCATAGACTATGTCAACTATGCCTAGGTCGATACTGCTGCTAGATGATAACACAAGTTGCGGTGACAGCAAGGCTGTAATGACTCTAGTCAGCTAGGGTTGCAGAAGTGTCGAGACTCTAATTGCCCCGTTCGACGTGCAGCAACTCACCGACAGAGAGAGGTAGGAGGAATGCAGCCAAGGTAATGAGAGTAGCTAGTTTGACACTCAGTGTCCGCCTATCCAGTAGGACCATTTTGTGAGGAGCTCAGTCGGCAGACAGTATCGGTTAGTGCATCAGCAGGCGCTCTCTAGCATAGACTGTAGGTTGCAGCCGTTGTTGCATGAGATTGATAAGGGGGTAGGCATCAAAGGAAGGGATACTGCCGAAGTCAGGTGGGACACGGTCGTACATCGATGTGGTACAACCACAACCGGATCCAATGGGTTTCGCATACAGCAAGGTCGTCTTCGTGCATAGCAGGCTTGCTGGCTCGTTGCCCTGATTCAAGCTGAATGTATTCAGCTGTGGGTTACATCTAGCTTTCGACATAGAGGATTATATGGCGGTTTGCCAGCATATACAAGATGTTGTTACGTTGATGTCCGTATTACTTGGTTTTGCCATGCTTCCATCCCGTAACTCGTGTCGCCAGACTGTCTTGTGCTTTGAACCAGACCCACACCTCCAGAATGGCCAAAACCAAGACGAAGAAGCAGAGTGTCCCAAAGGACGAGGTAGCATTGAAGGAGAGCGAGAACAGTGCAGATGGAGGAACAAGCGCCGCTTCGACGCCCGCTTCAGCTGGGAAAACCCTCAAAGTCGATGGCAGCGCAACGAGCCAGCGCAAAGTCAGAATCCACGAAGACTCGCCAGCGCAGGTAGCAAAGCGTCGTGTATCTGGCAGACGAACGAGCGCAGCGAACGGCGAGAGTATCGCCAGTGAAACCGCCAGCAAGAACGGTGAAAGCGAAGCCAACGAAACATCAGGAAAGAAGTTTTCGCCAAAACACAAGGACAAGCAGCAACAACCGGAGAAGGGAGTGCTCAAGAAGAGTACTAACAACAGTGCTAATGCTGCTACTACTCCCTCCACGTCTGGCCAGAAAAAGAGGAAAGCGGCAGATGCTGTTGAAGATACTGAAGATTCTGCTGAGACCTCTGCTGCCGCTACTTCTACTGCCGCAAATGGTGCAAGCACGTCAACTTCAGACGCTGTTGATGATGAGGACGAGGAAGAGGGAGAGGGAGAGATTGATTTCCTGGCTGGATTCGAGAGCGGCTCCGACGACGAGAATGGCGCAGACAGCTCAGACGAGGAGAACATGGATGCAGAAGATGCTTCAGAGGTTGTCAAAGTGGATGAGCTACCCAAGCCATCAACACAGATCAAAGTAAACAAGAAAAAGAACAAGGTACGGCTGCCCAGGTTCAGCCAGAAGGCCTAGACTAACGTCGTTCTGACATCCAGAAAGCGGATGTGGGTGTGGTATACCTTGGAAGGATACCTCACGGCTTCCACGAAGACGAGATGCGTTCGTACTTCTCCCAGTTCGGTACGGTCACCCGTCTGCGGTTGAGCCGCAATAAGACTGTACGTCAGCTTATCGCGATGTTGCTACAAAGAGACTAAATATGGTTTGTGCCTCCTTAGACTGGAGCCTCCAAACATTACGCCTTCATCGAGTTCGAGCATGCCTCTGTCGCTCAGATAGTCAGCGAGACTATGGACAACTACCTTCTACATAACCATATTCTCCAATGTAAAGTTGTTCCGGCCGATCAAGTTCATCCCAAGATGTGGCTCGGAGCCAACAAGAAATTCCGACCTGTCCCCAAAGGCCGCGTAGAGCGTTTGAAGCACAATGCTGTAAGTTTGAATCACTGCAGACCTGCAAGAATAAATTCTGACACAATCGAAACAGCCCAAGTCGGACGAGCAGAAAGAAGCCATCAAGACACGCCTTATAAAGCGAGAAGAGCAGAAACGAGAGAAGCTACGCGAGCTTGGTATCGAGTATGACTTTGATGGCTACGTCAAGACACTTCCTAGCAAGCAGATCAAAGATCAGAAAGAGGAAGCGAAAGCGCGTACTGCTGCTAAGAAGCTGGAAAACCAGGTTGCAAAGGACAATGAGGATTTAGAGAAGAAGAAAGTCAAGGAGCCCAGACAGAAAAGGGCTAAGAAGGCGTAACTGCAGATGCTCTACACTTCGCGACCAGAAGACACCTGCTGGCTCATATAGCACACGCACCCTGCGGACTTTCTCTCTTTCTCGTTAGATGTTCTATCTGTTGTTATTCCTTTTTGTCAGCGAGACCGACTGTACTTATCTGAGGGCAAGATTATCCACAAATCTAAGGCTCAAATAGCACCCTAAAGATTGTTTTATTGCCTTGTTTTTGCAGTGCACTGATGCAGCTAATCGAAGACTACTACTGCTCACTAATAGCACAATGCACGACAGATACACTACGTTACAGTATTGCCCAGACAGACATGCGATTACTTCCTTTCGAAACTGGAGAAGGAAAACCTAAACTGATAAAGCCCTAAACGAGAAGAAGCAGAAGAACGAGATGTATTGTTTTGCTCTCTGATGAAAGTAGCTCGGCTGCCTAGATTTTGCCCCTTGCCTGCCTTGAGATTGCTTTACCCTTTTACCCACTTGTTTTGCTTGTTTTGAGAAAGACCATTGCACAGACTAAAGAAAACGATTGTGTGGATATAGTGACTTGGGATGAAATGATAGATGAAGGAAAGATGAACCGGGAGGGGTCGTTAGAAAAGCACTATTGGTAGAGTTAAAAGGGTTGTAAGATCGTGTAGAAATGCTTGAAATGAGTATAAGTTGTGGAGGAATGATCTGACTGATCATTCGCTTCCAGTCGAGAGAAGCCGGGATATACTGCTCTCTTGTGTAAATTCGATACATGAAAGTACGCATCGATCGCCAGTGGTGATTTGAGCGGACTTCTTGATAAATGCTTGAATTACGAATGTTATGAATGAAGTGTAAACAGCCGCCAGGGCTGTTGCATAGTTGTTTGCATCGGGTTGAAAAGAGGTCTGATCGCATGAGACCCATCTCTTAAACACCGAGATCTAGTAGTCGTCTATCAGTACGATTCTTCCAATGTAGCACGGACGAACAAACTCACATTTGTGATTCAAATTAGCCATCTCGGTAGCAAGGACCGGCCAGGTGATTCTTGCCGATCTCTGCCTAAGCATGCTATTCTCCTTCTCGTTGTCCTCATCGTTTTCACTGAAAGCTGATTCTCTGATCTCCTCTTCGTACGTATGCAGAGTCCACATGAACAGAATAGTAGGTTGAATAAGGATGTTCAATCTCTTTGCTCTTACTAGTAGATAGGCATCTACGAGCGATAGATCTAGATGTTTCATGATGTAGGCTATGACGAGAGTTGCGCTTCTTGATACGCCGACTCTGCAGTGTACGAGCACTTTTCCGCCTTTCTGATGGGCAGATTCGATGAATTCGATAGCTGTGAGTAGGTGAGGTAGAATAGGGTCTACACCGTCATCTTGAATATCTTGAATATCCAAAACAGTGATGTTTCCGAGACTTTGTTCTAGCCAGAGAGAGTTTGTAGGCGTACGAGCTCGAGCAGCTGCACTTGCATTACTGTAGAAAGCTGACGAAGTAGGTTGAACGTGTTTGTGAGGAGGGACGAGGGCGCTTTCTCCGATTGATAGAACGTGAGTGATGCCGAGCTCTTTAAGCATCAATGCGTTGGAAGCGTGGTTCACGTTGCCGAGATAGACGTGGTCGAGGATGCGGGAAGGAAAGTGTCCATCGAAGCGATCATCGTAGAACCAGGCGTGTGCTACAGCGTCATTCGAATGGGTCGACGCAGAAGCAGGAGAAGGACTGCATCTCGAGAGAGGAGTCATAAGTGTAGGAGTGTTTGATCTGATAGAAGAGATAGTAGCACTACTGGTTGCAGAACTAGATCTCGAAAAGAGTCCAGGTCTAGTAAGGAGGGATCTTGTTGAAATAGTAGGGGAAGGGGGTTCTCTGGCATTTCTAGCAGCAGCAGCTGCCAAAGCTTTCTCTTCCTTTTCCTGCTTTTCCAACTCTGCTATCTGGCTTGCGGACAAGTCGTCGTTATATCGATGTCTGTTCTGCGACCTAGCAAGAGCCATGATTCTCTTTTCGAGCTGACGTAGAAGCGTGACGTCCATAGGATAGACGAAGAACGATCTTTTCTTCTCATTCTGTAGATAGAGGTACGCTTCTGGAAGAGAGCAGACTCTGTCATACATGATGTATGCGAGAGCTAGAAGCGACGAATCGGTGTATCCGTCTGAGCAGTGGATGAGCACTCGTCGAGCTGCGATGTGCGAGTCTTTGAGAGCGGATTTAAGACCGCGTACCTCGAGGGATGTGCGCAGATGAGGTCGAGCCTGTGTGCGGATCCACATACAATGCTCAAGGATAGCATCGATAATGATCTGATGTGCAGAAGGGTGCGAGGTATTTTGAGAAGTAGCGAAGCATTCCAGATGAAGGATCTCTTCCGGAGCGAGATGCAGAACTTCCTCCTTCTTTTCTGCAAGTATGGCTTGAGAGACCTTCTTGTTGTTGTTCTTGGCTGCTACAGCTGCAGAGAGTGACTTGCTCTTCTTGAATTGGGGTGCAGGCTTGTTGTTCGAAGCTGAAGCTGTTCTCCATCCCAAAGCAGCAGTAGATCCAATAGCAGCAGCTGAGAAACCTTCAAGAGCATCTTGAAAGTTTTCTTTATCGCTATCACTACCGCTTCTGCTTGCTGCAAACTCTTCATAGTCCGAATCGTCATCTTCATCTTGCTCATTATCGCTTGATGACCTCGAAGAAGAAGAAGAATGCGAGCTTTTGCTCGATGCTACATCCTCATCCTCCGACGAAGAGGAATACCAATAAGGCGATCTGCTCTTCTTGACTTTACTAGCTTTGGAGATGGGCTTTCTCTTCTTCATCTTCTGTTGCTGCTGCTGCTGTTGAAGAGCTAGTAGCTGATCTTGGCGCGCTTCGTGCTCTCGCTTCGATTGCATGTCGTCCATGTATTTCTCTCTCTCTTTGAGTTCGCGAGTGTTGGCCATGTAGGCTGTATCTCGGGCTTCGATGCACACTGAGAAATGTTTGGAATTGCCTTCGCTGGTCGGCAGTGTAGGGAAGGCAGCGTCTTGGCATTCCGCAGGCCAAGGGACGTCGAAAGTGCTGCCAGTCTATCCCCACAGAGCATGTCAGCATCGTTACATTTTTGATCGAGGAGAAGATTGATCAGACTTACCCAGACGTTCTCCGCAATCTCGGTTGCTTGTGTGAAGGCGCGCATCTCTTCATGTTCCCTTTCTGCAAACGAAGTCTTGTTCCTAGGCCAGCCTAACGAATCGACTTGTACGAGATGCGGGAATTTCTGTTCGAAGACGTTGAAGGAGTCTGCAATGCAACATCATCAGCAACACAGCTTGAAGGAACTCGTTATTGAGTGGAAGGAGGCACCCACCGACGACAATATATACCTGGTACTGGAGGAGATCTCGGTCTCCGCTCATCTTCCTCTCTCTGTACATATCCTTAATAGCCTCTTTCGCCATCTTCGCAATACAAATTATATCTTCGTCCATTCCACTACCATTTCCATAAACTACTATATCCGATATAGTCGCATATTTTGGACCTTGCATTCTGAAATTTCTGAAATTGACACCATTTGAGGGCAAAGAAGGTTTGATGAATCTACCATCGTGAGAGAAGATCTCTTCTGGTTTCCAGGAAGATGTAAGGAGAGAGGAGTGGGGTTCTGGTCCGAATGTAGCGGTTTTTGAAGGGGAGGAAGTTAGGTCGATAGATTGTGCGCAGGAAGAGATGGACGAAGAGGAAGAGGGTGCGGATTGGAGTGAAGCACTGCCTCCGAAGACGGAGGATGAACAAGAAGATGGATGAGAGGACGAGGAAGAAGACGAGCTTGTATAGGTGGATGAGAAGGAATCTGTGGAGTACGACGTCGCGATGCTTGCGCTTGTAGCTTGTCGAGAATGGTCGTATAAGGGTGATTCTTCTCGTTGTTGTTGTTGCTGCTGCTGTTCTGCACTGCGTGCTGGATGTGCTGCTATCGTAGTCAATCCTCGGTACCTAATTTTTGCGGTATCGCGATCGGATTGATAGGGGTAGGTGAGACAGAGAGTTAATAACAGTCAGCATGGTACAGACTACGTGAATGTTGCTACCCACCTCGGCGTGGATGCTCTGTTGCCATTGACGTATCCAAAGTTTGCAGCCTGTTGTGATCCTGCAAAGTCTGCGCCGTGCATCCATGGAAAGAGGACTGCTTCTCCCGTCTTTGCGGTCGCGTGTCTATAGACCATCTCTGCATACTGTGATGCTGTTATTGCTCGTAGAACACAGTTTGGAGTGCTTGCTGGATGCAAGGGGTTGTTGTTGTGGTTGTTCTGCAATCCATGACAGGGTGACGACGATTCTTGCTGCGAATAGTAATAGCTCTCATCCTCCTCTTCGTCGCTATCATACTCCTGCTGCCGTTGCTGCTCGTTGTACTCGTCCTGCACGCTCTTGCTTGACTTCTTGAAATTAGATGTTGTACCATATTGCTGCGACTGCGACGACGAGTATCTGCTGCTCTTTGTTGGAGTAGCTCCTGCATGCACTGCACTCCCTCTGTACACTTGAGGATGGAATGTCGCGGCCATGAGTTCACTTGACTTCACTTGACTTCGCTCGCGAAATGAGACTGTGGGATCAAGGAGGGTGGATTGGGGATAAGATTGGAGAAGCAGTCTATCCTGGTTGATGTAACTACTACTTGACTACTCTGCTACGCTTGTTGCAAACTCTGCCCTATACTTTAATCTCGTGATGGTGCTCCTCGCTCCTGGCTAGTCCGGCTGCACAGTGCGTAGATAGCGTTACAGGGTGTAGGTGTGAGCGTAGTCCGTTGTTGATGAGATTGGAGATGAAGATGAAGATTGGCCTGGCTAGTACGGCTCGGAGAAGCCTCGAGCGTCGAAGAGATGGAGATGAGAATAGGGGTTCGGATGTCGTCAAGGGTTTGATGCAAAGAGAGAAGAGGCTGTCGAAGTGTCGTTGTAGATGCAAAAGCTATTCCTTCAACTTGTGCATACTAACTCTTCGCTATCCCTGCACCCTCCCCGACAAAATCAGCATAACTCGTCCCGTCTCAAGAAGTGCCAGTGCCCTGCGACGCGTCTCGGGAGGGCGACAGGGGCGGCAGGCATTGGGAAGAACGCGCAAAAGGCATGAGCAACACACAACACAACACAGCATTGCAGTGTATTACTATGCATGTACATATACAAGCATCTCTTACTGCCTCTTCTGCAGACTTGTTTTTGTGCGGACTTTGTAGCTCTCAGCACGCGTGTAGAGAGCATTCCTTACTTCAGAGCACGACAGAAACAAGTTAAGCAGCTGTATACTTCTGCGTAAGAGGTACACACTACGATGCAACTGCAGAATATTCGTGTAAGTGTAGACGGCACGGGATTCGGGATCGTCGACCCTACTTTGGGAAGGCGTGCCTGAAACCTCGACGAGAAAACAACAAGATTTGCTTCCGGACGGCACCACTGTACCTGGGCACGACCGGACATAGGCAGCAGATCTGCATAAGTGTTACAAAGAGAAGAAGACTTTGGTAGATAGAAAAACTGTAAGCTTCCGCTCGCACTTCGCCGTCGTCGCCTTCCTGCAACCTGTGAAGACTATCTGTCAGAATATTCATGACAGATCTTGCATGACTCTGTTTGAGTGCGTGAGAATGTCTACTCAGGCTGTCAGCTGTCTGAACACACAACTTGCTGGACAAGCCGTTCAAAGCTTCTCGAATGTCAAGCGATAGTTGTGTAAGTATGAATCGCGAGGATGGAGGACAGGAACAGCATGGGAAGACCGAGGAGAAGGACATAGGCTAAGAAGTAGTAAGGAGTACGAGAAACGGAAGGGACTCGGGGGTGGCTCGCATTCAGCTTGACTTTATAGGCTCAATGTGCTGTATCCACCATGTCTTCACCTGCTTAGCTTTCGTGAATTCTCCCTTACTGTCGAGGTATTCCTTAAGAACCTTGGCCAATGTCATCATTTCCGTGCGAAGTTCACGGCGTTCTGCTGGTTTAAGCTGTTGAAGAAAAGTCTCTTGGCTGATGATTGTTACGATGCTTTCATATTCATAATAAGCTGCGGTATCCAGTAAGGAATTAGCTTGTATTCCGCTAGCTTTGCGGATATCCAGCCTGCGATATGGAGTCACCTACTCTTCACCCCGTCACCACCATTGTTGATCCGCTTCATACAACCCCTTCGATACCTGTGTAGAGTCTCCAAAGTCGTAACGGCTCGCTTCCTCTCTGAAGACGACATGTCTTGTGTTTAGTGCCGAGAGCTATGAGGGTGGATTGGAGCTGAAGGTGTTGCTTTGCAGAAGCTGATGGAGTGAAGAGAGACAAGAGCCACGAGCGACTCGCACGCTGTCTTTTAAACCCTCATCACCCGTCTCCGCTGTGCACTTGTTGGACGAAAGGTAGGGTGGATGAAAGGGTGAGGAGGAGGAGGATCGCACGTGATCTTCGTATCAAGGATGTCTAGAACGATAGAAGAGGTTTAGCTGATCGAACATGCATGAGTCGTTGACCAAACTCCTGGGGTCCGCTCTCTTCTAAAAAAGACATCATGCCTAATCAATGCTGCGAGTATCCCTTCGACTTCCCCGGTGGCGGAGGCAGACGACGTCTGTGCCTGGTCGAGAGACAGTCGAAGAACGAGGATATCTTGCCAACATAGCGTTCAACCAATATTTATCCGCGCTTGTTTCACTCAACACCGAAGTAATCATGTCAGAGTACGATTGCACTTGCTGTGCCTCATTTTTCCGTCCATTGCGAGCGAGCGCGCTCAGAAGCTCTTTTGTGACACCAAGCACTGCATCTGATAGACTCGCTCGCTCTTCCTGTGTCATCTGGTATGCGAGTCTCGACTTCGAGGTGTCTAATTTGCGTTTGATGAGTGCAAAAGTCCTGACGGCTGACGACGTTGACGCGGCAATCGAATTGATGTGATCCAAATGGGAGATGAAGGATAGTGTGCGAGTGACAGGTAGATGCACATGATGCCACTTCATTAGTCCTATAGCTCGCTTTAGATCGCAAGGACAGGCTTACCTTGTCTTAGTTCCTCATCGTCGATAGTCTTTCGAACCGTCTTACATAATTGAATGATTGTCCGTACCTTAGCAGCAGTCCTCATACGGAGTTCCAATGCTTGGTTTGCCGTCAAATCGGAATAGCTAGGATTGGTCTGAGCGTTCTGATCGAAACCAGATTGAGATCGGCTTGTCGCTGATTCCGTTTGCCCAGTGGCTGGTTTATGCGTTTGTGACCTTTTCATGACGCTGTAACGATCCCAACATGGCTGGGGTATCTGCCCATAACGCGGGTGCATTCCCCGGATATCCGTCAGGTATCGATAAGTCTCGAGAAGATCCGTAGCACGTTGATGCACATGTCGCAGCCTTCGGTAGGGAGCCGCTGTGAATGTGCATAGGAGTGCAAGAAGACATAGCGCAGCCTTTCTGATGCTCTTGATCTGATCTTCCGACAGCATGTCTATATAGAATGCTTTATACTGAGGCTTCTTCGTAACGTCATACGGCTTGTCTCTGTAGTCTTCAAGGAACTCGAGCGTGGTCTCCAATTCTTGCAAAGCTGTCATGAAAGGCCGAGTAGGCAGCATCAGCTCTGTTATGACATGCTCATGTAAGCGAGTGCAGGGTGCCGTGAGGACCAAACACAACCGAACACAAAGAAAGAAAGGCACGAGGGGCTCAACTCGTAGACTTACCAAGTATGTGGTTGCCATCCCGCTTTAGCCTGGCATGAGCAGCGTACAAGGCAGCACAGCGGCCTTTGGTCCACCTCTCCAGATCCTCGATGGTGCTTTTCGGAAGAGCAGGGGGCAGATCATGATTTGGATCCGTCAGGTGCGAATAAGGCGCTTTTGGTACGCCAGAAATGCGGTTTGGCATGTTGTCTTTGCAGGGTGCTGGAAACTGAGTGATGATGCCGACGATGTGAAGACGCAACAAGCGACAAGCCACAAGCGGGAGAAATTTTTCTCAATGGGACTGGTCCCTTTCAGGCGGTGCTTTGCGTAGTCATACCGACCCTACGAGGAAGTCCTCCTTCGCATGAATCAACAGTGCTTGAAGGAGTCGTAAGATGCGAAGCTAGCCAGCCGCACCGTCTGTCGAAGCCTATACTTGGGTCTTCATGCTGGAAGATTCACAAACGTAGGGGGTTGTGCTTGCTTGCAAATAGTGCATGAATATATCCTTCACTAGCAGATACAGCAATCTTTGTCCTTTCCATCGCCCGATTTGCGGCCTTTGGCTTCCATAGCTTGCAAAGTGGCATAACGGATTTTCTCGTCTTCGCTAAGCAGGCTGTGCGAGAGCAGTCAGTTTCTGCGCGAGTCTCGGCTCATTGGCATTTCCAGCTTGCCCTTTCTCTGCGCGCTTCTTCATAGCGAGCGCTGCGCTTTCCCTCTCTTTCGCAGCACGTTTCGAGACTGACTTCTCTTCTTTACGAGTGGAAGACGATGTAAGGGAAGGCATACGAACAGGCTTGGTAGCTCCAGCCTCGCCAGCGGCAGAAGGGGATGTGGGGCTCTTGGTCGTTGGGTTGATGCTGAGTTTCGAGAAGGCTGCTTTGACGGGCACAAGAGATGGCTTCCCAGCATTTGCAGAAGAGGACGAAGGTTTCGCTGCCACTAGATTGACGTTTGAAGACGAAGAAGCAGGTGTAGACGACATCGCGCACTTATGATGCTTCGGCTCTCGATGCGAAGGACAGTATCCTTTCCCACATTTCTCACACTTTATATCTGCCCAATTCCTGTTTTCGCACCTCCCAAACTTGCATTGGTACTGTCCCTTCAACTTCTTGGCGTTTCCACCATCTTCTTTGATGAGCCCGTTCTGCTGATTCAAGACTTTACATCTTCCTTTCTCAAAGTGTGCATCCATTGCAATGTTGATATCTGCGTTTCTACCTCCGTATTCTGATACAGGGATGGCTTCTTGGCATAAAGGGCATTTGGTCGCTCGCACGTCTTGAGCTGCGGCATCGTAGGCAGGACATTGATGTGATTCAGGTGTGCGGTGCGAACTGCAATAAGGCCTCGTGCAGTATGTGCAGGTGAAAGGGAGGAAATCGCCCAGATGACACTCGGGCAACGAGCAGTGAGTCCCGAACGATTCGACTTGGGTGGATCTGACGGTGGTCATGGTTGGATGTATGTTACTTGATGGAGCAGAACCAAGGATGGCAGTATTGCGAATCAGTTGTTATTGCGACTGTGCTTGCGCGTTCTCACTGTACGCCTGGAATCTTCGAGTGTTTCTGCTGACTGTTAGGGCGAGGATTGCGCGTCGACTAGGCTAATACCAGTTAATATACTGCTTTAGAGAGTGTTAAATGAGTGTGTTAAGAGCGTTATCGCATTTCAAGACTTCGAATTGTCAAAGGTTGACCAAGCTTGACGCCTTTCAAAACGAGTCTTACTCGGAGCATCAAGAACTTCAAGACTTCTATTACTCTACACCTCCCTCGCAAGATCCACACGATGACCTTGATCCTTACGCTCGTCCGCCATGGCGAGGTACGCTGGCTTTCCAGTCCAATGACGCCCGAAATCTCCAAGCTGAAACAGCCTGAAAACAGTCTACAGATAACCTGAAATCACTATGGGCTGGTGTGTGGTGTAGACTAATGTATACTGAATGTCCTGCTGATGCTGTGGTATCATGCTCGAAGGCCATCGAGACGCTCCTCTCACGACGCATGGTCAGTCTTCATCGAACCTTCTTGCTCACAGCTCGTTTAAATGCGCGATGTACCAGGCATGAATCAAGCTCGTAGACTGGGCAAATCACTCGAGAACGAGAATATCAGCAAGATATACGCATCGGACTTGAAGCGAGCACATTGGACCGCCTTACAGATAGCTACGCAGAACAAGAGCTTGTTAGCGAGGCTTGAAGAAGAGGAGGGTGAACAGAAGAATGGGAATGGCTATACCGATCTAGACTTGCCGTCGTCACCGTTGACAAGGTCGCCCAGACCTCCGTCAAGCTTGGCTAAAGGACAGGACGCTGAGCAGGAGCAGCAATATGAGCAAGTCATTGCGGAAACGAGTGCTGGACCATCGAGTTTGGCATCGACAGATCGCGAAGTCGCGCCGGAATCTGCATACCGGGATGATCATTCCTGTTCATCCTCCGCAGCTGCTTCTTCTCCTCTTCCCGCACCTTCTTCTCCATCTTCCTCATCCGACATGTCCCCTTCTGTCGCTCGTCTGCCGAAAACAGTGACTACGACTCCGCTCTTACGAGAACAGTTCTTTGGATCTGCAGAAGGTCAGAATTGGAGAACGGGATATGCAACGAGTAGTAGTTCGCATCATAATAGAGCATATTGCTTTCCGCAGGGAGAGAGTCTCGAAGATGTGCATCGCAGAGCGAAAGAGATCGTGCAGAGATGTGTAGTGCCGTGGCTTGTCAAGAGTGCGAAGAATACGCAAGGAAAGAAGGAACATGTTGTGCTGGTCGCGCATGGTATTGTGGGTCGCATCGGACCATCTATCAGATCACTCACGGCTTCAACAGCTAACATTGAGCTGCCACACAGATGATTTCGGAGTTGCTGTTCGCTCTATCCAAGCTGCAAGATCCTAGTGCGCCATATACGCGGCAGTCGGGCCACACCAATACAGGCTGGACGCGGATGACGCTTTCTTTCCCTTCGAACTTCAACGAGCGCTCCTCTTTACCTTCTCCCTTCATACCGCACCTAACGTCTCCTGATCTCCCTCCACCATACGAGCCCGCATCATCAACATCCACCTCTTCTTTCTTTCAGAATCCAGTAGGATCCCTACCGCCCATCACGATACGGAAGACGCATGCGAACCATACTCATCATTTAGAAGGCTTGAAGCGTACGAAAGGAGGCGTAGGGTCAGAACAGTTCGATGCACGTCAAAAGAGCTTGAGAGACTTCTTTTCGGGTGGAAGTACGTCTGATGGCAGTGAAGTTGACTCGAGTGAGACGCCGACTATCGTGAAACCTATTCCGGGGAAGGGCAATATTGTGGATCTAACGCAGGATGAGGAGATTAACGGAGATGGAAAGAGAAGTGTCAGGATCAAGAGTCCTGTCAGCCCAAGTCCGAAGAAGGGCAAGCTGACATAAATCCGCTTGCGAAGGCAGAAAAAGCTCTGTGCAACTTGTCGTACAGGCTTGTAGATCCGATATCTTGGTAGTGGCGTACTGTCGTGGAAGTACCGGAATGGGGAGTTCATTTCTTTCATGCAGTAATGTTACAACTGTATCAGCCTGAGTATGCTATACGAACGACAAAGCGATAATACTAATTATACGTTACAAGCTTGCGCTGGCTTGGAAAACTGCAGCGGCAACTTCGAAATACCAGCCTCTGAACAACGATCCTATGCCTTCCTCCCTGACTAGCCTCTGCATGCAGTCTAGTAGACCATCGTACTTTACTACTTTCGGTCTGCCTACGCTCGTAACAGAGTGCTGGCTAGCATCGCCTGGAGGCGAGGCACACAAGCGTGCGAAGATGACATTGAAGACCGTACCAATGATGGCTGAAACGGCTGCGCGTAATAAGACATCCGTTCGATTCGGCTTCCCGAGCGTGCTACGCATCCCCAGAGCTTTATCGATGGAGAAGAAGATCGCATCCAGCAATGTAGGAGCGCATGCAGAGAGTATCAGAGACGGGGTATATATATGCTTTAGAGGGTTCCTCCTCTCTTCAGAAGTCATCAAGGTACCAACTTTTCCTCCGTAAATGGCCATGCGGGTCGAGAGGATCTCGAAAGGCAGAGCTAACAATTGAGCGGCGATTGCGACGAGCCATCCTTTTGGTTCGAGCTTGTACCCTGCGCCAAAGCTGACAATGGAGAAACGGCTTGCGACCAGAGTCGTGGAGAGAATGATGCCATAGCTCAGTATTCCCGTACCGAAGCCTGTCGATCCATCAATCAGGCAAAGATCATCCTTTCTATATGGTTTTGAGCAAGTCGTACCTCGATAAAGGCTTCTCCAACCGTGGTTCTTGTAGAAGATTTTGGAGAAATTCCAAAGAGCTTTGGGTCCATTTCCAGATTCCTTAGAAGATGAGAGAGGTTCATGATGCACACGCCAGCGAGTAACGCTTGAGTAGGCAGGATACACCAGTCCGGTAGCTAGAAGCCCGGCGGTTCCAGTGAATGTGAACAAGGCGATGCGCTCGCGAAGGCCAAATGTGCGTTCAGGAGTAGATTCGTTCATCAGTATGTTAGTAGAGAGACAAGCTGTCAAAGCTCCATCAGCGTTCGGCAATGACTGAAACCCTGTTCAGGGCAGACACGTGGAAGATGTCGAGGATCAGATGGCCTGTACCGGTAGTTATCGCTCGCTATGAGCCTTTCGTTGCAGTGCATTGTTGTCTGTACCAGCTTCCGTCCCTGCTGAGCTGTCAACCCGGAAAACCAGCTGAAGAAGAGAGCCAAAGCCTGCGGATTGAAGCTGCTTCTTGCAAGATTGGATTCTATCAAAACGAACCACTCTGCGTAAATGAACGCAACATGACCAGCATCTCTTCGTTCTCTCACCGCTGCTGCATCATCATGAGCTGACCCTCCATGGACTATGGCGATGTGACGATGTGATGTGAAGCGAAAGACCCAAAGCTCGGCTGTCGACCGCATCGCGATCACGTCAACTGAGAGTGGAGTGCTTTGCGCGATGATGTTGAACATATTCCTACCGGCCGGATAGCTTCTCTTCTCCCTCTCCCTCTCTTTTCCTCGTAGCCTCAGCCTTCCTACGCCATTCTTCTGCTGCCATATTTTTTCGTTCCTTCTGCTTCAGCAACTGGACAACTACATCAGTAAGCAGTAGCAACACCGACCTCTCTTACTCGTGTCCTGGCCCGTGCTCAAACAAATTTTGCCAACCTCATGCAGAACCATGGAACATGCTGGGGAAGGACACTTCAGCGAATACCTTCATCAAGAGCACACCGGTATCGACGCTTTTAAACGCCGCCTGCAGAAGGGACAGGAGGACCATGCCATAGCTATCGGTACTTTGCTGTGTGTTGGAGTCATGGACGCGTTCAAGCGACATGCACATAGCACATCCTCTCCGTCAGACTCCACAAGCCTCGTTTTCGGTATCTACCATTCACCTATCTCCGATTCGCCCATCAGGTCCAGCTTCCATAAGATCTCGCCGAACAAGTTCAGCCTGACTGTGACGCAAGTGGATGACTGGGAGTTCCCAGCTGCTCTAGAACAAGCCCCTCCCTCGAACTCCATGGTATTCCAAGTGGCCGTCTTTGGAGAACTGCTGGCCGCTCTGGCCGAATTGGAGATCGCCCGCAAGCGCAGGTCACCAGGGCCCGTTGCTGTCCATCTCGAGGCGGATCTCTTCACATATCGCGCCATGATAACGTTTGCAGAGGCGTACGGCCTTTGCTTACGCCTCTTTCCGACTTCCACACATGCGCAACTTGACAAGCATCGAAGGGCATGCGACCAGAGAGGCCCGGACAAGCAGACAGCATGGCGAGGGACTCCGCGCTCGACTATGAGCGGTAGCGTGGGTGATCTAGCCGTGGAAAGCTCTGGTCGCAACGCTCGTTATTATTTAGTAGCCTACTGTCCAGCCTGCGACAAGCATCTGCTTCCAAAGAAGAGGTTACAGTGCAGCCAATGCAAGATAGCCTTCTACTGCAATGTAGAATGCCAAAAGAAGGACTGGAAGAATCTGCACAAGACAGAGTGCAAGAAGTTTAGCAAACTCATCGCGGAGGCAGACTGCGAGTACTGCAAGAAGGGATAACGGCTACGGCTATGGCTACAGCAGAAAAGGAGAGGACAGATGGGCGAAAGCTTTACTATCAGCGGTTAGGTGTGCATCACCCCTTCTCCACTTCAGGATGTCGTAGAAACCTTGCCTAGATGCGGTCTTAGCTTGTCAACTCGTGAGGACACCGCGTATGGTATCTTGCGTTCAAAACGACCTACGCAATGCTTTCGCTCGCGTTACTGGCCATCAGCAAGGACATAAGTGATTGCTATCTGGTCCTCAACGCATTTGCTATCTTTCTACGCCTCGTGCGCCAAACGAAGATGCCAGATTCCGGCTAGGCAGCGCCTCGCGATCTACTGGACGACCGCTTGACGCTGTCATCCTTCTCTAGCACAGTCCAGCTACTCTGATCTGGTCCTTCTCTCCTTCTTTCCCTTCCCATCTTGCTCGCTCGTCATCGCTGTCCCGTTTCGAGCTGTCGACCCCGCTGCATCTGGCCAGATTCAGCAGCCAGCTAGACATCTCTCGTGACCAGTCTACCTGATATTGCAGCGTCAGCCTTCTATGCCGGTTGTCTCGCATGCGTTGAGATACACCGCTGACGTCGGTCGACCTATGCAGAATCATGGAACATGCAGGCGAAGGTCACTTCAGCATGTATCTCGAGCGAGATCAGACCGGTATTGGCTCTCTCATCGGGCAGACGACTGGAGATCCGAACGCTGTGAACACGCTGGCAAGCATGTGTGCCCAAATCGCATCCACTTTCAAGCGATACGAGCAGAGTACATCATCTCCATCAGACCCTTCCAGTCTTATCTTTGGTATCTATCACTCACCCATTTCGAGCGGCTACGTCAAATCCACTATCCGCAAGAGCGCCGAGAATAAGTTTAGCTTAACAACCCTAGGCGTGGACGAATGGGACATGTCGATGGCTATCATACATCAGAAAGATCCCAGAAACCCTATGGTGGTACAGATGGCGATCTTCATGGAGCTGACCAGCGCCATCTTACCATCAGATGACCCCTTCGCTGTCCGCCAACACGAACCGATCGCCGTTCATCTCGAAGTAGATGTCTTCACGTACCGCGCATTGGTTATGTTTGCCGAGAAAGCCGGACTCCGCTTCCGATTCTTTCCAACACCTATGCATCATCAATTCGATAAGCACAGAGAAGTTTGTGAACGCAAAGGAGAATCGGATCGTGGACAGAATAAGATAAAGCAGTATGTAATCGGACAGCCTGGACAGTCCGTTGAAGGGGTCGTGGATGAATTGCAAGCGGAAACAGCATCAACCAGCATGCGCTACCACGTAATAGCTTTCTGTGCAGCCTGTGGTGAGAAGCTTCACCCAGAAAAGAGGTCGCAGTGTAGCCAATGCAAGATGGCATTCTACTGCAACGCGGAGTGTCAGAAGAAGGACTGGAACAATCTACACAAGAAGGAATGTAGGAAGTTCAGCAAATTGATAGCAGAGGCAGACTGCGGATACTGCAAACCGAGGGATGGCGCGTTATGATAGATTCTAAAGCTGGATAGAGAATGTCGCACCAGCGAAGAACCCGACGAGGTGTACGCGTAGCCTGATTTTGAATAGAGGTCGTTTAGCAGCTCCGATGGACCGCCGCAGAAAATGTAGAGTTCTCGAGCACATTGCGTGTAGGAGTCTGTGAATCTCATAGTATTTTCCTCGTGGTCTTATCCTTCCCAGACCCTTCAATTGCCCTGTACAGAGGTGTCGCTTCTATGCCTGACGATGGTTGTGCGGCCAGACGTATGCGGGCAGCATGCTCTAGCACAGGCTGTTCAACACCATTGAAGTGTGAGACAGGTCCCTCGACGTTGTAGCATATATGTACAAGGCCGTCGAACTCCCATCGTTGACCTGATTCGGGTTTCACTTTCGGCCGGGGAGAAGAGAGGAACGGAGGGAACTTCTTCCGTTTGATCGTTCGCCAGACATCAGCATCGTTGTGGACGCGGCCATCAGCAACAAGTCGAGTCTAGTCCGAGCGGTTACAAGCCGATCAAAGGATTAGAGGTTGCTTTGCATGGGAGGCCATGAAGCCCCGATAGCAGATCCCCACGAGGAATAGCGCGCCTTGCGGCGCATTGGCGGGTGACAGAAACTTGATTGAATCGTTCTAGACACAAAGAGGGTCCTGCAAATCAGATCTGAGAGTCATTATCCGAGCGTCTGTATTCTATGAAATAGATCTAGAGCTTCATACTTTTCAAGAAGTCCCAACTAGATGCATACCAAGAAGTCCGAATTGCCTGCAACTACTCAAGATACTCATCTAGGGTCCCTCGACTGACTCGCTGCGTGTACTTCGCCTCCGCTGGCGCGTCGGCTCAGGACACTCCGCTCGTGGGGTAGGGGCTTACAGCAGAGCTGATTCTTACTTGAATAACAGCTGAAGCATCTGCAGGGAGGAGTCGAAGGGCCTTTGTTAGGTCAGCGGCTTCAAGCAAGGCGTTCAGACGATCAGGGTGTATGGGGTGGGTAGCAGAGCGCAGAAGTGAAGGGCAGCATCTCCAAAGCACCCATTGAGAAGCACGAGTTGCGGGACCTTGTCCAGGCTGCCACCCGCAGGCGACGACTTCTTCATTTCTTTTGGTTAACGTTGGCCAGAACCAAGCAGCGGCTGCACTGCCTCATCGCCAGGTCGCCAGAGCGTTTACGGGAGTGAGTCCGACTGGAGAGCTGCTGACCTCCGGAAAACGGAGCACCCCCAGGAGAGTCAAAGGTGAGCTCAAAGGTCAACTTTGCGTTTAACGCCAAAGCCTTCAAAGGAGGCACGTCGGTAAAGCTTGCTGACTATCGTTACCTCAAGTCAACCGCAACGTGGCTTGCTTCTGATCATTACCGTTACTCGGAACCATCAGAGATACAAGAGCCACAACAAACCAAATAGTCAGTCCATCAAAACTTCAAGCATACCTCTTACTGCTCCAAGCACGCCAAACCGATACGTCACCTCCGATGGTGAAACCAAAGCTCCCTTTTGGGATCAGCGTGATGTCTCCGCAGTACTGTAAGTGCGGCCCCCATCGGGAATTAGTTGAATAGCAAGCTTACAGAGACCTGTTCAGACGCAACCTCGCTCAGAAGTATCCCAAAATGAGGTTCGAGGAGGAGTATCTAGGCGCTACTGCGATAGGGCACCACCTGTGGTACATTAAACGAGTCGAATAGGATCGTTAACATCCGCACAGCAGCTCTTCCGCCTCCGAGTTCAGTTGAGAGTGTTGTACGCTGGCAGCCAGTATCCCTAACCATCCTCATCATCTGAAAGTCCCTGCAGCAGGCTTTCCATTTGCGCCAGACATCAAGCAGCTGCGGCTGCCTGCTTGGCTGACACGCAGGGACTAGGCTGTCTTCTACAAATGGGCTATATCAGCTCATTCAGCACCACCACGAACCTCTTTGCTGGACACCTGAAAGACTATATATGTCAAATTTGTCGCTTTTCGAGTCAGATGATGTGAAGGGACGTGTGATGGAGCCCGCGTCTAGTCGTCGAACTAGATAGACGGAGGAGATTCGGTTGCCAATGTACAATGTGATTTTGTTGCATTCTGTGCGTCAATGCCGGCACGTACGAAGGTATTTCTCCCGAAGAACAAGGCAGCTCATTCAGTGCCAGATAGTCATTTACAGTTGCGAGGTACGGCGAAGAACGACTTGCATACTCTGCACAAGGTTGGAGATAAGAAGTAAAAACTTGTAGCAGAGGCCGATTGCGAGTACTGCAAGGATGGATAGGGGCGAGCTTAGGAACCAAGATGAATGGATATACTGGCTGCTCAGAGAAGATCAGATACATCTGATCACTGGACAGCTCTTGGATCTACTCACCTTCTCTACTCCTCAGCTGCCTTCTTCTTCTTCACGTCAACGATATCGATATTATCCTCTGGCACTCTCCCTCCAAACAGCTCTCCTTCCTTCCCTGTCTTCTTGAGCAGCATCTCTTCCACCTCGTATGCTACATCTCCCTGAATGACGATCTCATCATCTCCCGCTGCGTTCTTGCTCACACTAGCACCCGTTGCAAACTTGTTCGCAAAGAGTTTACTAGCCTTCTTAAGATCTATACTGAACGTCTCCAAGCCATGTACGGACGTAGTCATTTTCCGTTTTGTACGCTCGACCCTTTTGATAGTGACTTTGGACTGCGAAATCTTCTCTGCTTCTTTCGCTGCTTTGCGCTCGGCTTTCGCTTCTTTCTTGGCTGCATCTTTCTGCTCGTCCAGCGTCAGGCCATCAAGCTTATCTGCTGCTGACGCTGCTGAGGTCGCTTCGTCTTTGCTTTTGCTGCTGCTCTCATTCTGGCTGGAATCGTCGCCGTACAGCTTGCTATAGAGATCTGGATGTGCGCCGTTCAACCACTTCTGGCACTTGGACAGCTTGGAGCCATACTGGCAGTATTCGGGCGGGAAAGAGCAAACTGCGACGTCAATCGTCAATTTCCAGCAAGCGGGACTCGATTCAAGCTTATGCACCTTCGCAGTAGATGACCTTTACAGGCTTGATGAACGTCTGCGATGATGGGCCAGCTTCTGCCATGATGTCGAGTATGTGTATGAAAGAGAGGGACAGATGGGCAAAGAAGCAAGATATGGCAATCGCTCAAGTATGAAAGGAAGCACAGTTACAGTTCACCAAGAGGCTAGCTAAAGACTGGTAGCGTTACAAGCGCGACTTGGGGACGCCCGAGTCTGGCACGGGATGTTTAGGCTTTGGAGCTCGTATATTCGGGTTTCCATGATATGCTTTTCTGCTCCTATCAATACGTGCCAACTCTTCCACCGTCTTCTTCTGACGACGTGCATTCGCTCTGAGGTTTTCAGCTGACTCGCGCTCCAGTCTTTCCGTATGTCTCTGCACTTCAGCATGCATGTCCAATACAGGAGGATCCGAGTGAAATCGCTTGACGAACGATGACCAGAGATGCTTGTGCTCGGTCAATTCGGGTAAAAGACCCAGCAAGATCTGACGCTCCCATTCTGCGAAAATAGCTTGTAGACGGATGGAATCTAGTGTTTCTGGCTCGTTGTAGCGTCTCCATGTAGCTAATGCACCTTCGTCGGGCATGGCGCCATAGGAGCCATGAGGCATCACTGCAGAAGGATGAAGTGGATAAGGAGTCGGCCCATACGACCTGGGTATAGCAGGTCGCGGGGGCATACTCGAATGCAACCTAGACTGGACATCGCGATTTCTCATGCGGTTCTCCTCGGTGGTGCGTCGCTGTAAGCCAGGTAAGCCAGGTTCTCCGTAAGAAGCGCTTGCGGCGGCGGTATTGTGCCTGATCCTATCCTCGTGTACGGACTGTGGGAGGAGATACGGGTCACCATTTACTCCATTAGACTGCATATGAGATCTGGCGCGGGGGATATGGCGAGATTGGTCAGGGACTTGCCAAGCGAATGCATCGTTGCGTTCGGGACGGTACACTTTTGGCCCTGGAAGCAGTAAACCGGGTATGTGATCGCCTGTCGTAGAGGATGCAGCTGTAGTGACTGAATGGGAGCTTGGAGATGTGGAGCTCGAGCTCGAAGAGACTGCCTTTCTGGCGGTGCTAGGCCTTGACTTGAGCATGTTGGAGCTCACGATGAGCGGACCACCGTCACTTGATACAGAAGTCGACGATGATGAAGAGCTGCTGCCAGATGAAGAGTATCCGCCGTTCTTGCGGCAGTCTGAGCAGCGGCGACTTGGGTTGAGGGGCATGTCTCGTCGGTGATGGGATTAGGAGGGGGCAAGGACGGTGTTGACTGGGTGTGCAAGGTTGCGGAACTTTGCTAAGCTGCTGCTACTGTTGCTAACAACTGAAGGTTCGTTGAAAGCGTCGACTAGCAAGCACTGCCTTGGACGTTTGATGCGGGAGCTGTGTTCTGATGCAGACCATTGTACAGGATGGCAGAATCTTCGCGTGAGAGTCACAGATGCTGAGAGCCAGTCAAGCAGGCAGATGCGATCTTGCAGCAGCGACGAAGCGGGAGGATCAGATGAGCTCGCGGCTCGAGATTGACGGTGTCATACAGTCATCAGCATTAAGAATCACGTTAGTCGCTATCGGCGCTGGAAACAGACGGCTCTTTCGCTTTCTCTTGCTTTCGACAAGTCGGTCAAGACGAGAAAGACGCAGCTCAGTTCCGCGATGATTTGCTGAAGTGACATGGCCGGGCAGCCTGTGAACGTAAGAAGCTGACACTCGACATCTTTAAGCAAAAAGCTAACAATGTCGACTCGATGCAAATGCAGCCTCTTCCACGGCGTACTGTCGCGCGTCGAGGTGTTGTTCCTGCGACTTCAACGCCGGCGCATCCTCAAGTAGCAAGACTGAGTAACAACAACGAAACAGTAGTCTCGAGCAATCACAGCTTTGGCTCCCCCCAAATCAGCAGCAGCGAACATGGCCGCTCTGGGTCTGCGTCGCCTGCTCTCAGCTTGCTCGACCTAGATCAGCATAACAACTCCTCATTGACGCTCTCACCGCGTCAAGCTCCGCGGAACTATCACAAAAGACACAGAGACAGGGTCGCATCTGGCTCCCAAGTTAGGGAAAGAAGCTCGTTGGGTCTCGGTGACCTGTCTGGACTACCTCTGTCGGGACTTGCTAGGAACACGCAGACTTCTTCTTCAAGGAGGATTGTCTCTACTCCTCTGCAGAATGGCGCGATTCATCACTCATCACCAGCGCGGCAGAAGCATGATGATAGTACAGCTAGCACTTCCGGCATACTCGCAGGCAATGGATCATTCATAGAACGTTCTTCCTCTCCCTCTCTACATATCGGCGAAGACTCAGAAGCTACAGGTCTCACCATCGCAGGCGAAATCGATGCAGGCGAACTGTCAGATGCATCGTCTACGTCTACAAGCGCTTCCTGGGCTCTCATAGATCGTATGCGAATATGGAGAAACGATGCTATGAATCAGCATTTGCACAACACAGCCATCTTTTGGGGCAGCAAAGCTTTCTCGCAGACAAGGGATCCGAACGATGGATTCTGGTTGGCACAAGCATATTTCGCTGCCGGCATGTTCAGTCGGGCAGAGAAGGTGCTGACAGGGTCTTGGGAGGTCAGGAAGCCTCCCTCGGACGAAAGGGATGCGCAAGATAGTGAACAAGCTAGACGAAGGCGCGAGAAGGGCAAAGGCCGACGAGATGATGCAGATGGCATGCATGTGGACGAAGAAAGGAATGGAGAGCTCAATAGCTCATTGACCGAAAAAGAGAGACCTCGTACCCACAATCACCCACACCAAGTCACCTTTGCCGATTCGCAGACATCGACGATCCAACCTAGACTGGACCAAATTAACAAACAAGATCAGAGTTCTGCCGCTTCCTCTCCTCCCGAAACAGTCAGATTGGCAGATATAAGTGTTGCATGTAGATACTTAGCTGCACAAGCTATGGTCAGACAGGAGAAATGGTCTGCTGCGATGGAGATGCTAGGTGAAGTAAACCCTTTCAAAGGTGGAAGAGGCAAGGGAAGAGCTGCAGGAGCTGCCAGTGCAAGTCGGGAGAGCGGTGATGGTGGCATCAAGGTGAGCTCAACTGGATCACTCGATGCGCTGTACTGACTCGCATGTGGTTCTCGCCAGTTCGAAGCTTCGATGTGCCACTTGCGGGGTATGGTACAGCTGCACTTGAACGCAGCAGACCGCGCAAAAGAATGCTTCATGGAAGCATTGAGCATAGACGTGAAGTGCTACGACAGCTTTGAAGCTCTCGTCAGTGGTAGTATGATGGACGTAGAAGAAGGTGAGTGTCCTGGTGGTCAATCGGAAACCCTAGTGACTGCGCTGACTGTTCTTGATTGTAGAGTGGAATTTCGTACAAGGCCTCGCATATCGACAGCATACACCTGAAGACGCAGAGTTCATCCGAATGATGTATACTATACGCTTGAAGAAGGTAAGTCGCCATACGACCTCAGCGAGCCTATCTTGCCATGCTGAGTTTTTGATGCGCAGTATGCACATCGCGAAGAAATGGAACGGTGTGGACAAGCTTTGACCGAACAGTACGGCTTGATCGATGATCCGGATATTCTCTTCGGACTTGCGGACGAGCTCTACTCTGCTATGCGATATGCAGACTGCTATGCGGTAACAACAAAGTAAGTTCTGCAATCACATAGCGAGACTTCCCAGTATTGACGTAAGGGTTCGCAGAATCCTTCGCACGCATGACGCGCATGCAGCTACTCTACCGCTCCATCTAGCCTGTATGCAGCATTTACCTCATCTGCGGTCCAAGCTCTTCCTTCTTTCGCACGAGCTCGTAGATCGCGAGCCAGAAGCCGTCACTTCATGGTATGCTGTCGGACTCTGGTACTACAGTGGGAAAAGATGGGAAGAAGCACGGCGATATTTCGGCAAAGCTCTCCTTCTCGATAATCGATTCGGACCGGCTTGGATCGCTTTTGCACATTCTTTTGCACTGGAAGGAGAACATGATCAAGCTATCACTGCATACTCAACAGCACAGAGGCACTCCCAAGGGTGCGTCCACGTATCCTCCTTGTTAAAAGTCCAATCCTAATGACTTTGACGTGTAGGACGCATCTTCCTTTGATGTTCATCGGCATGCAATATCTGCTGCTTTCCAACATCAAAGCTGCTGATGAATACCTCGACGCTGCATGGACGATGTGTGAAACGGATCCTCTCCTTCTGAACGAACGAGGCGTAGCTGCATACTACAATGAAAAGTACGAAGATGCTGTCAGGCTACTTACATCAGCTCTACACCATGCAGAATCAGTACAAGCATCTCCTACGGCGTGGTCGTCTACACATCTCAATCTGGGACAAGCATATCGCAAGCTTGGACGGTACGAAGAGGCGGTTCAGAGCCTGAACAGGGCGCTCGAGCTGGATCCGCGTAATGCTCAGATTTACGCAGCTCTAGGCACTAGTCTCATGTATGTCGGCAGAAAGGAGGATGCCATTCAAGCTTTCCATGAGGTAGGTGATACATAACTGAACTGGGATCCCTGCTAACCTTTGCTCTCATTCGTTCAGGCCCTCTCAATACAGCCGGGAGAGCCTACTGCCACCTCACTACTGAAAATAGCCCTCCATGATGCTCTCCATGATCATCCGCGGTCGAGTGGAAGCATGAATTTCCCTCTTCTGTCTGATGTCTTGGCTGAAGACATGGATGCCCGCGTTGCCGAAGACGAGAGAATGGCGTTCGGTCGAGTGCTTCCCGTTTCGGTGACCGAAGAGCGTCTCAGCACGACAAAGAGCGGCATGGCAGTTGACCCAAGACATACTAGAGGTTCAAGAGTAACACGGTCTTCCAGAAAGCGGCAGCAAGAGATGCATGATGCATCACTACGTAGTGAAGGAGAAGAGTATGTGCCAGATGTGACAGCTGCGAACGCAACGCCTATGGCTGCAACGTCCAGTCAAAGTCGACTATCCCTCTCAGGCTTTTACGATCGAGATGGTCAAGAGGAGAATGAGAACGAGGACTCGGCAGATAGCGCAATGATAGAAGCAAGCCAGGAGAGCGATATGATAGACTAACCGAGACTCGGCGTCCATCAAGCGTGTTAGGCTGTTCCTTTGCAAGAAAGCCCTTCTCGGGCGATGATGCATATTCTTTGTCATGAAAGTGCCTACTCTTCTTGTTAGCGGGTTTCTTCCTGCTCTTGCCGTCTTGCATGTTCGCACTCCGCTTCTTGGCGGATGTCAAGTGCCTTGCTCTGACCAACCCCGACAAACAGCGTATTAAAGCGAGCTGAAAGTACTGTCAGTTAGTGTATACAAGATCGAAAGCAGCATGTGAAATAGCTGACTTGATACATCAGCCTTGAACGCTCTCAAGATCCATCCATGTTCAGCGCGCTGTTCGGGCGACGAGGAAGCGCTACGCCGCGCACTGGCAGCTCTGGCGACGACGCAGCTTCTCCTGGACATCTTGAGCTCGAGGATGGCTCGCGAAACAGGCTGGATGGCTTCAATAGCGGACTCGAGGCAGGCCCCGTGTCATCATATCCCCCTCAACGAACGCCAACGAGCGCTGCGACAGCTGTAGCAGTAGATCTGAACACAGCTCCGCGAGTCAAACACAGTCTTGCGCGCATCAAGCAGGTCATGGAACGCATCAATCCTGAGCTCCTGGATACCCTTTCTTACGGCGCAAACGCGAGAGCTATCGCAGAACTCAAGAGCGCACTCAAAGACTATGTGTTGCCGCAAGATGTAGTGGATGCATACACGATACACGACGGGCAGGACTCGTACAGCGTACCGCGAACAGGAGAGAACGAGGAAATCGATGGCAGTGCTGGGTTTATTTACGGGCTCTGGTGGATGACAGTGGATGAGATCATGGAAGAGTATCAGTTCTGGCGAAGACTCGACATATCAGCACCTTCAAGCCCAGTTGCAGTCAAGAAGGCATCGACAGCCGGTGATAAGAAGGGCAAAGGACGGCAGTACACGCATACTGCGAAAGCACCTAGTACAGATGCATTCCTGTTTGGGTCAGAAATGGATCCTAGGACAGTTCGAGGCAGGATGCGCTCATGCCCGAACGATTATGTAAGGGAGGAGTATTCGCATCCAGCCTGGCTTCCATTACTCAAAGATGGCTATGGCAACTACATCGGCGTCGATTTGGATCCTCCTACTGTATCCCCTGAAGACATCCCACAAGGAGCGCCGCGCATCTCACCAGGAAGGGGTCAGGTTATTGCCTTTGGCAGGGAGATAGACACAAAGACTGTTCTTTGGAATGGATGGGCAGATCAAAGCGATCACGATGCCAATATTGGAGGTGGATGGGCGCGTTTCTTGGCCTCTTTCGCAGATGAAGTCTCGCAATCTTCGCAGATGGGTTCAAGAAATTGGTATGGAGAGGAAAGTAGTGCATATGAACAATACGACGATGAAGACGAGTATCGCAATACTTCGGCAGGCAGACAGGAAACTACATCGGTCTACAGGAGATCTACCGGTCTGGACTGGATAGACGCATCTCCTCAGTTCTCAGGTATGGGAGCCATTGAAGCGCTTGTAGAGCGCTCGAAACTACGTTGGGCCAGTGTTGGTTTATACCATCACGAGGACCCAGACATGGAGGACGGGTATAGCACGCCCTATCCGAGCAGGACATTGAGAGATGCTGGAAGATCGGAGAAGCCTCCTCCTTTAAGCATCAAGTTCCCTCCCGCAAGACCAGGTCAGGAAGATGAGCAGTCATCGCAGAAGGAACCGCTGGGCGATCAGGAGGTGCTGGTCGATAATGCTCAAACGCCCTCAGTTGTAAGCTTGTCCTCCGAGACGGCTGCTCTCAACCTTTCTTCCGAGCAAACAGACGAAGGTGAATTTGTCGAGATTGACCCGGCATCTAGCAGGGTAGGCCTGCTTCCATATACGAGCGACAACGAAGTAAGAACACCCACATCGCCTGAACCATCTCTCATCCTTTCTCCTCCTTCTCCCAAAGAGAACAATGGCGTCTTCTCAGCTTTCCCTACTGGATCTCCACCCAGGAGCGCCGACAGTATAGCGTCTAGCACGGCGCGGAATGATTCATTACAGTCTCCAAGTTTGCAAAGTCCTTCTCGAAGATCTCCACAAGAAGCAGCGCGGTATGCAGCCAGAAACAGCGGAGAGCATGCGAGTTTCGAGCGCCAAAGAACAACATCGGGTAGCTCCGTTTCCAGTCTGAATAAGTCAGGAAGCCGAACCAGCAGGAGGCCTCCTCCGCCTGCTCCGGCACCTTTGGGGTTACCAACACTAGAATTTGGTAATGGTATCTGGGAATCGCATGATCACGTTGAGGCAGATGAGTTTAGGGGTAGCATGGAAGTGGTGGTCGATAGGCGGTAATATGGACACTTAATCTTACGTATGACCTTATCTGCAATTGCAGCAGCTTGTATTGAACATCAAAACGTCATGATATTTTGATGTTACGAGATATGACAAAGCTCAGCTGTGTCATGAGCGTATATGCGTGTTTATCAGACATTACTGCGAATAAACCGCTATTCTACAACGACATTGACTGCTTTCGTTACTGCGATTCTACGATGCTGCAAAATAGTGGGCTCGGACTGCTCGGTAACAGAACATACAAGATTGTACGTGCCTTTGGACAGGAAGCAGATCGGGAAGGTAACAGTCTGTTGATCCCCCGCTCTGTCCGTCTTGCCTGGGTCTAGGGGTCTTAAGGGAACACAAGCGAGTCCGTCGATGAGAACATGTCGCGAGAGGAATTCGCTTTCTACTGAGTCCGTATGAGCTTCGAAGCCTGCTGAAGGAGTGAATCCCGCATCGAAGAGGGTTTCTTGCGCTGCAGTGTGCTTGAGCTGCAGGGTCGCCTGCAGGTCCAGTCTCCTGGCTATAATGGCTTCGTCAGCAATGCTACAAGTTCGCTTGATTACGACTTACTGCTTCGGTTTCTAATGACAGCGTGGAGGTTCAGAAAGTGCCCACACTCTACGCAGTAATCACCGTCGGCTTCGCTATGCTCCGCATTCTCGTCTTCGGTATCTGGGAGCAGTGACGCCTCAATTTCGATGTCGTCCAACCGTAAGATAGGTAGCATCGTGTCGGTAAACTCTAGGCCCTGAAGGTTCACTCGTCCAGTCCTGCGGGTTCCGAGCTCGCGCCAGGCCAGCTTGAGATTCTTGAGGAGCGCCTCGCGGTACCAGAACAGTTCCCGTTCGATGGCACTCGTCTCTTCTTTGCCTACTACGAATTGCTTCGTCGATAACGACGGAATCGGTAGCATGACCTGCTCGTCGGGCAAAGTAAAGCGGGAGATAGGTAGGAGAAGATTGGCAGTCGCCCCAGCTTCTATCTTCTGCTTTATGCGCCCACTGAGGCCATCGGCAGATTCTAGGACCACTTCGAATGTCTGTCGATCAGACGCGTTGAAGACCTCCAGTACCAGAAGACAGCTAGAATGCTCTTCCATGTCGCGCAAGCTGTCCTCCAATACGCTGTCTACCGCCATTGCTCTTCCAATGCTGGTGATACTATAGCTTCGTGTATGGCGCTGGCGCTCCGAGGTTGGCATATCGCTAACCGGGAGCAATGTACAAGACACCAGCTGTATCGTAGGCTGAACGCTCACGTTCACCGGTACGAAGAGCTGCCTTGTGTAGAAGACAGATTGATCTACATGCTGTCCTATGGACGCATAGTCGATACCTATCAGAGCGTCGGTGCTGAAAAAGGCGTCAATCGAAGCTCTGCATTCATTCGAGCATAACTCACAGGCCAAGCCTGCCCAAACACGACAGCTTGAGCATCGCTTGTGCTTCAGGCTTTAGATGAAAGTGCTCGTCGGCGTCTGCTATGTCTCTTGAGAGCGTAGGTCGCTCGGCGATCTCGGTTGCAATGCAGTAAGCCTCGATTTCTGGTACTTCGTTCTCGGACAAGTATTCTCGGGTAGCAGTCGTGAAAGAATCGTCGAGCGTCATCTTGAGATAATCTACATCGAGAGACGAGGAGTTGGATACCATAAGGCGGATTGAGGATCTGTGAAACTTGTTACTAAGTATGATCGTGAGGAGTTAGTGAATCGAACTACTTACTTTTCGCCTTCGTATAGCATCAGCGCACCCTGTGTAAGACTCGTATCTCGGAGCTGCAGCAGTGGTTGAGGCGGGATCACGATACATTCCAGATAGCTCGGGGCTGCTTCTTTACTGCCATGCCGACCATCGGGGAGCATGACACCCCGAGCAACCAAACCTGTTTCTTTGATGCCGAAAGCAGTGCTGATAGCGTTCGTCGCTGTTTTGCCATCATCTTCGGAAGTTAGCGGAACGTAGAAAACTCTCGCATCACAACCCGAAAGTCGGATTTTACAGCCATGGATCTTCATTGTACCGCTAGCTGAGGGGGTGCAGGATATACGAATGGTATGGAAGGAAGATGGAGGAACACTGCTGCTGAGTATGTGAGGGATGCCTGCGACTCCCGATGTTCTGCGTGCAGCATCTTAGACTCGCCGGCTAGCCGATATCGGACAATTGTGACGAGACTTACACGACTTCAATGCTGTCAATATCGAGCTCGAACAAGAAAGGGTTTTGAAGCGTGACAAAGAATTCTGCCAGCTCATCTTGCACTAGGATAGGCTGCAAGTATGTTAAAAGCTCTGTTTACAGCTTGATTGCGGGTATGCTTACCTTATTGTTAGCTTTCGACTTGCGCGTGGGATTGTACACAACGGCATCCTGAAAGGAGAGGGTTGCTGCTTCTGCTTTGCTCTCGGCGGCATCTGAGATAGGATGCTCGAACGGGACGTGGGAGGGTGGAAGGCTAGGGATCATGTAAGACGGGAAGCTCTGATCAAAGCCAGAAAACCTACGAAGCGACTTCAATACTCATTACTAGGTCTTGTGGACCCCAATAAGCCATTCGATACCGAGAACCTCGTTTAGACGCAGCACTGAAGAGCTTCGATATGTTCTGACTGTACTTGTACTGATCGGTCGAGGAGAGGCTCTTTTGTAATTCGCGCAAAGCTGTTATCGTAAATCGTATAGCACCTTGATAGTCCGGGAGCAACTCGGCTACGTGAATAGCATCTTTCACTAGGGCGACCTGCAGAGCCGGCCAACCGAAGCGAGCCATAGGGCCGCTTGTAGGCTCCGGGATGTCGCTCTGGGTTGCGGCAAGCTCGCTCTTCCTCTTGCTCGATGTGATTTCCGCAGTTGCGACGACAGGGACGCCGTAGGTACTGCATGCGGTATCGAGCAGATGCATAATGGCGTTGTTGCTTGCTGAATCCGAAGCGCTTTTGACGACAGTCGGTGCCGCTCCTTCTTGAGCACTACGTCCATCTGTATCCTGCTTGCGGGTAGCGACTGTGCCGGCTGCTACAAACGCCAGCTCCTGAAAGATGGTAGCCCGCCGTCGCTGATAATGAAGCTTCGCAAAGATGTTTGAATAGCTAGACAGCAGACGAATTCGATTGTGTGCAGTAATACGAGAGCTGCTGATATGCTCGTAGCCTCGGTCTAATGTATACGATATATCGGTAGGCTTTATTGGCGAGTTCAGAGATAGCTTGAAGAGTTCCAAGGAAGATGGTGTCGGCCAAGCAGTAGATGTTGTAGCAAGAAGCGACGTGGTCTTGGTGTCCCAAGTTCCTTGCTGGAGTAGGATAGCCAACTGTAGGCGTGCACATCGCAGTGTGGCCTCTGCGATGAGTAGAGGATGCGTGCTGCCCTCCTGGTCATCCGACATCTGGAAGCTAGGAGGCGTTTGGGCATCACCGTTGGGAGGCAGGCTGTTCCGCTGGTTGGCACTGCTTCGCCCGTAGAGTGCAAAGACCTGCTGAAACTGCACTGGCAGATCACGAGCTAGAGCAGCGTGCAGTGTTTGTAGAACGACAGCATCGGGTGCACTTGCGGGTTGCGTCGTGAGCTGGGAGAGGCTCGGCCGAGGCGTATGCGATGGGGTCCGATTCTAGCCAACATGGCTCAGCTTACTATTGGAGCGGATCAAGGAAGACTAGAGAAAGCTCACTGTCGACTGATTGTGAAGCCAGGAGTTGTATACTTGCGCCATGATATTCGCTTCAGTCGCAGCTGCTTGCCAAACGAGATCGCCGTTGTTTTTGGTAAGTGTCATGGCCTCAGTATAGCTATGGTAAAATAGTGCGTCAGAGGCCAAATAAGATCAATATTGATCATCACTTACCTGTTCATGCCTTCTATGACACGACCTGCCAGACAGTATAGATCTCCTCTGAGCTTGGCAGCTCTGCCTGCAGTCTTCTTGCGGGACTTAGCATCTGGAGCTTCAGGCAAAGAAGCAGGTGCTGAGCCGCTTGGGCCAGATATCGACGTAATTCTGCTCTTAGAGACCGCTTGCGAAGGGCTCGGTGTACGTGTCGAATCGAATATATGAGGTGAAGGACCGCGGCCAACTGCGCTTGCGCTACTATCAACGGAGAGACGAGCAGATGCACTAGGTGAGAAGTAGTCTTGCGACGTTGCTGTGACTGCATTGCTTCGAGGCCGTTCTCTCGGAGATGGGATATACGATCGCCCATCAAGGCTGGCCAACTGCAAGCATATAACAGGTCAGCAGAAGACTCTTGAGCATATGCTGTACGACTTACAACGGCGCCAAGTCCAGCAAGAATGCCAGAAGACAGCTCGGCCAGTAGCGTATGTATGTAGAATGCAGCATCTCCGACATTAGGGATAACGACAAGCCCTTTTGCGTTGTCCTTCTGTTCTTCTGCAGGATTGAATGCATAACATCGTTTCGCAAAGACTGGTCTTTCGAGTTCTAGGTCTTGAACCTGTTGTTCGAATGCAGTCGCTCCTTCTGCTAGACCATCCGCTTCATTTGCCCATTCTTCGCAGTCCAGAATGCCTACCACAGCTACTATTCTTCTGTGAATCTGAAAGTCTTCGAGCCAGGCTTGCTCTTTATCCCAAGCTTCTACAAACTCCAAGTTCAAGAAGCCCCGGCTCGTAGGTGTAGGCGCAAGAAGAGCATGAATAGAACTATTTGATGATCCAGCAGAGGAAGAGGAAGAAGCTGAGAGCGGCGGTGGTACATCGGCCAGCGGTATGCGCGTGTTTTGGCGGAGCAGCGTCAGGTGCTTCGAGTACTCCGAAGTCCTGATGGGATGCACGGGTAGCACAAGGACACGCAAGGCAAAGTGCGCGCCATAGCTGAAGTAGTCTTCCATGCCATCAGGCAGACGGAAAGCAGCGTAGTCGATGCGAAGCAGAAGGCACCTTCGCATCGTCCAGCGATATGCCAGTTAATTGTTTATACATATGCTACAGGCCGAATATCCGTAATACACCAGACGGCTCATCACAGGCATAGGCTAGATACGGCATCCTAGGGTGCCAGGATAGCGAGTTGCACGGTGCAGTCGTAGATATAGAATGCATTGGTTTGCCAGTCTCGACTTGTGACTATACACATAGCCTGTTAGCTGATTATAAGCTGTCCATGCATCCTTCATGCTCACTATCGATATGCTCAGGTCTTCGCCTCCGCAAGCGATGTATTCTCCGTCGCTCGAGAAGACCACACTCCGTACGGGACTCCTGCATAGACTCTCAGAATGCTATTCGTATATTGGCTATACCACTTACTCCATCTTTGTGAAAGTGCGGACGCAGTACCATTCCGCCAGATCCCACAGGCTCACAATAGCGTCTGTGCTGCCAACAGCGATGTATCGTCCCCGTGGATCGACATCCACGCAGAAGCATGAGGCAGGATGTGCTACACAGCGGTGATAGACATCTAGCGACGGCATCTCCAGCGTTGTCACACACCCGTCACCTCCGCAGACGAACATGAAGTCGCTTGAGTTGCTAAACTTGAATTCGTTGACCTATTTGGCAGCATATTAGCGACTGTGCGAGTTCGAGGCAAGATTTGCAGTCACCTCTGTGCCTTTGGGTGCAACCAGCTTATCTGCCAACTCTTCAACGATCTGGCCGGTTGCCGCGTCTATGAAGGTTAATAGATCCCTCTTGTCCCCCACTGTTACATATTTTCCATTAGGTGAGAAGGCCAGGTTTATATTTGCACCTTTTGTCGTCACTACATGCGTTGCTTTCCCTTGCCGGATATCCCAGAAGCGGACTGTATGATCCGTACTTGCAGTGACTAGACGTTCAGGATGCTGAGGATCCCATCGAAGCTGGTCAACTCCTCCGTTATGGCCTTTCAGCTCGGTTGACTTGTGGTAGTCGGTTCTTTCTGGCGTCCATATCCGCTGTCGACCTTCTCAGCTGGTCGTACGCATCCAAGGTTTTGTATCATCAGCATACGAGTGTTTTATCTTGCGAGCCGCTAGCCAGCCTGCGACCTGTACGTATGGACATCAGACTTGAGGCTTCAGGGAGGGTGGAAAGCAGGCGGACCATCGCAGCTCCAGTCGAGCGAGAATACCTAGAGGAAGCTTCAGTCAACGCATCATCATTGAGTTGTGTAGGTCCCACCTTATCGCGATGACCTGGACAAGCCAAAATGACGAGAAATTAGGCGCGAGTTCTCTTGATTTCGTGACAGTACGGTCTTTGGCCTGCCTTGTAAGCGCCTTGTTGGCCAATTCTTCATCTCTTTAGATCCTGAAGCTCCATTTGCGCCTGCATTGCTGGATGTACTGGCTCTGAGCTCGACCATCTTGAGCGTCTGAAGCCAACAAAGGGTCAAGCTTGGAACGACTGAATCACCAATATGCTGTCCTGTTTAAGACCGTCAAGATATCTACAAGATGATGACAATGATGATGATACGTCCAGTTCCAAACCGCCAGGCTACTATGCGGCCGCTGTGGATACGACTGCTCGACTGGCGGCTCTACGCGCTCAGATGGCCGAAAACAAGATAGATGCCTACTTGGTCCCTGCTTCAGATGCTCATGGAAGTGAATATGTTGCGAACAAGGATAGAAGGCAGCTGTACATGTCTGGATTCACCGGCGAAGCATCAACCGCGATTATAGGGGTCGATGATGCGTCTCTCTTCGTCGATGGGAGATACCACGTCCAAGCTGAGAAGGAGATTGATCGCAATTGGACACGTAAGACCACTTACATCAATCTTGCGTGGGACTTGAGCTGAGACCTATCTAGTGTACAAGGTTGGCCTACCGGATGTACAAACATGGTATGAATACCTAGCAGTAAGCTACTTTCGTTCGTGAAGCCTCTCTATATGGCTTACATGCTTCCTTGTCTGCAGAGCCTGCCAAGCGGCACTCGTGTTGGTCTAGATGCCACATTATACGAGATATCCATCATCCAATCCTTACAGACACGACTTGCACCTAAAGATATACAGTTGGTGTATCTGAATACCAACCTCGTAGATACCGTCTGGACAGACAGGCCCGCAGCGAGTACTGCGTCCCTGTTTTTACAAGCAGAATATGCAGGCCAATCTTCGGCGTCTAAGCTGTCCACGCTTCGCAAATACATAGCGGACATTGGAGGCGCAGCATACATAGTCAGCAACCTTGCTGAAATAGCATGGCTGCTTAACCTTCGAGGAGCAGACATACCTTTCAGTCCGGTTTTTGAGAGCTATCTACTGGTTTCTGATTCGGAAACAGTGCTGTTCATAGACGAGGTAAAGCTTACGGACGAAGTACTCCGCTATCTGAAGGAAGAGGTCAAGGTACAGACGAGGCCATACGGCGATGTATGGCATGCATTGAACAGATCGAAAGAAGAGGGGAAGAAGTGCATCATGTGCACAGAAGCGTCGTTCGCGATATACAATGTCGTCGGTGCTGTAAGTCTGCTTTACGTCAAAGCATGCAAGCAGTGCTAAAACGGATCAATAGGAGCAAGCAATACTCGTCAAGTCTCTCATAGAGCTCGCTAAGAGCATCAAGAACCCTATTGAAATCGCAGGAATGAAAGCTGCATACTTGAGAGATGGTGTAGCTTGGAGTTTCTGGATGGCACGTCTTGAAGCTCGCTTGCGGAAGGGAGGAAACAAGGATAGAATAACTGAATGGCAAGCAGCAGAGGAGCTTACTAGCGCTCGTAAGGTGGTCAAGCTCTTCGCTGGACTGGCCTATGAAAACATCTCCGCTACGGCTGGAAATGCAGGTGAGTCTGCTTGAGCTTGCGTTCGTCAGCCAATAGAAGGCATCAGCTAAGGAGTACAGTTTATCAGCTCTGCCGCATTACGCCGCTAGTAAAGATACTGCCGCTGTCATTGACATTACGACACCGTATCTGAACGATTCTGGTGCCAATTACCGTGATGGCACGATCGATAATACGCGTACATACCATTTTGGTAGACCTACGAATGAGCAGAAGTAAGCAGCCTCCCATCAACATTGATATGACCGACAATCTGATGGGTCAAATAGACGAGCGTACACGCGCGTACTGCAAGGCCATATCCAGTGTGCTTCGACTACCGTTCCAACTGGGACTACGGGGGCGGCTCTCGATTCGATAGCTCGTCGGCCACTTTGGCAAGACGGCCTGAATTATTTACACGGGACAGGGCATGGTATTGGCTCTTTTCTGATGGTTCACGAGGGGCCCCAGAGAATAGCGAGCATTTCGTCTGAACCTCTTCGACCTGGTCAGATGGTGTCTATTGAGCCTGGATACTACGAGATCGACAAGTTCGGCATCAGGATAGAGAGTATCTACCTAGTGAAAGAGGTGGAGACGCGGAGGAACTTTGGCGGGAAATGGCTAGGCTTTGAAAGAATAACGCAGGTTCCTATTGATACGAAGATGGTGGACTGGAAGCTATTGAGCAAGGAGGAAGCGCATTGGCTGAAAGAGCACAATGCTCACGTTGTGAGGACTCTGTTGAAAGAAGTGCCGCAAGAAGATAAGCAGACAAGGCGATGGTTGAGTGCACAGGCGCAGTAAGACTAGCATGGTATGGAGACGGGAAGCAGATCATATCGCGACAAGAAGTGTAGTTCAAGCACGGGTCTTCCAAGAGCATGGCTTTGAACGCATCTCGTTGTTGTTTCTTTAGCATCTTGTATGCGCCGAGGTCTACTGCTTTTGTCTAGCTACACCCTCAGGCCGTTTTGCTGTCATGACACGACCATTCAAAACTCGCCAGAATAGGAGGTCGACCTGGTTCTCTTCTGCACGAAGTCGCAAACTACCAAGGCAAGCTTGAAGTCTTCTAACTCTCGAGATGGCCTACATCAGTCACTAATGGGATTGCCTACAGACATTTCAACCCTCTATATACCATGCTTTCTCGCGCTGCTTTCAAGGCGACCTCTTCAGGCGCAAGGGTAGGCAGCTCGTGTAGCCCTGTTGAACGTGCACTTTGCACTAACCAGTCAACATCATCTTCCTCCTCGTCTCCCTCCTTCCTGCCAGGCCTTCTCTTCAACTTCTCCAGCGTCTCTGGCTCGCATGAACTTGATCGGACGTCTGGGAGCGCAACCTCAAGTCGCAAAGGACAAGCAAGGCCGTGATATCCTCATCTACTCCGTAGCGACCTCAGAAAGAGCCCCTCCAGCTGCTGACGGCGGTGAGTCGCAAATGACCCCTATTCTGGAAGGGGTCGATTTCCTAGGTTAGAATGATTGTGCTGATTACCTGTTGTGGTTTAAAGGTCGCGCTGAGCCTCAGACCTCGTGGCACCGTGTCTTGTCTTATAACTCGGCTGGAAAAGAATACTTGTCAGGTCTCCCCGCAGGGTACGTACACTCACCTTGGTTTGTGATGTAGTCGGCATTCCAGCTTATGATCCTTTCTCTTGCATCGCAGAACCATGGTCCACGTCGAGGCCGACTTCAAGAAGCGCGTGCAGAAGGACGGCGAGAACTACAATGAACAAACTCTGCTCTTGCTGCGTACGTGGTATTTTGATGACGTGTTACACGACTATACACTAATGCTGGAGTATCTAGGCAATATCGAAGTGCTATCAAGGCCAAAGAGCGCTGAAGGCAGCGAAGCCTCCGCCGAGAGCTCCTAATCTCCTCACCTCTCCATTTACCTATTCCACTGCTGAACCTCCCTCTTTGCACTATTTTGACTGCGTCTTAGCTGTCTGTACAGCCTATCTATGTTATCTGTGTCCATGCGGTACCTTTCGGGCAGGCTTGCTAGTAAACTCACCCTTCTTGGCACCTGTCGGGACCGCAAGGTTGAGGTCAAATTCCAATCTCTAGAAGTCGTTCATAGCCTTTATCGAACACCGCTAACCACCTGACATAGCTGAGCACGTCTATCCGCATCTGCGGTTAGCGTCAAGACGAGGAAGCTCAGCTTCCCGTTCTGAGCTGAGCTTCCTATATGATGATCACTTCTGCAACAACGTATCCATAAATGAAGGGCTGGCGCGATGCTCCGCCTTGACCTGGGCACCGCCTGAACGACTGCCAAACCAATCCAGCAGGTCAAAGAGCGGGCGCTCAGCTCTCCTTCGATCCATAACACTTCGAGTATTCTATCGCCGTTCAGTACCCAATCCATCATGTCCTTTCCGCAATTCACTTTCACAGTTGATGGAGTGAAGACACCGATCCGCAGTCCAAGACGCCCGCAGAGGTACTCACCTGCTGCTTCGGCACTCAGCTCGCAGGACGTTACGCCCTGGGGTTCGGGTGCGAGGTCTGCGCGCACACCTCGGAGACTGCGCGATCCGACGCCGCAGGAGCTCAAGGAGTCAGGTCAGGTGTGTCCCGTCGTACAATTGTCTCCTCGTTTCGATATCGGATACGAAAGCTGATCCTATTATCCCATTTGTGTCAAAGGACGCCCTGCAAAGGATGCGGGACAGGAACAAGCGCCAGCAAGCCGAGAAAGAGCTAAGCGATTTCATGAACCGCGGAAGCATGCTACAAGAGAACGAGTATACGGAATCTATGGAACCATACCGGAGCATCGTTTGCACGCCTCGTGAAAGAAGCGCTCGAAAGCACAGTAGTCGCTCTGCTGATCTCGATCGATATCTAGAAGAACCCGATGAGCGCGAACACTACGACATCAAGATTAGAGAAAGCAATACGATAAGAGGCAGAGCTGAAAGAGATCTCTACTTTTCGAAATATGGACCGATGAACGCCAGGCGATCCTTGGAGCCTCCAGACAGGTCAAGACATGGTGGGCAAGACAGACGAGACCTAAGAAGACACAAGAAAAGTATGGAAAGACGGAGATCTAGCTCGCTTCGGCGATAAAGCGACACCAGGCTTGCATGTTTTTAAGACAATGATGGGCATGCTTCGCGATATACATTCATGTTAGACGTGTCGAGTCACTACTGTATTGCTGGCTGACTGAAATCTGCGAAGTTGTCTGCTCTGATTGATGATCTAGCAATACTGCTCATTTCATTGCTGGTCTACCACTTCAGATTATACGCCTCTCCCTTCGGTTTCCTATGCCATTCTTTAACAGCTTTGACAGCTTCCTCACCCCAATCCCAACTCTCCCCATCTTTTCCCTCCGGCTTATCGACATACACAATAAAACTCTCATTATCTTTCTTAATAAAACCCGACTGAATGGCAGTTTGGATAAATGTACGTAAAGAGGAATAGAAATTGTTGATGTTTAGAAGGACGACGGGTTTAGTGTGAATTCGCAACTGTGTCCATGTTACCATTTCTAGAATCTCTTCGAATGTCTGTATTTGTTATATATCAGCAATAATCCTAACGAGGTGAAAAGGGAAGAAAGCTTACGCCGTATCCGCCAGGCAGCGCTATGAACCCTAGTTCCGCAAAGCTCGCCATGACCTGTTTCCTCTCATGCATCGTTTCAACAGGTATGAACAAACTTCTTTGTTCATCTATTTTATCTTGAGAAGCGTCTGTAGCGAGTGTTGGACGTTGTATCGCTTCGGATATTGTGGATGTCATGGGACGCTCGTAATTCATCAATGCTCGTGGTATGATTCCGAGAACACGCCCAGAGGCTTTGTAGGTCCCTTGTGCAACAGCACCCATCTGCGTATACTTCTCAGCGCTTATCGATGTGTGTCTGGGACGACTCGAGGCATACGAGTCCGTTGGTACCGCCTCCGTAGACTCTGTGGATGTAACACAGAAACTATGTGAGTACTAGCTCTCAGGATACGAACGAAGATGCACCCACAAGGGCGAGTTGTGCCTAGACAGTGCCTGGCCGATCTGCTCTGCGGCTTTCTGCGGACGCATCAAGACAATTCACATCAGTCATCCTGTACGCTTGTCAAGCCATAGCTGAGAGGCGAGCGCTTCGGTATCAAGTCCGACTGACAGCAAATTCTGGGTCATTGCCATCACTGCTTCCACAGAACACGCAGATTGCCTTCTTCCATTCTTGCGATGTATGCAGGACAGTGTTCTCATATGTAGTCTTCGAGCCAGCTCCGTTTGTTGCTGCTGTTTCTGACAGAGGCTCGTTGACGAGGTCTGCTTTGGTCATCGAGCTGCTGCTGCTGCTGCTGCTTTCGGTGTGCATCGTCTGGCTTGTTGTAATACTGCTGTATTGAATGATTGAATGAATGTGTTGTGAATCTAAAGTATCAAGTCGCTACTCTTTCAAAGAATTGGCCGATGATCTTGACTTGCTTTGCTTTGCTCGACGCGCTTTGGCCCCTTGAGACCCTTGCTCGACTTGAAGGAAACTGCAATTCAATAATTTAAAGATGTTGACTGACTACTAACTACTAATGAATCAATACTGATACTGATGCCATGCCATGCCGCTGACCTCGTTCCTCCACCGCAAGAACAACCTCCCTCTACCGCCCTTAGATCCACCGCCGTCCGTCGAGAAACGACAAGAAAAGGAGAAAGCATGGCTAGCGAGCATATACGATAGGAAAGGGAAAGAAGCATCATCATCATCATCGTCTACGAACAAGGATGTCAGGCCTGTGGGATTTCAGCACTCTGCGGGAAAAGGGAAAAGAAGCCATGTAAGAAGCAGGACGGCAGATAGTATATTGACGACAACGAGTGCAGGAAAGAGTAATGCAAGCGTCAAATCGGGATTGTTGACTCTGTCTTCGAGATGGAGACCGTCTTCAAGGCCAGCTTCGGTGGTTAGCAGCGATGGAGCAGATGCAATTCTTCAACGCGACTCAGATCTTCTACAAGTGCCTCAGTCTGCGCATCCGACACCACAGCATCATCAGCCTGCTCCTGCGCCTGCTACAGCTTCCACCTCGTCTCCTTCTCTCGCTCAGCGTTTGGAACAACTCTCACAAGCTCACTCACAGGGACTCCTAGACGATGAAGAATACCGTGTACTTCGAGGCAGTCTCTTCGAGAATAGTCTGAAGAAACCATCGCTTTCTCCGGGCGGTGCCTTGGCAATCTCGCAGAGTGTAGAACAGAAAGAACTAGGTGTTACGAGGGTGCAAGATAATGTTCAGACTACGGGAACGCTGCTTGGACTTCCGAGGTTGATGCAGGATCGGTACTCCATGTCAGGTGGGTTACCCTCCGAGTTCAGCCAAGGCACATGAGCTGATAATATATCTCACCTGTCTCGAACATACGATGGTCCGCCGTTTGAATAGCTCTACACAGTGCTACGTCTTCCTCGTCGAACAACGATCTTATACTTTCAGAACATCCTGCCCAGCAGCATCTACTTCCTGTTCCCTCACCGGCAGACTCAGTACGATCTACACGTACTCGATCCAAGCTCTCTGTGCGCTCGTCAAAGTCCGCTATTTCCCTTCGATCTCGGATCACTTCGTTACTTCCAGCATCTAAGCAGGAGCAGTCGAGCACTTCTGAGGAAGTTATCTTCAGTACAACAGGTCCTTACGTCGAGAATGACCAGATGATGGCCGCGACAACGCTTAAGCGGAAACCGAGCCTTATAGATTCTGCAATATCAGCTATGACATTCAGAGCTGCTGCTCCTACTACAGCAGGTCATCAGGGCAGCAGCAGTAGAGCCGCAATGCCTGTTGAATGGACGGCAGAAGAAGGAGTCCATGCTGTGGACCCGTCGAGGGCAACAGCCTCGCCATCCACTGCCAGTAGGAGAAGCAGCCATTTATCCGTGTCTGGAGCCTCGTCCTCCTCCACTTCTTCTTCCTTCCGCAATATGTTTCAGCCAATGAACAGCTCTACGTCGGCATCAGTATCGAAAGCTGCTTCTTCGTCACTGCTATCTGATGAGAATGGTTCAGCCAGTACAGAATATCTCAAGAACAGCTTAGCAAGCCGTGATGGTCTTCCAAATCCGAGAAGATCAATCAACGAGGACAATGCGAGTCGTTCTCTTTCTACCCTATCTCCTTTACAGCCTGCACGATCCTCCAAGGCTCGAGATCGTTCATCTACACTTCTCTCTTCGTCGAGTACACAATACCCTGCTTCACCCACTTCTTCAATCCCTCATGATATACACCTTTCTTTCAAGGTCACACGACCAGAGGACGAGTTGCTAGACGCAGCAGGACTAAGAAAAGCTATTCAGAAAGTAGAATTGGAGAAGATTAATGTCACTGCACAGTTTAAGCAGCTTGAAGAAGACTTGTTGGTGAGTCTTGGTAGGAGTATTAGGTATTCTAATTCGTCGTCACGACAAACAGCTTCGAGTCCTTCGAAGTCGATGATGGCTGTAGGCTCTCCTCGAGGGGGCGGGAAACGATCTTTAGGATCTTCCTCGTCTTCTCTCCTTGGCGGCGAATCTACACTCAGACAGAGTCTGAACGTCGTACCTCCTGGCGGATTATCCAGAAGACCTTCCATAGCAAACAGCGTTCAAAGTCATCAGAGCACATCTTCTTCCTTGCTGAGCCCTTCTTCAGCATCAAGACTACGCCCATCGAACATACCTGACGAAGCGGAAGACGAGGAACTAGTACTATCACTGGCTATGTCGCCTGATAAGAATGGAAGACGGCGTCTGCAAGGCTCTTCGGATAGTACAGAGTCAGCTGAGATAGAAGGAGATGATAAGCTTAGAAAGTTGGAGGAGAAGAGAACAAAGGTAGAGATGCGATATGATGCAAGATTGGAATACTTGCAGGCCAAGCTGGTCGCGAGGGAACTGAAGGAGAAGCTGAGGCGGTGACATAGTTACAACCGAGACATTTTGAACGTGTCCTTGTGGTGGTATGGCTGGGTCTTCCAATCTGTCTATGATTTGTCTGTATCCGCCACTGACTGGACCTTGTTGACCGAGGGTTTGTAATGAGCTGGGACTAGGACACAGACGATAGATATGAAGTCGATGTATGTACTGGATACCTATCGCACCCTTATCGAGCTTGCAATCTTGCCTTTATACACTTTCCTCAAGGTCGTTGGTCTCTTCTTCACCGATTTCATTTGAATTAGCACATACTATCACACGACGATGGGCCAAACGCTGTCAGAGCCAGAGACGACCAAGCACACTTCGCAGGGCGACGACGACAGGCTGGTATGGGCAGTCTCCGAGATGCAGGGATGGCGACTGTGTAAGCAGAATCAGTCAAATACCATACAAAATGGCGGGAGGGGAAATCTACAAAGAAAACCAACGACGAACAAAGACGAAGCAGCAAGAGATGCTGCATTACTTGTACAGGAAGATAGCTACGTTACGGTGCTGCGTTATGGCCCACCTTTCAAGCCAGCAAATTCGCGATGACGCCTGAACCGCCCTCGCTTTTTGGGCGGACACATTACGGTCAAGCAACGAGCAAAGACGGTGTACACTCATCGTATACTATACGACAAGCTGTACATCAACGAGAAAGAACGGAATCTCCAGCTAGCCCGCCGGCAACTGCGGATCTCATACCCCTCCTGCCAGCCTCAGCTCTCCTCCAGCTGCTACCATTTGCAAGGGAATTCCAGAGCTTAGACTGACTCCTATTATGTGTATTTCTCGTAATATGCAGCCATGGAAGACGCACACGCTACGATCCTCAATCTAGACAACCCAGACGAGTCGGCGCAAGCACAATGCGGGCCCGGTAAAAAGGGCAAAAACAGCTTCTTTGCAGTATACGATGGACATGGCGGTCAGTACCTTCCTTATCACGCTGTGTTATCGTGTCTTTCTGGATAGCTTGCTGAAATCGTATATGTTACAGGGTCGACCATTGCCAGATTTTCTGGAGAAACAGTTCATAAACGCTTACGCGCGCTGCCTGAATATCAAGAGAAGAAGTGGGAACAAAGTATGAGGAGAGCATTTTTGAAGACGGACGAGGACCTTCGCAGCAGTGCGTCCCTTTCTTTCGCCCGTTCTCGCAAACAATAAGCTAATCCGCTCGATTGACAGACCCCGACTACATCCACGACACCTCTGGGTGTACAGCCGTAGCAACACTCATTACTGAAGACGGTACTATCCTATGTGCCAATTCTGGTGACTCTCGATCCATTCTTTCCGTCGGCGGCGAGGCAAAAGCAATGTCATACGATCACAAGCCCGTAAACAAGGGCGAAAACTCTCGTATCGTAGCCGCAGGGGGCTTTGTCGAATTTGGGCGAGTGAATGGCAACTTGGCACTAAGTCGCGCATTGGGAGATTTCGAATTCAAACAAAACAGAAACCTACCTGCTGAATCCCAAATCGTCACTGCGGATCCAGATATCATTACACATACATCTACACCCGAAGATGAGTTTTTGATCATTGCATGCGATGGAATCTGGGATGTTCTCAAAAGTCAGGAAGTTGTAGATTTCACGAGGAGATTGATCGCAGATGGAAAACCACTGCCGGAGATCTGTGAGGACATGTTGGATAAATGCTGTGCTCCAGACTCGGATTGGGGTGGTGTAGGATGCGATAATATGACCTTTATGGTCATTGCACTGCTTAATGGAAAGTCGAAGGAGGAGTGGTATGCTTGGGTCAAGGATCGAGTAGAGAAGAACATTGGTTACGCGACGTGCGTGCTTCCCGGCTTTCCAGTTGAACCAGGAGCTGACTCTTGATGTGACTTTCGCAGCCCGAAAGACCTTCCTGAGCCATTCTCGAACCGGTCAGGCAATCGACCAGGTGGATTGATGGGCGGCGGACCATTGACGGGTCCTGCTCAAATCCTATCCAACGCAATAAACAATGGCACCTTAAAATTCGATCAAAACCACAACATCCTTAACGCCAATAGTAACGATGCAGATGATTCAGAAATGATGGATGATTCAGATTCAGAAGATCAATACCATAAATCACCTATGCAGATGGACGATAATGCCATGATTGAAGATTCTTCTTCTGGGAAATCGACATCGACGTTTGCGCAACAGCAACAACGGAGAGCAAATGTAGCTTCTGATACTTCTCCTTCGAAATCAGTTGATAGCACTTCTTCAGCTGCACCAGATAAGCTCAATCTCTCTTCTGCTTCTTCTTCGTCTTCGTCACAAAGCCAAGATTCTTCCTCTTCCGCCCCCTCTTCTATATTATCACCTCCTTCGGCTGTCATGGGCGTGCAATACTCAAATTCGCCGCATTCGAAACAAGCAGACTTGCCGAAAGCTGAGAAGAATGATGAAGTGCCGGCTCCTGCTGTGAAAGCAGATGGGCTTATGGACACTAGTGAAGGGCCACTGTCGGGATAATTTGGTTGATGGTGATTTTGGAGAGAAGGTCACCTCGATACGAGTTCAGCAGACACCTATCCTTCACTTTCCACTTAATATCAGCTCTCCTTCTCTGGCGAGTACCTGCTCTATCCCTTCTTTCTCTCTCTTTAGTTTTACAAATAGTTCTTCATTCATTAATGGTACTTAGGTTCGTTCGTCTCCCCTTACTTGTGTAAGTCTGTAGGGTCAGAGGTCCTACCTAAAATCAACAATACAATCCTGCTGCGCTTCTCCTGTAGTAGTCTAGCTAGCTCAAAGGTAGTCGGCTCATCTATCACTCTGTATTATGATGACATGTCCACGGAGCAAATATACCCACTAGTATACCCGTCTTTCTTCTCTTTCCTCTCTACCATTCAATCGAAGCAGAGGTCAAAGTATGCGAGACTGACCCGTCACTACTTATTGGACAAGTGATTGCACTCTCGAGACTTCATCGTCTTGCCAGAAGTCTCCCATCTGGTTCCAAGCATTGGTTTCCATCGCGAAAAGCAATTAGAAGTAGGCAGATATCGCGATCAGCAGCGTGCTCAGAAGTGTAGGATGCATATTGCGTGTTCTGCTATGTACTGAGCTCACTCAGCGTTTCTCAGCACCTTTGCCTAACGCGTCTGGGGACTCTGGGCTCTGGACTTGCAAACATGGCCAAACTCACAGACCTTCCTGTTGAGGTTCTCACGACGATATTGCAGCAATTTGCAGTATCTGAACAGTACTCTCCATACCTTCGACGAGCGGTCGAGGTTCACAAAGCCGACTTTGTCAATCGCAAGAAGCTGATTGCTGTATCGCAAGTGTGCAAGACGCTATACGATATAGCGTCGCCTCTCCTCTACGGTCATCAGTATATCTCTCTGGACTTGTTGCCGTGCGACGAATATCATATTATCGACAGACTAGCTCGTTTGAGCTACTGTAAGCAGCTACAGAGTCTCATCTGCAATCTGGAGGCAGCCATTGTCGGACCCTTCCTGGTTTGCTTATCCAATGCAAATACTGCTTCGACTTTGCGCAGCCTTTCCCTGAGCATTGATGGCAATCAAGACTTTGTCCATCTAGACAGCTTGTCCAAATTCCCGAATCTCGTTGGCCTGGAAATCTCCATCCTCGAGAACACAGCTGGTGCGGATGTTTCAGAGACACCCCCTCCCGAAATCGTCACTCTGAAAGACTTGCAATGCGGGGCTTCTTCAATGGAAATTTTGGCAAGTTTCCTCGCTCTAGCACCCTCACGATCTATAGAAGCCATCGGAATCTACTACAATGTGCCAGAGAATAACATCGAAGACGGAGAACCTCACCTGTGGTACCAAAGTTGGCGGCATGAAAGCTTTCCAGCTGTACGCAGCCTTTCCGTTTGGTCGGACGACTTAGTATCCTCACGGCAGCGATGCTTTCCGATATCGCTGTCTACTTTCCCAATCTGGATTCTCTCGACGTCAACTACGAGTACGGCGTACCAGCCGTCGACTATCATAAATTTCTGTCAAATCACCCGATGAACACGTTCATTTCCGTATCGCCACGAACACTCGAGGACCTCAAAAGTCTACTTCGCTGTATAGCAATGGAAGTCAAAGAGCACCGTCGCTTACAAAGGGTGCAAGTAGGACTGCAGCACTTGGATCCCTTCGCGAATGACACGTCCTCTGCAGAGGTCGCTCATCTTTGGAGCGAGGCAGAGAGAGCCGCTGGCTTTTGCGGTGTGGAGCTGAGTCCTGCAAATCTGGCCGGGGCACTCGAAGAGTCAGAGGAAGATGTAATGGTCAGATGGGAAAGCGACGAGGATTCCGAATCACCCTGAGCGCTGTATACCAGGGGCATCAAGATCTCTCGAGAAAGCCTCTCTATTCCACCTTCTCATCTCCCACAACTACTTACCCTTCTCCTCAAAGATTAGACGCGTGACGGACGACACACGTTCATTCTACGAATGCTAGCATGCTTTTGTATTACTAGAAGTCCAGGGATATCGAACTACTGCAGACATGCGAGCTTTTATCCTGACACCGCGCTTGCATCTTGACCTACCAAACCAGCGCACAAAGTCAGTCGTTAGGGGAGCATTCGTGACTCAACGACGTACAGAGTATGTTTGAAGACATTGGCATTGTCGTTCGCTCGCTTATAAAGCTGCACTCAGCTGGGCCAGACGCGCTTGGACCGCGAACAGCGACCATGGCCAAGCTCACTGATATACCAGACGAGATCCTCACAATGATACTCCATGACTTCAAGCTGTCTCGTTAGCAAAGTCCGCATATACGCCGGGAATTTGAAGTGGTTGAAAAAGATTCTGCGAAACGCGCTGAGCTGGCTGCCCTGGCGCGATGCTGCAAGTCGTTGTACAAAGTCGCGAATCCCCTACTCTACGAGAGTCGATACCTCCATCTGAGCATGACCGGCGAGCATCACGGAATATTCAGGGGACTTGCTTTGTTGAGCAAAAGCCGAAATCTACATCACCTCATCTGTCATCTTCCGGCAGACGTCCTTGACTCATTCCTTACCTGCTTGGTCAACTCAGTAATGTCTCAAGATCTACGGGGTCTGTCCGTATCCTTGTATGGCAAAATTACTGGATCCATCGACCTCCGACTATTATCCCAATTACCAAAGCTTGTGGGGCTCGAGATACGCTTCTTCTCTGACTATCAAGAAGTCCTTGTGCCGGTCGCTGGACTACCTGGTCTGAAGGAATTACATCTCAGGGGAATAGATACGCTTACACAGACAGTCCGCGTTCTATCGCTCGCACTCTGTCATTCTATCGAGATTCTGGACATCAATGACTGTGATCTGGAGAATGCGGTTGGCACCGCCAATTTCTTGAGACAAGCTTTTGGGCACAGATTTCTATCTCGGTTGCACACGCTCAACCTGACTCTTATAGGCTATCAAGAGTTGACGGATGAGGAAATAGCGGATATTCCAAAGTACTCGCCCTGTTTAAGGACCTTCGAACTGGGGATCGGCGACCTCAGTGTATCAAGTTACGGCCTGCTCATAGCGAGATTTTCATCCTTAGTTACATCCTTATCGGTGACACCAGCGGATACAAAGCAGCTTGAGGCTTTATTGAGATCCATCCATGGTAGCTGTATCAGGCCCGGCTCGAAATTAAAGATGATTAAAATCGATCTCGACGACCTCTCTGGCCAATGGGACATCCGAGAGGCACCGGAGATAATCCAGCTGTCCAAGCGTGCTTGTAGCGCCGCGAGATCAAGCGGTGTAGAGAGAACCTGCGAATCTGGCGGAAGAATTGGAACGCCTAGAAATTATATGGGAGGAAAATGTAGAAGAAGTATAAGGCCCAGTGAATTCTCGTTGTCAGCTTTGGAGGTGGTGCTGGTCAGTGCCAGCGTCAGTACAGTGGAGCAGCCGTGCTGAGTGACCCTCTAGCCATACAGACATGTCGCAGGGATGCTTGCAGACTTAGAGCAGAGTTGCTTAGTAGTATTATGCAAAGCAGGAAAGGATGCACATAGCTGTAACAACAAAGACACAATGCCGCATGAGAGTCTATTCTATGCCGAAATCTTTCTTGAGGTACTTTGCGATAGTAACGAGCTGGATATTGGATGTCTGGAAGCAAAAATCAATGTTAGAAAAGTGTAATCGGTCGATTTTAAGCGGAACATACGCCTTCGTAGATCTGATAGACAAGGTAAATTGTTAGAAAGGGCTAGATACTTGTTGATAGATAGTCAGACTTACTGCACCGATCAAAGAATCTCGACTGTAGTAAGTGTTAGGTTAGCAGATTTCCCTCTCCATGGTCCCTGAAACGCGCGTACTGGTATTTCTCGACTGCATCTCGAAAGTCAGCTCAGTATACTAAGATCAGCAATAGCGGACTTACTGCCCGTCTCTCTCGTGAATCCCACACCACCAGCCCATTCGATCGCTTTTCTAGAAACATCAATAGCGACTTGACTAGCCCACCATTTGGCCATAGCCGATTCTTTCGTGAAAGGTTTACCCGTCTCCTTCAACCTTGCAGCATTGTATGTAAGTAATCGAGCAGTCTCAATCTGCGTAGCTGCTTCGGCAAATTGCATTTGCATCCCTTGGAATGACCCGATTGGTTGGCCGAATTGTTTGCGGTCGAATGCGTACGCGAAAGATTTGTTGAACGCGCCTTGCGCGAGTCCGACCATCTGGGCGGCTAGATTCGCACGAGGTGTAAGCCAAAGGTACGGAAATCAGTATCTGACACGCACCAATGCCTATGCGACCCTCGTTGAGGATCTCGATAGCGATCTTGTAGCCTTTTCCGACTTCTCCAATGACATTTGCAGCAGGAACTCTCACGTCATCAAAGTTGACGGTGCATGTCGAAGAAGCGCGAATACCAAGCTACAGACACGGAAATTAATGCATCAATGTATACCCTAATGAATTAAATGAGCAACTTGGGAGACGCACCTTCTGCTCCTTCTTTGCGATTTCGAGACCCATCTCTTTCTCGACGAGGAAGCAGGTAATGCCCCTGTAGCCTTTCGAAGGATCAACAGTAGCAAAGACGAGGAAGATTTCTGCTTCTGCAGAATTCGTAATCCACATCTGCAGTAACATAGCGAATAAAGATGAGTCTCGAGTATGTATTATTTAGGTAGGTCGAGAGAGACTGCACACGCACCTTTGAGCCATTCAAGATGTAATCGCCGTTATCTTGCTTGACGGCGCGAGTCTGAAGTGCAAAAGCGTCTGATCCAGAAGCCGGTTCCGACAAGCAGAAGGATCCGAGCTAGTAACAGATCGCAAAGACCGTCAGCTGATTGTTACTGATTAGCGGAAATTGGATAAGCCATACCTTTGACGTGCTCAGCTGAGGCAGGTATTTATCCTTGATTTCTTCGGTGGCGTAGGTGCGGAGGACGGTGTTTACGAGTGTGTTATGTACGTCGCAGAGTACAGATACGGAAGGGTCGACCTTGGCGAGTTCTGTGTATCATTAAAGACGCGTCAGTCAGCCTTTTTCCTAACAGACGATCCTGGTTCGCGCCCACCTTCAATGACGATGATAGCGCTTGTGAAGCCGCATTCTGCTCCTTCATGTTTTGCACTCGTCTCGATGCCCATGAACTGTGTTATACCAGGCACGTAAATCGGGTAACTCTTGTTAGCCGGACTCTACCCTCAAGCAGAGTAACCAAACCACTTACGCCATTCTCGAACAAGCCTTTAATAATCTCAGGGTCCATCTTTTCGTTCTCATCCATGTCGCGGACTTTGGGCTCTACTACCTCCTGGCTGAATCGCTTGACGGTTTCTCTTAGCAAGTCTTCTTCTTCGGTGAAAGTATGTAATGAGGGCAGGATGGGATTCTCAGAATGACTGGCGACATCGGCTGCTGGTGAGGGATTGGCATAGAGAGCTCTGCTGGATCTCGAGAAATTGCGATGAGGAACAGCAACGGCCAGCTTGGACGTCGAGGAAGCAGCAGCAGCAACGCAGCTGGATCGTAGAGATGGCCGTACGAAGCTGCGAACAATCGTCGTAGGGCGTATCATCGCTGTCAAGTAGTCCAGTTGGTCTCTGGCTGAAAGGGAGCAAGTCCAAAAGGTACCCGGCTTCATTCTCTCTGCTTAAGCCGAAGTCAACAAAATTTCGAAATAAAGCTGACAGTGATTGAGCGAGTGATTGATGAAGAATGCAAGCAAACAACCAACATGCTGCTGTAGATGGAATCAGCCAGCTCGAAAGCAACATCCAGGCCTTGCTGGAATCCCTGCTGGAATTGGGCATATGTCGGTCGTCAAAATGCTGCTTGAGCGAGACACTCCAGCCTGGATACTGATCTCAATGTCTGATATGAAGGCACAAGCGATGTCCAACCCTCTGCCCTTGAAGCTGGCAATGCAGAAGCGTTAGCAGTCAATGGAACCAACGGCCAAAGTGCTGGATATGCTGCGCCTGGAGGCCTTGTCGGGAGAAAAGTGTACGCTGATGCAGTACTATTCCTACGACGATCTCGTAGCCCACCCTGACTGACTCTTCTCAGGCAAGACACGGTCGAAGCTATGGAGGCTGTCTTTGCAGCTCCAGCACGGTACCCCGAAACAATGACCCTTCTCATCCCTAATGATGTTATCGAGTGGGTCCGCATACTCTCTTCGCACCTCCTTCATCAGCTAAGCGGTCATGGGACGTCAGCTACGTAGATCAAGGCCGTAATCCTGAGCTGTACACCCGCGAAAACATCGAAAGAGTAGCTGCAGAGAATCAATATACAAACGGCATACTCGATGCAGTTGGAAGCTATCGCGACTTGCTGGCTCAAGAGATGAAAGAAGCTTTCCCAGCACTTACAGAAGCGATCAATATGCTGGGGATACCGCCGCCGCCTGCTACGCTGAGCTTATCTGTTGCACGTAATCCGTAGGCCATACTCTGCTGCCAAGATATTCAGAATATCCTGCTTCTCATTCCTCAAACGCGATAGCCGAAGGATCATTACCGGGCTCAAATCATCTGAGTATGATTACACAGCAAGCATAGAGGAAGTGATTAGATACACACTGTAGCTATACTGTATCATACAAGGGACTGCCTAACTTAAGTCCGCGAGTCAGGCGCCACTCGGGACGTAGTTCTTGGAGGATGTCTTTGCTGTTTCGTCTTGTTGGGATCCGACTTGCTTGGATTGACTGAAGATTGGGTCTACAAGAAGGTCTTTCCCAAGTCAAGTACCACACCCTTACGGTATCGTTACCGTCACTGGCCAAAGCCTACGCTATTCAGCTCGAGCTCTTCGACGTCGGCCGGTCAAACGAAGGTCGGACTCCAAGCGCAAGCGAGCGAGCCAGCCAAGTGGTGCAAGAACTCGCTGGTTTTCTTGACTCTGCACAATCCAACATCCAATCCATCAAGAAGAGCAGTCAGATCCACTCCCATCAAGCTATCCAGCTACTCGACTCGGTATCTTGAAAGAACGAGCCCAGTCACGAGAACCGAGCGGGAAACACAGCAAGCTAGGAGCGAGCTGTGAAGCAGGATCCTACAGTCTACATTACAGTAGTACATATCAGTACTGCTGCTTCTGCGCAATCCCCACTCCTCTCCCATATTTTCCCACGACTCTTTTTCGCTGTGGCCACTCCATCACGGCGAAGAACAGCCTGCACACAAAGGTGACTAGGGAGCCCTTCCAGTCAAAGCTTTGTTGGATTACGCAAGACATACACATACACACAGTCACCATTCCGGATAACCTTTCTTCTTCATCTATACCTGCTGTCAAACATGGAGGGACCGGCAAAGCTCTAAGCCCGCACGCCGCTCGTCGAGGAACCAAAGCATTAACGGACTCGGTTTAAAGTTTTTGGACTTCGTACGACATCTCTCACAGCTGCCCAAGCTGTTCCTGCATATACTCTACCCACTTTTCAGATAGCCTTTTCGAGGACGCTACTGCCGCTACCTGTCTGTCAGCTGAGCAAAAGGACCATCGATACATACATATTCTCATCCACCATCAGAAGCAACAATCACAAGATCTTCTCTTTCTCGGCCGTGCAGCTCCATTTGCTGTGCCAGCTGTAACTTGTCAAACAAGTTCCATCAAGGTTTACGTGCCGTTGCATATAACGGTTTTCACTAATCAGTCGTACAGACAAACAGTATACAAGTAAACATTCCCGTCGGCCAAAGCGAAGCGCATTTCTTCGCAGACGTTCGACAGCACCGCACGTCGTCGAAGTGCCGGCCTAATCGCCACCCGCAAAGTCGGTCACGGGTCGAGTTTCATCAACGAAGGCGCCTGTCGCTGTAGTCGATAGGACTCTCTCTTCACCTTCTGTACAGATATCCTGAGCTGGTCTCTCCCTGAAAGCCCAGTTTGGTCTCTGTGCAAAAAAGGTACAACCCAAACATGCCTCCGATCCCAGCCTCGCACGAAGGCTACGGTTCTCCATCATGGACATCTGCACCTTATTCAACAACGAAACCTCGTCAGCGTACAACTTCGTTACGGGACGATGTTCTCAGTTCAACAACAACAAAGAGAGGTCAGTGGCGCCAACCGTCTTGCAGGCGAGGTCATTTTTCGCTGACATGTGCCTGCTTCGTCATTTTCTCTCCACTCTCCACTCTCTATGCGATTATAGGCGATGTCTCGCATCTGCCAGATTATCTCGCACCTTCCGTGAAACCCCTCCGTCGCGGTTCTACCAACTCTTCCGAAGAATCCTTATCTTCATCTTGGAGCTCTTCGCAACGCTCAACTGCAAGTGCACCTCGCTTATCCGAGTCTCCAGCACCAATGACTCTACCTTCCATCTCGAGCAACACTGGACGATCAGCTCCGGATTTCGCTTATGATTCTTCCCATGTTCCTTACTACCCTCGAGGAACACGCAGTCGACGACCTACACTACATGGAGAAAGTATGAGTAGACGAGCATCCGGCATAGGCATGGGTATAGAGCAAGAAAGTATGGGCTGGCGCGCACCCGATGTACTGGGCGCATTGCCTCTTGAACAAAGTTTGGCTCGTGAATTGGAAAGAGAACCGCCTCTTACTCTTCCCAAACCATGGAGCTACGAAGACAACCTCAATAATAGCAGAGGAGAACATCATGTTCCTTTTCCTCTGGCTCGTCGCAATTTACGGGCGTCTTCGCGCAGCCCGGAAAGAAGACCTTCGATGTCTTCACATGCTACGCAGGCATCACTCTATCAGCAACACATACCTACCATGTCGATACCGCCTATTGCACCGGAACAACCGAAAGCCAAGTTTGTGGAAGGACTGGTTGGCGCTGCTGTCGTTGCAGTCGAAGTAGTCTGGAAACAGAGTGATGCACCAAAGAGTAGTGTGCAGTATGTGAATGGACTACCTACACCTACTGTATCACCTACGTACGGCAGCCCTCCAGAACATTCGAATGTTCTACCTCTTCGTCAATTCATCAAAGAGGTCCTTCGGCGATCTCGTTCTACTTGCTCGACTCTTCAAACAGCTCTCTACTATATCCACAAGAGTAGAGATGCAATCAGAGATCGAGTCAAAGCAGCAGAAGACGCCAAGTTAGAACTAGCCAAAATCTGGGAAAACGGTGGAAATGGACAGTATTCAAGCGCCTTCCCCAGTCCTCCGTTCAGTAACGAGGACAAGCTATCATCTTCCAGAGTTGCCGCTGCGCTCGTAGCGCGAACACGAGATCCAATCGTTTGTGGAAGGCGAATGTTTCTCGCTGCTCTCATCTGCGCAAGCAAGTTCTTACAAGACAGAACATACTCTAATAGAGCTTGGGCAAAGATTAGCAGTCTACCTGTGCAGGAGATAAACGCGAATGAGAAGGTCTTTCTAGAATTACTGGATTATAACCTTTTCGTTAATGCTGATCTGTTCCAGAAATGTAAGTTCGCTCATACTTCGCTCGTCTTCACAGTCGCTTTGTCTTCCCCTTCATGTATACTGACAACCTATCGTATCTTACAGGGACACGCCGTCTGCAAGAATTGGCAGAGAAGCAGGACCGACGAGTTTCCAATCCCTTGTCTGGTCCACTCTATGACACGATGAGTCTTCCGAAACCATCACTTCCTCTTCCAAGTCGAGACGGCATGATAAGGAGTCAAAGCGACTATCTCCCAGCGCCGGAAGCTACAGAAGTCCTTCGAGGTGGCATGCCTTCTTATTCTGCTATTCATCTTCCTCCGACTCCTATCACTCCTCGGGCAATGTCAGTATCGCCAGATCGATTCGGATCAACACCTATCATGCCTTCAGGCCTGAGTGGTTTGCATCGAAGTCACACGGATACTCGCCTAGATACGCTTGCAGGAAGCCGCAAACTTCCATCATTAGGCTCTTTCAGTGTCAGCGGAAACATAAACAAGCTGCCTCTTCCTACTCTATCATTGAAGATTCCATCCTACCTTCCGGCATCACCTTCTCCTCTATCTGGCGGTCGATACAACGTACCGACGTCTGCATTAGATGAAGATACCTTTTCGCCGCTAGATAAGATACCTCGGCCAAGCTTGAACAAGCGATACAATACGTCTATAAGGGATCTCAGTCTGGATAGTTTACCGAGACCTTCGCTGTCAAAAATGCCGACTCAAAGCTGTGGAAGTACGCTATCAAGGCTGCTAAACAGTCATCATGCGGAGCACCCCGATTGGCAGAACGATGACAGGATGGTCTCATAGTCACGAAGCGGATTCCTGCAAACGTCCATCAATACCAATGCATCCAGAACAGAACGCAGCCTACTAAGGTTTGCGCTAATACATCTACTTCATAGCATTGTGTTCTGCCTTTTCCACACTCGGTCACTCTGCTCTCTTGCTTTCCATAATGGTACCAGTCTCCTGTTGTGCAGTCAGGCATTCAGGCATTTACTCTACAATGCTCTCTCTCTCCTACCTTCCTCCTGTTCCTTCTCGATACCTATCCTTCTGTATATCAAGCTGCTACACTATATGTGGCAAGCAAGACCTACCTACCCTCATACCGGTCCTCTCTTTATGTAGCTATCTTAGTCAGTCAATGCAGTGGGGCCAACGCAGTTGAAGAATATGAACGATTCCTGAACCCAGTAGCCTGCTTCCCAAACAATTATCGCCCTCGCCAAAAATGGAGATGCATGTTATTGACGTTCTCCTGCGAGAAGGCACGGCATGTCGCTGACTATGTCTTTTCCGTAAGGCAACAGATCATCAAAGCTGAATAGACCTCCCGCGGACCAATGCATCGAGCTGCCTGCAGTGCCGTCCAACGGTCCGACTGCCGCCTTGCAGCTCGTGGCTACTATGACAAAAGAGGCTTGCACGATAACACGTTCAGCGTCATGGCTTACAGCCCAGCAAAGACGGCTTGAAGCTCGCTACATCAATTCCTGCAACGTCGTACGGTTTGTCCAGTTGGCATCGCCTGCACGATCGCTGCACCTGCTATGGATTGCACACCTCTTCCAGACTCTAAAGCATCCATAAGCCACTCCCAAAGCCTAAAGCATGGTGGGCCTGCTACCCAACGTCCCAAGCAGGCAGAGATCCTTCTCCTCTCCCGAGCTTCCATCCCGCTTTCATGGTAAGCCGACAGCTGGTGGCACGATAAGTTCTAGCTCATTGTTCCTTCGCAGATGTCTATGATCGCAGTACCGTCGATGGCCCTTCGCCTTGGATGCTGCCTGCAAATGTCCAGATCGATAGGCTGTTATCGCCGAACCAAGATCAGCCGTCAGATCCGGAACTATCTCCTGTCATGTTCACAGTAGATAGACAGATGGATCTGGAGCCAGCGACTGGTACTAGCTATCCCGATGTACTCCCATCTGCCTCCTGGCGGCTTCAGCGATTTAGCGAAGGTATCCGACAATCTGCAAGCTGGGATAGTCCTCACGGAGCAAGAAGTACGCCTGATGCTCTGGAGGTAGCTGTTCGGCGGGAGAATTGGCTAAAGACATTGCGCCTGGAAGCGCAAACACAAGCACTAGTCGGGCCGTCCCATCGCGTCTCTAGCACACCCGCTATGCACATCATATACAATAGGAACTACCAGACGCCTTCTATGGGCGAACCAAGGACGTCTAGTGTATATGCTGCTGCTCGACAAGCGTCCTGGCGACCGGGCATGGCTTATACCATGGGCACGAGTGACAAGAAAGAGGAAGGAGAAGGTAGAAATCCTTACGCGGAAGTGGGCTCAAATACCTCTCCTCCTCGTCAGATCTCGACCTCAACTTCAGAGAATATGCTGAAAGCGACCTGCATAGCGATAATTGGGATCTGGAAAGATGCTGAAGCGGAAGACCTACAGACTCGCTCTCCGGATGTTGCATTGGGAGCAGCCACAGCTTCGAGTTCAACAGATGGAGTTCTGCCCTTGGCAAATTTCGTCAAGGCTGTTCTGCGGCGCTCGCGAACCACCATGTCATCACTGCAGACAGCTCTTCACTACATCTATCGATCCAGAAACGAGATAGGCCGGCACATCAAGCTTACGAAAGACGCTAAGAAGCAATTATGGCAGTTTACGGAATCGGCAGATCCTGCAAGCTTTGCTCCTGGACTGGACATCTTCTCGAACCTGACGGCGGCAGAGCTTCTCCAAAGGGCATCAGATCCTATCGCTTGCGGTAGGCGCGTCTTCATCGCAGCCGTGATGGTCGCGACCAAGTTCTTGCAAGATGATCATATTAACAACCGAGCTTGGTCCAAAGTGACTGGTCTTCCTTTCCGAGAGGTCTCCGTGAATGAAAGACTCTTCCTCAAGCTACTGGATTATAATCTGTTTGTGCGGCCGACCGATTTCTTCAGCTGTAAGTGCTTGCTGAATATCAAAGCCGCGCAGATCTAACTCTTGACGTCTTTACACGACAGGGACCGCCAGATTACAATTGTTGATAGATCGCATTATCGCCTCTGAAGCAGAGGGTTCGCAGGACTCTGGCAAGCCGGAGCCCGGCGCAGAAGGCATGCTTTCAGCGTCTCTTCTCAGGCGATCTCAAAGCGACGCACCGAGAATCAATCTGGAAATGGATAAGACTATAAAGGCTAGCTCGCCAGAGGGCCCACCTCTGATCGGGGTGACGGAGAATCCTGGAGATTTGGCAGATCAGACTGCGACACTTACACTTTCCGCAAGGGTGAGGAGGGCAGTCAGTGATCCTCGTCATCATCGCGTCAATCACGAAGTCCGGCTTCCACATCTTGGCCCAAAGCGCGAACCAGCATTATCTAAGATCGGGGAGTCATCTTCAGCAACTTCTGATGAGATTGCTTTGCCCACTCTTCTATACGACTCCCCGCAACTGCAGAAGAAGCAGAGTGATGATCTTTCCAGTCTACCTCGACCGACATTGACGCCCAAACGGCGAAGCCGAACAACCTCGCGGGTAGTCAGCCAAAGTCCAGCAGCCATTATAGGACTATCTGCAGACGCTTTGCCACGACCACAGCTCAGAAGTAGCTCGGCTAGAACATCGGCTACCCATATCAGCTCTTCTTTTATGGTGCCACGGCCAACACTATCGCAGCGCAGTACGGGTCTGACTGTCGAGTCTAGTGGATCTCGTTGGAAGAAGATATCACGGGACGATGTTGAGGAGAGCTTACTGCCAGATCACGCCAGCGTGAGCGCGGGGGTGCGAGACGGGCTCGGAGCTTTGGAAAGAGACGAAAGGATGTTCTGAACCAGTAATGAAGCCTGCAAAGCGTGCAAGCACATATCAAAGCATGAATCAAAACCCGTCCAATACCTTTCCAACTTGCGAATTGCAGCAGATTGAGGGTCCTGAAGTCTCTCAGCTCAGCTTATCTAATCTATGCATCACAGCATCTATTCGACCCTGTATACTCTCCAAGTTGCTTTTCACGACCTGCTGATTACTCTCCAGTGACTGTTCGAGTCCCCCCAACAACCCCTCCAAGAACTCCTCAGAGCGTTTCAATCCTTCGACGCTTTCTTGTGTATCATGAAGATCCTTGTGAAAAGCAGAAGAAGATGTATGAAGAGTCGAAAGAGAGCGCAAGCGCGTGAGAAGATGCGGAGTGAGAGGTATTAACGGATCTATTCGAGGTAAGAGCGTGAAGAGATTGTCAATCTTCTGAAGTGCATCAGGTGGTAGCGCCGTTTCTCCTGCAGCTGCTCCTCCACTTTGCATGACAGCCGAGGATGGTCCGGTCGAGACTGTGATTCCGCTCGATAAAGCTATGTTCAAAGGACGATTATCGCCGATCTTCCTTCGAGCTTCGTGCACGCGCTCAAGATCGTTCACAAGCAGCTTCACTCGCCTCGAGATGGTGTCGAGATGCCTTGGCTGTGTGAGAAGATGCATTTGATGTTCGAGTTTCGCCAATGTCGTGAGTAGCGGAGGTGCCAATGGATGTGCCTGATCAAGAAGGACCGATACAGCGGTCAGGGGCTCGTCTCGGTATGGATAGGAAGAGACATACCTCATCCAAGGCCGCTTCATTCGCTCCGATATACTTCTCAAGCTGCTCCAGACGTTCATCTATCCTTGTAGAAGAACTAGCATCCGCTCCCGCCGTCGAGCTTTCCCCTTTTCCTGATAGAATTTGTCCGAAACCTTCGCTGGCAGACTGATCATATAGTCTTTTCAAAAGCGTCGAGCGCTTCTCAGCTCGTTCGTCTTCTGCTATCTTCTCATCTCCTTCGCCGTTAGTGGGGCCGCCGCGTTTACCGTTGCTGTCATCGAGTTCACCCAAATCTCCTCTCAACCGCTTCAATTGCATTAACAGGACCGCCGGTGAAAGCTCTCCATTCTCATCGACTTGAGGTTTCTTCTTCTTCTTTCTGGCCAAACCTTTCGGCCGCGTCTTGTCTGCATCATCACGTCTGGGCAGCTCGTCACTCTCGCTTTGCGCTACCTCTGGCCCATCTGCCGCGTCGCCCTCAGTCTCCTTCTGAGCCTGTGCTTGCTGTTCCATCTCGGTTTCCAACTCTTCCATCTCATACCGCAAGCGTCTTAGCTTTTCAGTCGGTGTTTCAGGCTCTTCTAGGTACCCGTTTTGTGAGACGTGGCTTTCGGCATCCCGACGAAGTTGTCGACGCGTTGTAGATGATAATCCACGCGCTGGTGCTTGCCGTATGGAATAGCTCGCTGATTCTGGAAGTAACGACGCCGAATGCCTGTTGCTACGAGAGTTGACGAGAGAAGGGGAGAAGTCTAGTCTCATGCATCAGCATTACATGATGTATATAGGGGTGTGTTGGCTACACACCCGCATTGCGGCCATTGACGTTGCTATCTAGAAACACCTTTCGCGCGTCTTGGAGATCGAGTCTATCGATTTGAATAGCTTCATCGGTAGTAGTACTTGCAGTATTCTTGCCATTGCTGAGTCTGCTTGCTGTCTTCAAGAGGTTGCTACCACTTCCACTCGTGCTCAGACCGTGACTTTGTTGCTCGTCAGAATCGCTGTCAGAGTCGTGCTGTAGCGTTTACATCGTGTCAATCTCGACTAGAATCTTCATATCAAGAATGCTGGACTTGCGCCGAAAGTATACGAAGCTGGGACGTCGGGCGTTTCGTACACGTCTGGAGTCGTCGTGTCCTTTTGCAGATTCGAGGTCAAAATCGTCGCGTATTGTTAAGAGCACAAGGTGAGCCTACGACGTCTGGAAGATTGGCATATTTCGAGGTCATCACAGCTTGGCCTTGGTTGTCGCGAGCCTGACAGTCGACGAGACCCCGGCGAGCAAGTCCGAATGAGAAAGAAGAGTCTTTTGTATGTATCTCTTAGTGATATACAACACGGTATAGATAGGTAGAACTGCAAACAACAGTTCAACGGAGGACGGACCTGGACTAGGTTTAATCTCGCCCTCAGGAAAGTATATGTAGGCGGAGGAAGCTTGCACGTTCCGATGGAGTTGTGTCACAGAGACCATCCTCACCAGTCTGCCATATCGGCGGCGGGCTGAACTGCATGATATATGAACGGCCGCTTCTCTAGGTATTCCACCAGATCCAGCGGTCTCAACTCGATGCCACAGGCTCGAACAGCAATGCGAGCGTTATCTGCAAGCTGTATGACTTCGGTTGAAAGTCGTACTAGGTCTGCTTCCCGAGCGTCTCGTCTCGACACGTGAGACAGATTGGTGAAGATACTTTGGAGTCTGGACGTACGCCTGACATTTTTCGTGATATAGAGCAGGAGGGCCTTAAGCTCCGGTAAACTCCCAAGGCGAAACCGAAAGGGAGGTGATTAAGTTGTTGGCTAAGAGATTACGGTAGGTTGACTCTACAGCCCTGCATTCCAGCTCGAAGACTGAAAGCGACGTGAAGTACTTCGGGATCTCGGCGAGAGCCTCGATAGACAGGTGCTCTTGAAACCGAAGCGCGACAGTAAGAGTGTGTGCATGTGGAAAGCCCTCTGCGCCCAGCAGTTGTGCCCAATGCATTGCGCTTCCGTGTGGGTCCATGAGTAGACATTTATGTATGCCAACGATCTCCAGCGAGGAGGGACACGCTACTGAAAGCAGGCTCACTGTTTGCGCGAAAGTGCCGATAATATGCACATGAAGCTCTTTCAGCGAGGGTAGACCAGATGGCGGGGGTACGATGAGATCCCAATCCTTTAGATACTCCTTGTATCTCAACTCGAGACCCAGCAGATTTCGAAAGCAAGACAAGCGCCGCAAGTCAATGCTAGGCCGCCAGTCCTCTTCGTAGCTGAGGGTCATCGCAAGGCCTCTTAAGCTATCACAAGACGCTACATTGGCCAGTCGGCGCGAGGTGCGAAGAGGTCGCAGATCAGGTGGTGGAGGTTTCGCCAACGGCCCAATAGACCCAGGTTGAGCTCCACTTGGTATGGCCTCGAGGTCCTCATCTCTAGATGCAAGTAGCGACTCTCATTCGAGAGCGAACCAGCCAGTCTACTGAATGTCTTGCAGACTTGCGCCAAAGATGCCAGATTTGCTCGTTGGGCGGCATCATATTTGTGCCAGTACGCCTCGTTTGCTCGGCGAAGGTACCGGGTGCGCTGAGGGCTGAGCTTGAAGTAAGCGAAGATTGAGATGAGAATATCATCCGGAAGGTCTGTCAGGTTTGTCATGGTTCCAGATCTCGCAAGCCGGAAGAGCTTTCGAGGACGCTGTGTTCTATGTTAGTAGCTACCGTAGCTTTGATATAGCGAACGTACGTACGTGTATCGACAATTAAATTTTGTGAATGCTCTGTTATTGGCGAAAAAGCAAGAGATATTTGACATGTCCAATGCTATCAATCATAGCAAGAGTAAGACCTTTCGACACTCTATAAACAATACATAACAAAGGATAGATAGCTAAAGACCGCAGGTGAAACTGATCTGCAGGGTGTCATAGGATATCGAAAAAGGCACTGTTCCGCCAGGCATACTTACAAAGTATCTCATATCGATAGAGGTTGGCTTTTTGCTGATCCAGAAGGCTAGATGACCGGAGCCTGTCTTCCCACCTCTAGGCTGTTGACCAGGTCTGGTCACCCCAGGCTAACTGGTTCCCCCAACCTGCAGCATTATTGGACTCAGCCAGCTGCTCCGAACGTTTCAATTCTTCTATCTCCAGTCGCTGTCGCTCTTCCAGTTGAACGATCAGATCCACCGGTCTCAGATGTACGCCATGAGCCCGAGCAATACTACAAGCGTCTCGTGCAAGCTGTATAAGGTCTGATGAGAAGCATAAGCTGGCTAACGTAGATGAAGCGCGCCAGGCACCCGCGACCGGGTCCCAGACGTCTACGTGAACGTTATCCAGGGTGATGCGGATAGTCTGTAACCTGGGCTCTCTTGCAAGATCCGTGCTGACAGAAAGTAGGAGGGCTCTCAGGTCCCTTACGTCACGAGGGGTAAACGAAAGGGAGGTAAAGAGGGCGTCCGATAGCAATGTATGATAGTCTGTCTCCGAAGACCCGCACTTCAGATGGAAGTTGCGAAGAGAAGGGAAGTACGTGGGAGTCTCCGCCAGTACTCCAGCCGGTAGTGTCCCGTTGTACAGGAGCCTGAGAGAAAGAGTGTGGACGTTGGGGAAAGTCTGGTTGCCGAGCAATTGCGTCCACAGCGTTGCACTAACATGCACGTCCCGGACACACCAGTCTATATCCAGGCTTTCTAGCATGGTAGAAGGAGCCACTGAAAGTAGATTTACTACTTGGCTGAGTGGGCCGTGAGCCCCCACATGAAGCTCTCTGAGAGAGGGTAAGCTAGTTGACGGAGGTACGAAGAGATTCCAATCTGCGTCGATACGCAGCTCCAGACCTACCAGGTTCGGAAGCCGTGACAAGCACCGCAAATCGATAGTGCCTGGGTCCGCTGTGCCATACAAAGACACAGAGAGGCTTCGCAAGGTATTAGAGGCCGGTGCATTGAACACACAAACGAAGAAATTCTTGATGCGAGTTTGATCCGTCCAGAGGGCGCAAATGAGGTGTTGTAGGCTTCTGCGATTGGCGAGCCTAGCCAAATATTGCTCTATCGTAGCGGCGCTCGAGCGCAGCATGTCCACATGCAAGTAAAGATCCTCATAGAGTAGCGGACTGGCTAATCTGCAGAGTACTTTGCATGTTTGTACCAAAGAAGCTAGGTCAGCCTGTTTGGCGAAATCTTGGGCATGATCTTCTGTATATGCTAGCGTTTCGTCTGCTCGGCGAAGGTAGCGACTACGTTGGGGACTGAGCTTGAAATGTGAAAGAATTGAAAGGAGACTGTCATCCGGAAGGTCTGTCAGGTTTGTCATGATTCTGCCAGCTGGAGCACAAGGCGAAAGGCTTCGATAAGCGCTGGAGCGGCGTTAGCGGCTAGTACTAGATACACGCCACTACTTACGAGTGTTGTCGAAAATCCTTCGCTGTTGCTCTGGGTTTTGGAGGAAAGGCAAGAGGTGTTCGACATGAAAGCGACATCACATGTTCCCGTCAGCCTTCTTTATATGTCTTGGTACATACACAGTGTCTCTATCGTATGCTGGGTCTACATCGATCCTTATCTATCCACGTCCTGACGATACCTGAGACTTAACACTGAAACCTTTAATCCGTACATGTTTATCCGCTCTTCAGAAAGCTTCTGACGTCCGTATGACTGCCTGCTACATCAATAGAATAGAATATTATAGGCGTCCTGTTCGAGTCTGCAGAGGATAAACCGTGGACGATCTTGCGTCATAATAAAGAAGGATTTTACGGGCTGACAAGGTGAGCATAAATCTATAATCTGCGGACTCCTGCTCTCTACCAACTCATCAACTCATTCACTCACAATGGTAGAAACCACTTTTGGTTCAAAGTGAGTGGTCTGGATTAGGTAATGCGGTTCAGACGGGACACTAATACTCTCGCAGCGACAATGCTAAGACTGGATCTCAGAGAGGATTCGAGGGAGAAGTCAAGAAGCAGGGCGAAGAGATCCAGCGTATCTCGCACAATGCGGAATTGAGAGCGCAAGGGAAGCCAGAGCAGCAGCAGGCGGGAGCGGCAGGCCGTGAGGCAGTAGCGAGCCAGAATCCAGCAGGTATGTAGTGGTTAGCTTGCAGAGGCACCAAGCTGACATGTAGCCTGTCAGATTACGATACTCGGGGAGGTCACGCTGGAGGAATTGAGCCTCAGACGAAGCCTTTGATTTGAGGCGTGCTAGCGCTTGCGTGTTAGCTACTGTATGTGGAAGTCATCCCGCTGGTTGGTTTAGTCAGAAGTTCAGAACCGTAAACCGTCAATTAGATAAGGAAATGCAAAGTTAGAGCCTCCCGGACAGATCTGCAAAACCGGTTACGAATCCATCCAAGAGCGGCACGCTGATAAGACATTGCAAGCCTCCCCTTGATTACCCTTCCCTCCCAGATATCGTTCCCTCATTCCCGCCGATTTACCCCTTCCTGCCGCTTATGTCTTTCTTGATTGCTCGAGCGATTTGCATTATGTCGGAGCGAGACTCGTAGATTGGGTAAAGGACCACAGTTGCCGCACCGTAAAAGACCCAGATGAAAGTCACAGCCACCCAAACCGTGAAGCCAGTTTTCGAATATATATATGAAGTGAAGAAAAGAGGAAGAGGAATGACCAAGATAAGTGCAATGAAAAGGAAGACCGATACGAAGACTGCCAAGAGGTATGCCTTGCGAAGTTTGTTTGGATCTCTGTTCTCGTCGTACGGGATAGCGCCCTCTTCCATGATCGAATTTTGAGCGCTCTGAAGCTGAACACCTGGTACATCGCTCTCTTTACCCTCTTTATCGTCGCTCTCGGAAATTGTAGGTGACGCTGCAGGGGCGGCTCCATGATCTCGCTCAGAGTGAATAGCACGGGTAGACTGCCAGTCGAAACTTTCAGGCCAGATCAAAGTCGTAGAAACTGAGATTATTCCAGAGACTCCCAACGATAGTAGCTGGTGCAAGGATGTCTCAGCCTAGGTGTATATGAAACTCCAGACGGAAATCGCTTACATTGCCAGTCAACATTGGATAATCTTGGAAGGTGGTATCGATGGAAATGACACCTCCATTCTCAGCTGCAGTGACAGCTAGCCAGCCTGCAATGCCGACCGCAAGTCCGATCCAGGCTCCAGCTATGCAGCCGCGCTTGTTGGCCTTGCTCGACATGATAGCTAATGCAATCGGCACCACAGCACCACCAAGGATCACCCCCATGAACTCGTACAACCAGCCCATAGAGATACCAGCTTCGTAGAAAATGACTCCGAGGACGCCCATGAAAAGGCCATAAGCCACAATGGCTATGTGATCAACGGCTAGGATCTGCTTATCTGTTGCTTTAGGATTGAAGTAAGGGACGTAAAAGTCGTAGGTAATGACTGAGGATACAGCGACCAGCTCTGCTGAAGCGGCGGAGGTGACGGCCAGAAAGAGGAGGACGAGCATGAGCACTGCACCGGCTTTACCCAACAGAGCGGCAGCTGCTGCAGGTGCTGGTAGACCTGCACCGATTTCACCAGAAGTAAGCTGTACTTCGAGAGCCACTGCTGCTAATCCCATAGTTGTAGCGAAGCCGAGAGGGATCGACGTCCAGGCTGATCCTCCTAATATAAATGCCTTGACACATGAGACGGGCTGAGACGCTATTGCTCGTTGCCAGTAAGCCTTTGAACAATATGTCAGCTTTGTCTCGGCCTGGCATCGTATATCGTATTTACCTGGTCATTGAAGACAGTCGCAAAGTTGCCGATGATGTTGATAACACCAAAGATGAGTCCAGACTTGGATCGCATCGTCAGATACGAGCCTTCGGCGTTGTCTTTGACGGGATGAGCCAGAGCAATTGCTGTGAGCCGATCATAGAGCTCTCCAGGAGAGCCAATGCCAGCACCGCTATTAGTATAGACGGTGAACATGAATGTAAGGATGATAGCGAAGAGGCCGGTGGTGTGGATGTAGTCTGCTAGAAGGGTCGCGCGCATACCACCGACTAGAACATAGATAATGACACCCAGGGGGATGAGCATGCAAGCAGCATACGTTGACATGCCAGTCAGATCTGTGACGGTCGCTGATCCTCCGGTGATGAGCATTGAAGACACCTGCAAAGGCTAAATTAGCGAAAGCTACTGTTTGACGTGGTCTTTCCAGGCTCACCATAATGTTGGTTGCAAAGGCGAAAAAGCAGAAAGTAAGATGAGCAGCTGTTCCCCATCGTGCACGTATAACTTCGAGGAAGGTTGACGCGTTGGGTGCGTTCATCTTGAGCTTTGCACTGTTCTGAGCGAACAGCAGAACTTGGACTGTCGCGCCGGCCGCATACCACCATGCTCCAGATATACCAAACTTGTAGCAGACTGCGCTGGATTGCAAGAGTGTCGCTCTGTAGGAATATCATAAGCATTCGTTCGGACTCAGGGGACTTGAAGAGACTTACGCCCAGGTCCATGCAGACACGATACCAGAAGCAATCAAGCCCGGCTTGACTGTATAAGCTAGGATTCAGCCAACGCTGCGTAGAAGGCAAGCGGTCTTCGTACCTGAATGGGAAGCGGACGTGAACTCGGATACGTTGGACGTCTTATGGCTAAGTTGAAGAAGTGAACCTCAATATTCGTAGTCTGACCTTCTTCCATGCTTTACCTGACTCACGAAGTATAACGATCTTGCAGCTTGGCCAATGCAACCATCAAAGCTGAGAAGAACAGTCCAACGCCGAGCACGACTGCATAGCCGACTCCTTGACTGAGAACAGCAACACCTGGCATCTTAACTAGCTCGTCAAGAAGGATGTGAGAGGCGGATTTTCGAGAAGAGGCAGAAGGATTGGGAGTAAGGCGGCTTTTCTGACGAGCTTAGAGAAGAGAGAAGAACCTGCATCCTCAACAGCAGTCTATTCGTCTTTGTGAGAATTCAGATCTATTTGGGGCAGCATGCAATGGCGGGGCTCTCCATCTGACTGAGTGATAAGGGCTGGGGAGGGATTCATGATAACGGTCGGTTCGGAGGAACATCAGCTTTTTTCGACAGAGACGAGGTGTGATTCGTGAACATGAGGCTCTCGATAAGATAGTGCGGAAGAAGTCGGCGAGTAGATCATCCATACAGTAGTTTTACAACGGTCCGTCGGAAAGCAAGAAGCAAAGCCAACCCAAGATTATTATCCTCTCACTTATTCAATATCAAAGCACTGATCTATGTATGCTACATGATACGTAAAGCTTTGCGAGTCTGCTTCTATAGATTTTGCTACCATCGCAATCGAAAGAGTACAACGACAATGAGTCGATCGCCTTCTCCGCATTACTGCTCCACATATTCAACATCTGGAGCCTCTTCTTGATATGGCCCCTCTTGCTCGTTACCCTCTTCACCCCCTTCCTCTTCTTCTGGCACCTCTTGCAGTCCGTCATTGACTCGCATTTCGGACGCAATGGCAGCAGAGAACTCTTGTATCCATGGATGATCCATCAACTCGGCTGCGCTGGGTCGCTTCATAGGGTCAATGTCTAGACATGTTTCGATGAAGTCGATACCTAGCTCGGACAACTCGTGCTTTTCAGGAAGAGGAGGGTGCTTGGTAGCAATACCGATATGGAACATGATGGCCCTGAAGTACCACAATGTGAGCTTCATCAATCGCTTAATGTCTGAACTCGGCAAGCTTACCATTCATTATCAAGGTTCGACCAAGGCCTCCTACCGGTGGCACACTCCAAGACCACACATCCCAAAGACCAGATATCCATGGCGCCTCTTCGTCCTCGATGGTCTCCTTTGATGACTTCCGGTGACATGTACATCGGCGTACCGGTCAGACTGTTGACATCGCCATTTGGTCCAGGAGCGCGGGTCTTCGCTGCCATCGTCTTCTGGTTCTTGGCTAGAATCTTAGCAGCTCCGAAATCGACGAACTTGATGACACCCATGTGATCAAGCAGAATATTGTCGGGCTTGATATCACGATGCACGACGCCCATAGAGTGAAGATACATAAGACCATCAAGCATTTGGACAGTGTAGATCTGCATGACACTTTCGTCTTCGATTCGGCCATGTTCAAGCAAGTTGGCCAAGCTGCCGCCTTGGCAGTATTCTTCGAAGATATAGACTTTGTCTCGATGCACTTCGATACCGTAGTAATCGACGATGTTTGGATGTGAAAGCATTTCCATGACCAACATTTCGTCGCGGATTGTCTTGATCAAGCCAGGCGTTGATGTAAGATCTTGGAATCTGTGTAGCCATCATCAGCTGATGAAGCAAATTCGTCGAAAAGGAAAAGGAAATAGCTTACTTGATCTCCTTGACTGCCATGAGCGCACCAGAATCCAGGTTGACAGCGAGATAGACGGAACCAAAAGTACCACCACCGATAAACTTGCCTTGTTGCCACCGTATAGAGATGTTCGAGTTGGAGGTTGCCAAGAAAAGCAGAGACTTGTCTTCCGGACGCTCCTCGTCCAAGACTCGTCCAACAACACGCATGCCTGCTTCGACCTCCAAGCGACGTTCCTCGATAGCCCTCGTCTCGGCCACCCATCTATCTCTGACGAGCGTCCGATTCTCCCCATCCACTTGTCCATCCAGAACGAGACTGCCATCGAAGGCGAAAGGATGGTGTGCACCGCTGAGCTGGTCTCGAGAATGTCGAAGATGCTCGACATTATTGAGGTAGTTGAGTGTCTCACGCAACTGCTTTCGGACTTCTTCCTTCGCAACATCGAGTCTCTCTTTCTCTTGCTTAGCTTGAAAGCTTGATCTTGCGCCCAGAATATCGAAGTGCGAGATGAGCAGTGTCATGCAACTTGCGACCTTCGCTCGTAGCGAATTAAACTCTTCATGAGTCAGACGAAGAATTCCATCGTTTCTGGTCATCAACATTGCAAATTCCAAAGCTCCTACAGCCCACTTGAAGGTCCGGCTGTCGGAAGGTACGCAATCATCGCAGATAAAGGCGACCCAACGAATAGAGAAGCGCATAAGGAGCATGGAGAACCTGACTCGCAAAGCAGGTTCCATATGCTTGAGTGAACGCTGACCAAGATCTGCAGTGAAGGAGAAGTAATTGGCTAGGGCTGCTTCTGATCCGGGTTTGGCTTTCAAAACTCGATGAACGCGCTCGATTGAGGTGAGAATAGATTCGGCAAGCTTGTATTCTGATCGCTTGATCTTCTTGAGTTCTCGATTGATCCGGCCTAGATGCGCTTTCTGCTCGACAATAACCATGTCTCTGAAAGCAGGGAACATCTCGTAGAAGATCTGCTTCGCCGTCGCAAGCCTGCTCATAGGGCCATCCGCCACTAATCGGATCCGGCCTTCCCGCATGTCAAAGTCGAAGTGCGGCAGATCTTCGACATTCAGAATACCGCCAGTCCAGATGAAAGGCTCGTGGGGTGAGAGGATGAAAAGGTAGTGAGGTCCTTCGCCGACAATTTCGCCATCCATATAGTCAGGTGCGCCTGACACACCTAAGCACTTGCAGAGCATCTGTCGCAGAAGACCTTGCCTTTCTACCAGAGAAGCTGTGGCAATGATATAGATGGCTTGGGATTCCAATGTACCAGTATAGACAAGACAATGATCCGTCTCTGCCAGAGCGTGGATCAAGGTATTGAGATTCACGTCGTCTAGCAGATATTCCGCAGCTACTTCGAAGCGTTGTTGCATAGCTCGTCCGAATCGTAGAAGCTTTCGATGACGTAGACGAACATTGTCCATGGTCTGGTTGAACCACCTTGAGATCTCTGCTGCTGTCATATCCCGCTCTTCGAGCACTTGGAGCTGCTCCTCGAAGTAGTTTGTGACTCGCATCAGGAGACGATGTGTGAGGGTGCTGTATGTTCAAGCACATTAGGCTTATGCAAGCGAATCGGGTAGATATCGGAAGTCCCTCACCAGAAATGCTCGCCGACAAGCATGTCACCTCCTTCAATCTGTCCAACCGCCTCCGACAAGAACTTCCATTCATTCTCCACGATTTCCGTCTCTTTCAGGTAGATAGCTTTACTACCGCTCTTCAATTTCCAAGTAAGGAGTTTAAAGAAGAATCTCAACGAGTCTAAGAGCACTTTGTCGTACTCTTCAGACAATTGACCACCAGGCCATCCTTTCTCCACGTTCGGCGTCATGATCTCGATGAAACTCTCTTTCATCTTGGCAGCGAGCGCTAGACCTGATCTGAAGTCTATCGTCAACTGATCTACCAGGATCTGAGGAGGTTGCTGTTCCGCTGAAACATGCGAGACATAGTTGAGTCTGAGTTTGAGCGCTTCTTGTATAAGGTTTGTAGGGAAGTTGATGAGTGCAATCAAGTCGTTGTAAAAAGTTGGAAGGTTCATGTCGGCGAATTGGTCACGACATGCGATCATGACGGATTTCGCGTCATGCACAAGACGGTACAGATCCATGATTGTAGACTTTTCGAACGTCTTTTGCAGAGTATCTTCCTTGAATATCCGTTCGATGAAAGGTGATGTATCGAGTAGGTGATGCACAGGCTTCTTTGTTGGATCGTCGCTGTTGGGCACGGGCGTCTGGACTCCATCTATAGCTTCCAATCCAGGCTGCGTAACTTCGAGCTCTTCGCTTCCTGTCCACTTCTGCAGAATCCCAATTTGGATTTTCAAGCGGTTCGTGATGACTTGCCAGCTTAAGAGCGCATCTATCCTATTCATGATGTGCTCCTCCGCTGCATGTGCTTTCTCTGTCCGCAACGACTTGACTGATGGATACAAAGTGTCGCACCACTCGATCTTGCGGACCATCATTGCGATTTGTTCACTTGCATCTGCATGCTTGGTTTGAGGGACATCTGCGTCCTCTGCTGTCGACTCGGCAGGGTCTCTAGCTGCCTGTGGATCATCTTCGGTGACTTGAAACTTCGCGACCTCTCCCCAGATAGCCTCGATATGCCCTCTAGCTTCTTCGATATAGTCTGTTTCTTGCTGGACTGTCCGGCTCTGGACATACGCCCGCACGCGCAGCCAGATCTGATAAGCTCGCCATTTCTTGTTGCTGCTCAGATCATCGAGATCGTTGGTCAAGGTGCCCGAGATACGGGTCTTCTCCGACTTCAATACTTCGCCTTGAAGTACGTTTGAAAGCATGTGCTGCCATTCGTATCGTGCTTCTGCTTCAGGGTTGTCTTCTTCCTCTTCTAGTTCAGATTCCGTCTCGCCTCCAGATGGCGTTCCCGCATCACCACTCTGTCTTGTACCGTAATGCGACTTTGAACCTGCATAGTTCAGCACGTCATAAGTCTGCTGAGGGCGAGGATGAGGTAAAGGCCGCCCATGTATGCCGTCTTCGTTGTCACTACCATATCCCCCTGCTGCTTCTACTGGGTCTGCTGGAATCAGTCCAGTACCTTGCGATGCCCGACTATTGAAAGCAGCCGCCTTTGATTCGGCGAGCAGCTTTGAAGCAGCCGCTCCAGCTGCGGAAGTCTCGCCCACTTTGCGTTCTAGTCCTGCTAGCCTGGCTTCCTGATGCGGATCTCTTCGTGATAGCTCATACTCATCTTCATCGTCAGCCGAAGCGTTTCCCGAGTCGATATCATCGATACTGCCCAATCCTCGGTTGAAGTAATGCTTGTCTGGATCGCTATCGTCGTCTACGTTGTTGTGTCTACCGCTAAGCACAGCGATTCTATCATCAGCTCGCCTGGCCTGAAATGGGTCAATGTAGGGTCGCAATGTGCGCACAGCCATCGTCCGAAAGCTCCTCCAGTGCCGGCGTTGGAATATGAGCTGCTGCTTGCGGGAGGCGGCCTTGATCCAGCTGCAGCGTGCTGGACCAAGCTCGAAAGACCGGATTTGTACGCAGCTCCACCGCTGCCAGCCAGAGCGTTGGAAGCTGGAGCATCATCGTGCAAGCTGCCGTCGTGGTCGTCCTCGTCGCTGCTTGAGATGTCATCGTGGTCGCCGGCCTCGTCGTCTGCGCCATCAGCTTCTTCGCCCACTCTGGGCAGCCTGTCGATAGGCGTAGTCGGCGCAGCAAAGTCGATGCGCTTCAAAGGCATCGCGCTGATGCCTAGGGACCGTATTGACTAGTTCTGAAGGAAAGCTGTGAAATGGGTTCAAGCTGTCGCTACTCTTTCTGCAGACTGATTTGAAAGAAACTCTTGAATTTGTCTGAAATTAAGACGTACTGCTGCATCAACACAACAATATACTGCTCCCTACGCGCAACATGGCCAATCCTGGCAAAAAACGAAGTCTTTCGCCGGCAAATGACCAGGTCGACGGTACAGCCAGCAACGAGGGATGGACTACAGTCTCTGGATCTGCACGCAAGAAGCCAAAGAAAGAGAAACTGAAGAAAGGCCAAGCTGCGACCAATCCGGTATCAAATGCGAAAAGTCATGCCCAAATTATCGATGAAGCCGTATGACCCCTTCCGGACTTCCCTGTACGGTATCAGCAATGCTAAGACTATGCGTATAGGTTGCACAAGGATCTATTGCTGCCCCGTTGTTCCAGTTCGACCCTGCTGGATTCAGACATCGGCAAATTGGCGTTGCAGTACATCTACTTTCCAGCTATACAGCGTTTGTCGTGAATGCTAAGAATTGCTTTAAATCTTCTTAGGACATCCGCGACCTCATTGTACACATAGTATGGAAGGAATCGTATCCAAAATGGCTGAAGATTAGCGTGAGTGATACTTCCCAGCTGATCTGGAATACAGTGATGTTGACGAGGCCACTTCTTACAGAATAAAGCGGCCATCCGAGGCGTCGTTTGTCTGCTTGTACAGGGTTTCGAGCCTACAGATCTAGGTCTTCCAGCCGAGATCTCGTCCACCATGCCTCAACCGCTTGAAGCTTCCAAGACAGCTTCTACATCCAAACTCCCCGTCTTTCAGGAACTTTTCTCCCACTACTGTCCTACACGCGCGCCTGGCGATGTCAAAAAATTGCATAGTGTCCTACAAACCCTCTTGAATTGTCCTTTGACAGGAGATCAGAAAGCAAAGCGGCAGAAAGAGAAGGAGAGAGCAGCTTCGTCATCTACAGGAGGCGTGGATCCTGCAATATACCTTTTGCCGGCAGATGAGTTTCTTGGGAATGGCTATATTAGCCCATCATACCCTTTTGATACCTCATCGCGCATCAGAAGCAGTCATGGTAACGGAACTAAGCAAGCAAACGGGACACATAAAGCCACGCCTGTGCCATTCGAGCGGTGGCAGAGGAGTGACGGTATGATAGAGACGCCTCAAACGGTATATGGAGAGAACGAGCAGCCACCTCTCCTCAAGATTATAGGTATCGATTGTGAGATGGTAAGCTTCTCACTATACCGATAGTGGGTAATAGTCCGCTAACCCGCAGCTCTGCAGTGTGTCACCACAGTCGGATCAGAAGTCTGCCGAGTCAGTGTAGTAGACGCATCGGGAAAAGTGATATACAACACGCTTGTCAAGCCAGCCAACGAGGTCAAAGACTATGCGACGCAATTCTCCGGTATCACTGAAGAACTCCTTGCGCCTGTAACGACAACTTTGCAAGATGTGCATAAAGAGCTTGCGAAGATCATCGACTACGATACTGTGCTAGTTGGGCACTCTTTGAACTGCGATCTGGTCGTGCTCAAGGTAAGCCTTCTATAGCGAAGTTTTGGCTGCGCCAACGAGTTTTACACACCAGCTTGTTCACCCTTGGGTCATTGACACGAGTGTTATATATCACCACACCCGTGGTCCGCCTTACAAGGCCTCTCTGAAATGGCTCGCGCAGAAATGGCTTTCGAAAGAAATTCAGAAACCTTCAAAGACAGCCGACGGCTTGCAGATAGTTGGGCACAACAGTGAAGAAGATGCCAGAGCAGCTGTAGAGCTTGTTAACTTGAAAATGGCGAAAGGACCTACGTTCGGAGAATTCGCGACGGATATGGAGAGTATCTTCGAGAGACTCGCTAGAGCAGACCTGAAGAAACGGACGGCTATTGTCGATCATGGAAATCCTGCGCAATGGCATGGTGCGAAGGCAGACTCGGCGGTTGCATGCAAGACGGATGATGAGGTATAGTTTTCGGCCGTTATAAAACGCGAATGAGAAAGCTGATAAGTCTACATAGGTTGTCACAGGTATCAGAGACAACGTCATCAACAGCGAATTTGTCTTCGCTAGGTTGTTGGACACTTCTCACGCCTTGGAGTGTAAATCGATTCCATGTCGCATTTCCCATACGAAATCTGACTTTTTTTGGTACACAGGGTCGCAGCCGTCGAATAGTGTTCTTGGCAAGACGACAGCTGGAGCGAAGGCTGAAGCGGTGACCGATACGTCCGCTGATGCACTAGCAAGCCTTAATGGCGGCTCTGCCTCTTCTTCTGCCTCTTCAACCCCTTCCGACTCATACAAGAAGCTCAATGAACAAATCCGAGCCATCCATAAATCACTTCCCATAAATACCGCTTTTATCATCATGTCAGGACACGGAGATCCGCGTACGATGACTGCTTTAGCAGCCAAAAAAGCACGCTTCGATATATTGTACAAGACACAGCTTTTGAGCAGTATAGGTGAGGAAGACAAGTGGAGCGAGGCGGATGATAGGGCCCTACAGACTGCCGTGGCTAAAGTTAGAGAAGGAATGACTTTCCTGTCTATAAAGCGATAGCAAAGCATGCGTATGATCTTGATTACTGTCTTTGGACTAGTCTACGCTTGTTGTTACAATCTCCGCAGGTCTTGGCGGCTTGTTTGTTTAGTCTAGATGCCCTTAGACTACATATTCTGAACGACAACAGAATTCCTTTCTTTGCCTCTTCACCTTGGCTGATGTCCAGACGGATTCTTGTCACTAACGACAAGTAAAGCGCGGCTCAGCAAGGAATACCAGATTGGACACTGTATGTCATAACTTACTTGTAATCGGCATGAACGTCTATGCAGCAATGAGCCCATCAGCCATAAGCTGCACCAATTGCTGTAAAGCACTCACATGCACGCTGAATTCCGTCCAGACTCTCGATACTGTATTGAAGACACTCGCAAACGTCATGTGCTGCAGTCACACGATCTTAGCATATGGACGACCTGTTTAGGAGCAGTTGAAACACGCTTACCCTTCGGCAACGAGATATCTTTCGGAAGCAGCACATCGACCTCAACGATCATTCCTCCTCCACCCGTATAGACATTCACATGCTGTACTGCCCTTACGAGCGGACTGAAGCGTGTGACGAGGTACATTATCCTTTGATGTTGTGCAGGATCGGCTCGACACCCTACGAGATCTGAGACGCATTCCCAGAGTGTTTCGATCCATTCTACCATGATATAGATAGAGAGAAGGAGAGCGCCTAGAGGATCGAGGTACTTCCATCTCAGGTAGGCGCCGATGAACTGTGTCAGAAATCAACTTAGGGCGGGAACGCGCTCAAGCTGAGTGAGGCGATTTACCGGGAAGGTGAGAGATACAGTGTTAAACACAACATCATTTAGGCAGTCTTGTGACAGTGCTACATGGAATTTACCTCAGTCTACGATAGGACTTTGCGCAATATGCGTACCTACCTCTGACAGACGGGCTCTTGAACCTCCTGTACGCGAACCAGACTGCAAGCTTGATTACGACAGTAGAAGCCATAGCTGCTATCGCAGACTTCGGTAGATAGGCCACATCCAGATTCTTATCGAAGAGTCTTTGGACAGATTCGACCAAGACTTGGGCGAACGAGGTGATCATAGTGACTGAGAAGACTACCACACCCAAGGGTTCCATTCTACTTTTGCCAGCGGGATATTTGTATGAGTCCGATTGTCCAGCAGCTCGCGCCGTAAAGAAGATGATCAGAGTACTCAAGAAGTCCATGCCTGAATCTACTAGTGATGCCAATAGTGATAAAGAGTTACTGACGAGCACTACGAGTATTTTGGCCCCTAGTAGGACGACATTGATTGCGAAATTGACATTTATAGCCAGACGGTTTTTGCGGTCTTGAAGGTCGGCTTTTTCAGCTGCGCCTTCGCGCACTATGGGTAGAAGAGGAGAGCCTTCGGATGCCATAACGTGTGCGACTGCATGGGTCGTTTCGCGAAGTAAGTCGCTGCGGGAAGAGGGAGGTTCTTATCAGCATACAAAGGCGTAAGGAAAGGCATAGAGAGGTGTTAGGCTAGGAGTGAGGTATTGTTAGACTGACTCTACTTCCTGAAAGTAGTCCAGCTAGTCGCAAGGTTATGTCAGCTCACGTTTCTGCTTTCGCTCAAATCCGACAACCGACCTGTTCATTCAGCTTTTCGTAGTATTTCCTGACATCCTTGTTCTTGATCTTCTTCAAGTCTTCTTTCGACGTTCGCGCATCTTCATAGTCCTTCAAGCTCGATACCGCGACGTGCTCTCGAATCAACTTCTGCACTTCCGCTACAGACGTTGTTCGCGGGAGAGGATACGGTCCTGCTGCTGAAGTCTCGTTCAATCCTAGCCAATGTCGGCCATTGCTGCTCGTGTAGGGCTCGATGTAGAAGCGCGAACCCATCGTTGGGCTGGGCGAGAGACCAAGCAAGATAATCAAATCTCGGGTGCGCTGTTCTTTTCGAGCAAGACTTGCCACGTAACTCTATGCAGAATCTGAACGTATGCAGCCATCGTTCGGTCCGGTCCAAGGCCAACACTACCTGCGCATCATCGAGACTTTCACCCCTCCTGCACATTACGCTACACCTGAGCAGCGATCTCGCTCGTACACAATCTCTTGTGAGTCAGGAGTCTACATCCCAACAATCAGCACGCCCAACCTCCTGACAGACTACAATCGACCCTGGTTTTTATGAGACTTGTCGGTAACTTGGCTCAAGATTAGGCTGTAAATGTATAGCTGACAGGTCATATGAATACTAAGGAATGCAGTATCTCTTCAGACGAGAGTGATAATCTCATCTTCGCATATATTCTATTCCTGCTCACAGCTTGGGTCCGAAGGTGTCCTATACCACCGGTAAACCTCGCCAACATCGAGCAAAACGCCGGCAGCAATCTGTGACTGGTCGTGCTTAGGTATTGCTCTCTACACTGCTTGTTCTGCAGTCTGCTGTTGCTGCTCAGCTCTGTTCTCTGCTGACTAAGCTCTGGGGCCCTCGTGACTCCGCATAAAACGTCCGCCCGCTTTTGCCAAGCGGAGAGGGCAGAGGAGGGAGCGCCAGCAAATTGACGGTTTCGTTCTCTGCTCTGCTCTGCTTCGACTCGACATCGACTTTGACTAAAACCTCGTTACACCTTTCTTGACCCTAACTCCATCCCCTGCATCTCTTTTCCTCTTTCCTCACTGTCAATCGCAAGAATGAGCAACCTCGACCAGCTCGACGACAAAGGCCGGCAAGACCAGTACGAAGCGACTGGCAAAGGCAATCAGTCGCCCAGCGATGGCAACAGCCAAATGTTCCCAGAGCTCACTCCAGCAGAGGAAAGAGATTTGAAGAAAATCTATCTCAAGCTAGACCTGTTTTTACTGTCTAGCGTAACTATCATCTACTGGCTCAACTTCTTGGATAGAGCAAACATCGGAAATGTGCGTTTATATCCTGGCTCTCTCACATTCAAAGTATATTTGAGCATGCAAGCTGATTTTATTCGGTGCATTCGCGACGTTTCGCAGGCAAGAGCTGCAGGGATGCAGACACAGCTTGGACTGTCCAACTATCACTACTCCATCTGTCTCACATTGACATACATCGCATTCTTGGTAAGTTTTTGGCACGAACTGTCACTCATCAGCGGACGGGAAGAGCGGATCGTCCGGTCTTTTCAGGCACCGAAGCGTCACTGGCCTATACCAGACGAATCACCACTGACCCATATTGTTTCATTCGCAGCTCACTGAATTTCCACTCGTCATGCTTGGAAAGAAATACGGATTCAACCTGCTCCTGCCAGCCACGTGTATCGCATGGGGTTTGGTGTGCACATTCCAGGGATTCGTCGATTCATATGCAGGGCTAGCTGTTGCGCGTGTCTTCTTGGGAGCTGCAGAGGGTGCCATTCTTCCTGTGAGTATACGCTTCATTAGTTTACATGATTGCCGCCTAACCTCGGATGTTTCATAGGGCTCCGTTGCGTACCTGTCTGAATTTTACAGACGACGCGATCTAGGCTTCAGGACTGCATTCTTCTTCGGTGCTATCGCTCTAGCAGGCGCATTTTCAGGACTGCTCGCTGCGGCGATCTTGAACCTTGATGGACGTGGAGGAAAGGCCGGATGGGTTGGTGGCTTTCCTTTCTCTTACTGTATCTCTGACACGCTGACATGATCTACTTTATCTGTCCATTCACAGCGCTGGATCTTCTACATGTAAGTATCGTTCCTCGTCCTCCTATCGACATGGCTAGCTGCGAAGCTGATCAAGCTGCTTGTAATATGACAGCGAGGGCGCGATGACAGTCGCCATCGGAGCTGTCCTCCTATTCGTACTTCCTCGAAGCATATCTTCTACGCGCTATCTGAGCGAGGAACAGAAAGAACTACTTGCAAAAGCCTTGCGCTACGATGGAGCTGGTCGCGTTGAGGATGTAAGTGTTCTACTCACTCTGTGATAAATCCCTTACCTCTTTCTTGCTCTGCAAATTCTTTTCACTGTCCCCGTTCCTACCTCGCTTTCCTTTTGGGGCTCCTCAGAATCGTATACTGATGCAATTTTTCTTCTTAACGTCTACAGGAGGGCTTCTCATGGGCTGGTGTCGTCTCTGCTCTCAAAGCTCCTCAAGCCTGGCTCATGACTTTGATCTTCTTCCCTGCCGGCGCAACACTTTTCGCCATTGCGTATTTCGCGCCTAGTACGACCACAAACCGCTTATTACTATATGAATTACAATACTGACTCGTTCACTCCCACTCACAGCCGTCGTTCAAGGCTTAGGCTACAAGGGTATCGACATCCAATTGATGTCGGTGCCCCCGTATGCATCAGCTTTTGTATGTGCAGTAGCGTCTTCGTATGTCTCTGATCGTGTCAAGATGCGTGGTCCCTTCCTCGCTTTCTGGGCGGCTATCGCAATGATTGGCTATGCTATCTGGCTGGGCACAAACAAGACATCGGTTCTCTATGGGGCTCTGGTACTGCAAGTGACCGGTATCTACACTACTGCAGGTTTGTTTGGGGCATGGAACGCAAACAATCTGGCTCCATCTTACAAGCGCTCGACCGGAATCGTCATGGGCTTCGTGTCCACCAATCTCGGCGGAATTCTCTCGACGTGCGTCACATCTATCTATGTCTAGGTACTACCACTATCTCCCTTCTAACACTACATCCTATTCTTCTTTATTTACTTACAACAGCTGGCTCTTCCCTACGACCGAGCGACCACGGTATATTCGCGGCACGTCTGTTCTTCTAGGCTTGACAGTAGCCATGATCGCATTGATCGTTGCAAACTCACTCTGGCTCTGGAATGAGAATCGAAGAAAGAGAAAAGCCGCTGATCAGGGTCACCACGATGAGCATTTCGGAATTGGAGATAGGAAGATCTCGTTCAAGTATATGATTTAAGTTCTTGGCTATATGAGACATGATAGTAGCGCGTATAGTGGGACTGGAGGTAAAAAACAGTCGAGGTGAATCTTTCCAGAAGAAAATATTGATAGTCTGTGCTATGCGGTAGGCAGCTAGTCTAGGTTGATGTGAGGATAGTACAGGTATTGTAGTATAAGTCTAGCTAGTAGTCTACTTGGAAGCGCAACTCATGATCCTAGGATTTCTTTGGTCACCTCTCTTGCCTTTCTAACAATGGACCGCTCTAACACTCTGGAAGCCGTGGATTCTTACGATCATTCTCTACACGTAGCTCTCCTCATTTTCCGAGTCGGTAGAATGGATAATCCCTTGTTGTCGCGGTCTTGCAGCTTGCTGTATAGATTGTGTGACGAGGACGCTCCTCAGACACCTCTTTCCTCGCTGGACGTCCAGGTTGTGGATTGGGATGGAGGTCAAGAGGTAGCGGACATTGTAGACACTTAGGTATACCCCATGTGTGCATCGATGATGGCTGCGAATCGTTTGGGATCAAACGCTGGGAAGGCCGTCGCAGATTTCGCTGGTGAACCCAGGCTGTCGATAGCGGCTGCGAGGGATCTTCACCGTTTAATCAGCAATCAATATTACAAGCAAAGTCTATAGGCCACTCACTCCTCGTTCGCCTCTGCTACCACTGCCCAACCTTTTGCCCTCAGTTCTGCTGCCAGTTCTGCCTGATGATTGTCCATGAGCGTCTCGTTTGGGACGACGATGAGCTGAGGATTGATAGTATTCCTGACTGCTGCCAGGATGGATCCAGCTCCCGCATGGCTGATGACTATGCTCGCTCGCTCGATGCGCTCCTCCATGTCGCCCAGAAATGTATGAAGCTGGATATCAATACTACTACTGCTAGATCTAGCTTTGTGATCTACGACGACGCTACTCCTTCCATGCTGCACTATCAAGGTAGCTATCCCTCGCTTTTCCAGCGCTTTCACCACTCCTGGAGAGACCCCAGCTGCGACCAGCGCCGGGAACGACGTGGATCCGACGGTGAGCAGGCAGGTGGACATGGCAGTTGTATTGTATATGTATATTCGATCCAACTCCTTGTTATTTCTACATTCAATCCATTTTGAAACGAGAAAGAAAGAAAGACCATGCTTTGCTTTTGCTCACAACGAAATCATGGCTAAAGCTGGGAAACGCAAGGCAGTCGATACTGACAGTACGCAGAACGGCAACGATGCTGCTGGAGCCATCGCACAGCTAGAGGTGCATATTCCCTGGCGAAAACTCGCAATTTTCCCTTGAAGCGCAAGATTTGACACTTTGGTTATAACTGATCGCAGGCCAGCTTGAGAAACCACAACGCTTCATTCTCACATCTACTAGGCCTGATCCCACCTCAATTCTATCTACATGCTCAAGACGGCGACGACGATGAAGATGATGCGCAACAGAATGTGCGTTCGCATTCATTCGGCCTAGTTCGCAGAGGCTCACGAGAAAGACGTATTGTTATACAGCCAAAGAAGAAGCAGAAACGACTGTCGAAAGCAGAGAAAGCAAAACAGGCGGCCGAGACTGAAAAAGCTAAAAAGCTAGTGAAACAGCAGGCAAAGAAGGCGAAGGTCGGTTCTTTCCCTTCTGCTCAAGACATACTCCATATGCTGATGCATGATGGAAATATGCAGTTCGACCCGAATACGCCGAGAACGGTGCTAGAGATCCAAGCTGCGAGAGAAAAGAAGAGGCTTCGGCAAGAACAAGGCATCGACAGCGATGATGAGAGCGATGGAGACGTGACAATGACGCTTGCGAACGGGTTCGGCGCAACCTCAACCGCCTCGACTTCAGATGCGAAAGCGTCGATTAAGCAGAATGGGGCTGTGAAAGCGAATGGTGGACAAACTGAGGCACAAGAAGATGAGAATGACGACGACGAAGAAGAAGATTCACCTAATGACACAGACTTCGAAGGCTCAGACGACGATGACGTTGCCCCGGCCAACGGCAAAACGAATAAATCCATTCCTCCTTCCGCATCCGCATCTGCGCTACCACCAGCGCTATCAGCCGGCTCGCCTGAAGGCTCAGACATGTCTTCAATGCGCGATGCGATTCTAGATGAGAGGCGTAAGAAAGCCGAAACAGCCGCCAAGCTTCGGGAAGCGCGTCGACTCAAAACACGCGCAAGAATCGCTGAAGAACGATCAAGGATGGCAAACGGTGATCGTGGTATGAGCAAGAAGGGGAACAACAAGAGAGAGGATGCAGCGGAGACGTCCCTGTTGATGCCTTCGGGACAGAATGATAAGAAGACACATATGAGCGATGTTAAGAAAGCTTTCAAGAAGGCTGGAAAGAAAGCACCCGTGTCTAGAGACCCGGATGAAGAGTTCGGCGGAGCGGACCTGGGTGCTCATGGGACTTCGATGCAGGTCGTCAAGAAGCCTGCCGTTCCAACCATCCAACAGCCGGCTGCGTCTACTTCGACTGCAGTAACTGCGCCTTCTTCAAGCAAAGCTGCAGCTGCCAGTATCTCTTTCTCTTCTTTAGACTTCACACCCACATCCGCGATCCAATCCAGCGATCCATCCAAGTTATCCAAGAAACAACGTTCCTCTTTAGCAAATTCCACACGTACAGGTATATTATCCAAAGATCCTTCCATCGCACTAAATGCCATCAACAAAAGGAATGAATTTTTGGAGAAATTGACACCGCAAGCTAAAGAACGGGCATTGGAGAAAGATAAATGGGAGAAGATGGAGTTGAAAGCGGGTGGAACTAAAGTTTATGATGAAGAAAGTAAACTGAAGAAAATGGTAAAGAAGAAGGAGAAGGCAAAGGAGAAGAGTAGGAAGGATTGGTAAGCGCCTCCTTGCTCTCTTGCCCTATTCCTTTTCCTCGATAGACTGATTTGAGATGCGCGCTTCTTTCAACGATGACAGGGCCGATCGCAAAGAGACAATCTCGAATGCACAAGCTGCACAGCAGAAGAAGCGAAATGAAAACATCGCAGCTCGACTACAGCAGAAGAAGGACAAAAAGATGGGCGTCAAGAAGCCTAAGAGTGTAGGAAAAGCCAACCCTAAGAAGAAAGGAAGACCGGGCTTTGAAGGTAAAGGAGGTGGATCGAAGAAGCGGTAAATCTGCATAATTCATGTTCTGTAAGAATGTGAAAAAAGCAAAGGTCACAATAAAGTTGCTATATGCTGCTTTGGGCTGGGGTGCTTGTACGTCAGTGATATAGCCGCCCTTTTGAGCTACGCTTAGTGCGCCGTCTTTACGTATACCTAGTCGCATTTCGTCCCGCTCTTGATGTTGTAAAGCAATCATGTCAGCACATCAAACCACTTTGCACGAGTTCCGAGCCGATCTCCCGTCGCTCTATGCTAGATATGCGAATAAGCAGTGTATTTTCCCGCCAATGCCATCGAATGCGAAGAAGACTGCTCCTCGAAAGTACAACGGAAAGCCTCCACGCTGCCTCATCTAGACTGCACTGCAAAACTACTTCTTCTTGGTGCTAGTAGATCCTTTAGGCAAATCGCTCTTTACGTAGGGAATGAAGTCGCGGCCTTGCATATAAGGTCTCAGCACTTCCGGTATCCTCAATCCCTGTACACGCCCATAGTACGTCAGCCTACGAATTGCACGGGATATGCAAGATGAGCGTACCTCTGGCGTCTGATAGTTCTCGACTAAACAGCACAGCGCACGCTCAGTCGCGCACAGTGTACCGTTTAGCATGTGAACATAGTTTTTACGCGAATCGCCGGCTTTCTTGATGCCACATCGCACTTCGAGACTTCGAGATTCTGCGGCGCAACGTGCACTATCAGGATGTGTGCCGGATAAATGATGAAATGGGAGACTTACGGTAGTCTAAGCAGTTACTGACACTGACGAGCTCCTTGTACTCGCCCTGGTAAGGGAACCAAGCTTCCAAATCGTGCTTCTTTGCAGCTGCATTGTTCAATGCGCCAGAAACGATTGCCACGACTTGATATGGCAGGCCGAGAGATTGATAGAATGCTTCTGAAGCTTCAAGCATTGCGTCGAAGACCTCCCAAGATTTCTCAGGATCCGTCACGCAGAACTTGAAGAAGAAAGCGGTTGGATATGTCAGATCTGCAAAAAGGAATAACGGCTATAGGTGGATAAGACACACCTGCTCAATCTTCTCGAATTGATGGATGCGGAAGATGCCCCAGGTGTCTCGCCCGTGAGAGCCTGCTTCTTTCCTGAAACACGTAGAATAGCCGGCGTATCTGTGCAAGAAGCGTGTGAGCCAGCAAATCTGGATACGAGGTACAGCGGACGACCTACTTGATGGGCAGCTGCGTGTCTGGCGCCTCAAACCATTCATCCGCATGGTACGCAGACAGCGGTTGTTCACTTGTTGCGATCAGGTATTTCTCATCATCATGGTCCCCTCCTGATCCTTCGAGCTTGTATAGTGCTTCGTCAAACTCTGATAATTGAGCAGTCTTGGCCATCATGTTTCGCCTCATCATGAAGGGTGTCATGACTTTTTTGTAGCCGTTCTTGCGTAAGAAATCTAAGCCGTACGTGATGAGCGCTTGATTGAGATCTACTCCGTCATTGATCAAGAAGAATCCACGGTGTCCTGCTACCTTTGTGCCTGCAATAGAAGCGAGTAAGTCGCGCCGCATGGTACCGCAAGACCATGCCCACCTCTATCCTGATCCAGGATATCTAGCCTGTGCATGACTTCATGGTGACTCAGTATATCGCTCTTCTTCTCGACTTTGGCATTAGGTCCTTCTGGATGCCATGTCTTGACCTGTAAATTGTCGTCCTCGTTGTTCGAAGTTGGCACGCTCGAATGGACATAGTTTCCTATCGTTGCGACCTTCATGCGCATCTCATCTTCCATCTTGGACTCGCTTTCTTTCAGGCTCTTTGCTTTGGCGTCCAGGACTGCTTTTTGCGCGAGCAGGTCGTCGGCATTTTCTTTGTTCTGAAACACAATACATCGTTTAGATACCATCTCAGCTCTTGTATGACGTTGTCGCGCACCTTCTTCTTCAATCCTATCTCTTTCTGGACCTTGTTGGTCTCTTTTCTCGTCTGGTCGAGCTCAAACGAGACTGTAGAATGGCGCAGACATGGGATATATAGCAGTCAATGCATGTAGCCAATCTTTCGAGATGGCTTTGTCCGCCTACGCTTGACCCAGGCTTCGTATTGTCCTATGCAATCGTCGACGAGCTCGACGCTGGCAAAACGACGACGCTGCGACTCTCGGACGGCTTCGCTGTTGCCGCCTTTCTTGTCAATCAGATCAAGCACGTCAATGCCCATTGGTGGATGTAGACAGTTTTGGGAATCAAGTCGGCAGATGGGCAATATAGGTACGGTACCGTATATATCAGAAACCCCATTTTTCGGAGTCACATAGGCAATAATACGCCTCTTTAGGACTGATCTCTGTGTCAAAATCGCTAACGTTACATGTTGCCAGATGCTGGCATTGTTGCGAAGTCCTAGGATATTTCCCTATGTTTACATGTTCTAAACTAACGCGTCGAGACCTGCCCGGACCAACCCTCATGTTACAGGGCGCTCAAGCTCTTTTTTCTTTTCGGTTTTTCTGTATTTTTTTACCTTCTCTTTATTGCCTTTTCTTGCAAGGTACAGTATACTATCCTAGCCAAAAATCCAACTGCCTTCGATTCCACATCAGATGAAGGAAGAAGAGGGAAAAACAGAGCCAAAACAGGGGAGTCGATGTCAGAGGAGTGACTGTCGAGATGTGAAAAAGATGATTGTGTCTGAGCTCAGGCACGCTGTACACGAAGAAGGGAGTCAGAAAGTGACTGGAGACATAATTTAACTAAGTTATGGATGTACGCATTGAGCGGTTCCAGGGACATATCTATCTGCAGGGCTGTTTTCGCCGGCGACAGATGGGCATGGCTCAGCGCAGCGGTCACCGAAGAGGAGGACGCGATCTCCGGAACATGCACCATCTTTGGCAGGGAGGGTACGGCTTGGTACCTGGAGACCGAACGTGTCAACCTCGTACAGACCACCAAAGTTAATTGTTACCAGAAACTCACGCAGCGGGTTGCATCGGGGCCATCGAACTCGAAGTACTGGGGGCAGGGAGTTGCACAAGCATCGCCGAAGACCAATACTTGGCCTTCAGGGCAGTTACTGCCGTTAGCCCGAGGGTATTGCTGCGTGAATAGCGTACGTCCAAAACTTGTACCCGGTTTCATAATTTTATGGACTCACGCATTGAGCAGAGTTGGGGATTCGCTCTTGGTTGGTGGGGCAGGGGTATGCGCAACGGTCACCGAAGAGGAGAACGTTTCTGGCACCTGGGCATTGCCCATTAACTGCTGGTTCGGTGCCAGTGACCCGCTGAAAATCGAGACAAGGTTCAGAGGAACCAAAGAGCAATAAAATGAGCTACGCACGCATCTGACTGTTCCGGGGATGAACTCGCGGCTGCCAGCTGGCGCACCGGGGTCGCAAGGCTGCGCGCAGCGATCGCCGAAGACTTCGACAGTGTAGCCGTCAGACCTGGCTGATCAAGGGCCATCCTTAGGTCTAGTCAGACTGAGGTTCTCTTCCTGTTGAGGATCGCTTGTGGGAGCGGCTTGGACAGCGGAGAAGACAAAGGCGAGAGCGAAAGCGCCGACAAGAGTTGTAGCACGCATGGTAAAGAGTGGTGAGTGTGAGTGTTGTAGGGAGCAGTGGAGAGGGAGGACTGGGATGAGAAGAAAGAAGAGAGAGAAGGGATAGGGATCTAGTGAAATTTATAGGCAGAGAGATCCTATTGCCATCGCAAGCCAAGCAAGCCAAGAAAGCAGCCCTGCAACACTCGCGTGGACCCTGAAAACGCCTCCTGTGGTTTCACGGCCAGTCGGTCAGCTTCAGAGATCTACCTGAGACACCCTGGCATGATTAGGTGGGACAAATGATGACAGGACTGTACACGGTACACCGTCATAGATATGGGGTACAGTAGGACACCATGCATGCCTGGAGCCTCAAAAGGTGCACGGCAAGAGGTGAAAAGGCATGCATGGTACGCGTACGATGTCCATGAAAATCCCCAGTGTGATGTCATGCTCTTTGCATCCGGTTCTGCAGATCTTGGGTTGGCTGTCCCATAAATGAGAGCCTGCCGCCGAATTGAAGGTCAGGGTGAGGTAGAGGCCAGAGGGCCGAGAAAACTATGCATAGAAAGAAAGAACGTGCGGACAAGAACTGGAGCGGGTAGTCACCGTATTGATGGTGCAATGCATAAAAGATGTGCAGGTACGAGCTGAAGCATCGGTACCGCAAATCCACTGCACCCCCTCTCGTCCGCAAGTCATTGTCCGGTCAGTATGGAATAAGGTTGAAGGAGCCAGAGTGCCACGGTATGGATTAATGCCGCAACTGTATCGTTATTGGCGCCTGTCTTTTGTTTCGCGAGCAACTGGCTAACTGATCAGACCATCTTATATGGGGCCCACGTCGCCGCGAGACGTTGCCGGAGAGCTGCTCTTTGATCTATGGTACTGCTCAAGGCGCATGCGGACGGTGATTGGTCGTGTGCTCAGACGGGATTTATCATATGCGTCTTCCGATCAGAGCGAAGGCAAGGGGCGACTATAAACGATAGCTAATCTACACATCAAAGGCTAGGTTCGCGTCCTGTACTTTAAGGAGATGGAACTACGGTCTCTTGAAAGATGATGATACCGGTAACATCGTGCTCCGAGAATATTCTCTGCCCATCCTGCCAAAGTGTCTACAGTCGCATCGGCTATCGTTCCGCCATTGAGGGAGAAAATATGGTGATGAAAGCTTCCCGGAAGTATGCTCTTATCTTGCAATTGTCTGCCTTCTTGGCTGCTGCTGCTGCGTTGACGATGTTCTTGATGGGTGCGGTAGAGAGCGCAATGAAGGCAACCCGGCGACATACCGAATATGATGAGTGCAACAGCCCATCAAAAGCTGGGCGGTTGGCAAAGGCATTTTACTTCTCAGCAATGCGGCTCCTGTGCTAGGGCATCCAGCTCTTCTTACACGAGTAGATAACAGATATAGTATAACAATAACAGGAGCGCTGATACAGCTCACGCGAATTGTTTACCGCTTGCTCGGCTTGCCCAGCTTTGCCGTGATAGCAGACTACGGAACCAACAATGTCAACATGCTGCAATATTTCCAAGTTAGAGGTAAAGTGACTCACCTTGATGACATTCGCTGCCTTCTCCATTTCTTTTTTGGTGAAGCCCGCCGATACGCATACCCGTATGCTAGGTTCAGCCTGTACAGCTTCCTGTTTCCAGACCTTCTTAGCCCTCGTCACCAGCACGCCATTCTCTCTGCATTCATCAACTACGTCTTGAAGCATTCTTTCTTGCTCATATAGTAGTAGATTCTCGTTCTTTCGTATCGAGATGTGTATCAATGGAGAAGAAGGTGAAGAAGGGATGTAGATGACGCTTTCGAGCTTGTCGAGAATAGCTCGGAGATATTTGACATTGTCTGAGAGAGTGGCTAAAGGTAGTTGACCAGTTGCAGACATCTTGCCAGAGAGGAAATCCAGACCTTCATTGGCAGCTACGGCTAGTAGAGGTGGTAAGGAGGCAGAGAAGACGTAGGCAGCGGAATTGATGCGCTGATGGGAGATAGCGACACTAGATCCTGCACAGAACCCTCCTCCTGCACAAAGTCCGACGGCCATCGAGCCCATCAAGATATCGATTTCGGAAGCCTGTGAAATCGATGTCAGCCTTAAACTGTGCAAGCTACACAGAACTACTTACCGGAACGTTGTGCAACTCTGAGGCCCCTCGACCAGTCTTGCCCAATGTGCCGAAAGACCACGTCTCATCTAGCATCAAGCGATACTTGAACTTCTTCTTGAGCTCCATCTGTATACCCCGCTGTCAGTATTAGCAGAGCATAAGATATGAAAACACCGTACCAGTCTAGGTAGATCCGATATCTGACCATCACCCTCGAAGAGTCCCTCGGTAACGATGAATCTCCTTGTCAGAGGTGCTTTAGTGCGCTTGTTCTCCCTTGCAATAGATTCGAGGACGGCTTCCAAACTATCCATGTCGTTATGCTCGTACCATCTCACATGACTTCTACTGATCTGGATACCCTTCTGTATCGCAAAGTTTACGCCTTTGTCCGCAACGATTATATCGCCTCTCTTCGCGAAGCTCGGAATTACGGAGCAGACGGTTGTAAAGCCTTGCGCATAGATGATGGCAGCTTCTACGCCCAAGAAAGCTGCTAGAGCATTCTCAAATTCGATGTGTACGTCGAAGAAACCATAGAATCCAGAAGGGCCGCACGAGCCCACGCCATAGCTCCTCAAGCACTGAATAGCTTTCTCCTTCACTTTATCGTTCAAAGCTAAACCCGAGAAGTTGACAGAGGCCAAGTTGAGTACTTCTTTGCCTTGAGCGGCTTTGTTGTGGCTACTCGAGGAATCTGGCGAAAGTCCGCTCGATGTACGCGAGAGATGGGGACCGTTCTCGGGCAGGCTTTGCACGACACGAGGATGTAGAGAAGGAGGACCAACAATTACTGGCGGCGAAGGTAAAGCTGAGCGCTCAGGGTCCTCCCAGAGCAAGGGTTCGGGCTGCCATTCCTGGACGAGTTCGTTGATTTCCTGGGCAGCGCGACATGATGCATTAGCATTCAGGCATTGTATATGTGTAGCCGCATTGTGCGACACCTTCTGGCTGAACTTGATGAAGTTCTTGCCGTTCTTGTCACCTCTGGTTCGTCCTTGCCTCCAAGTATACACGACAAACAGGAAGAGCAGCAATTCCAGCAGAGTCCGCGCAGGATCATTCTGATGGCTGCTCTTGATGTACCGCCAGACGACGCCGCTGCCTGGCAGACGGCCGATGACTTCGAGCAGGGGATGTCGCTGGGACAGCATCGATGACAGGCTGTCCCACGTCCAGGCGAGCTGAGAGTTGTGCAGCGATGCTCGCGCTTCTCGTGCGACTGCTGAGGCTGAATGGATCGCGTCCATCGCTGATGTTGTTGGCTCAAAACAGAGTCGCTACCTATCTCGACATTCGTGATTTCACAACATGGGCTTTGCTCGAGATGACGTGTTCTATTAATACGGACGGAACCGCTGTGATGTGTTACCACCAGCGTTGGCGCCTGTCCCAGGTCCTCCTCCTCGACCACCTCCTCTACGATGCTGATCTCCTCCCCTGAATCTCCCTCCGTCGCCTCTACCACCTCCATACTGATTGCCTTGGTTCATGGTTGCAGCTAGCTGCTGAACAGCCGCCAGACCTGGTATTCCTACATTCGCTTGCGGCCTTGGTCCAGCTTCTAATCCTGGGATCGCAAATCCACCACCACCACCTGGCGCCGGTGCATTGCTGCTATTGTTGTTCACGAGAGTGTTATTTGTACCAGGAAGGGCGAAGTTTGGCATGTGTGCTGATCCGCTTGTGTAGCCAGAATTACCGTACTGTCCTCTCGGTGCGCCATATCCTCCCAGACCAGGCAATGTATTTCCAGCATAATCATCCTGATCATCATTATCGTCATCATCCTCTCTTGAGCCCATTTCTTTCGCCCTGTCTCGGCCAACGTGAAAGCGGTCATTGGCGATATTGACGCCCGGTCTCCCTCTGGACCACCATCGTGTAGTATGGTCATTTGAGCCACTCGCAAGTAGATGTCCCATAGGATGGAAATCGAGTGCCCAGATTTGCGATTCATGAGCGAAATCCACAGAGTCGACCGGTGTAGGTGAGTCCAAATTCCAGTAGAACAGGGAACCGTCATAGCCTCCTGAAACGAGATGATTGTGATGTATAGGATGCCAGGTGACTGAACATGCTTCTTTCGCATGTCCTCGGAAGTCTTGTACTTCCTTCATCATTCTGATGTCAAACACTTTGACAGACTGATCTCGACTAGCAGAAGCGACCATGTTTCCATTCGGGCTCCACGCTACAGCTTGTACTGTGTTCTTATGGTCATGCAGCGTGCGCAAGTCTGTTCCCGTCCTGGGATCCCAAAACTTGATGAGGTTGTTCTTGCTTCCACTGACGAGAAGTGATTTCGTAGGATGCCATTTCACGCAGCGCACATCGTATCCATGCCCCGTCAAGCTCTTCTCGCATTCTCTTCTCTCGAAATCCCAGATCTTGATACTTCCGTCATCGGATCCAGTGACGAATCGTGCGTCGTCACTTGCGAAAGAGATGTCTCGTATAGGTTCAGTATGTCCATTGAACAAAGAGACGTTATTGTAGTTTGGTTGGAAATATTTGATGATTCCTCCGTGATCACACGAAACTAGCCAGGAGCCAGCATGCGACCACTCGCAAGCTCGAATAGCACTGTCGTGCGCTTGTAGGATCGTCTCAAAGTTGAAAGTGAGACCATTCCAAAGTGTGAATTCACCGCTTGAAGATCCAGTAAGAACACGTCGGCCTCCCGGCGTCCATCTGACGCAGTTGACTGCTGTTCGGATCTTGTTGGTGGAAGTGTGTGCATACTTAGTACAGTATGACATGGATGTGTTTGAGCCGTATGCAACAGGGGGCATGAGCTGTGACAAGATAGACTCTCAGGATTAGTTTGCATGGAGCTGATCAGGCGAGCTTACATCTATCACATAGTTCGGTTGCGGGCGCATATGAGGAAGACAATTCGGACTAGTTTGCAGTGTCCGTAGCTGTGCCATAGGATTAGGAAAAGACACCTGATGTGTTGCAGGCTAGAAACACACCAGCTTCCAGCGAGTAAGAGTGCCAAAGTAGTCTATCGTTTTCCGAGGCTGTTCATCATCACATTAGCATTCGAAATCACCTAGTATCTTACAATCCAATCCACCTTTATTCTGGCTTTCGCGCGTGGATCATTTGTATTCTGACCAGCTCGTGCCTGCGCTTCCAGTAGGGCTACTTCTGCATCTCTTTCTTCTTGCGTAGGAGGTTGTGGCCGTTCCAGAACATGTTTCGGTGTCCATATGGCTGTAAAGTAACATACAGGACATCAGGGAAAGCCGGGCATTTTCGCAGAGGATGGCATGTACGTTGTATCGCTGGATAGTCATAGTCATCATCGTTGTTGTCATGGCCATTTCGCTGTGGTTCTTGCTGATCTTTGTGCGTTTGCTCCTCCTCTCCCTCTTCTTCTCCCTCTTCAGCTTGATACTGCGACTCTGTCGATTCCCGCTCTTTGCCTTTATACGACATCGTCAAGCCAAGAGTGTTGAAAGTTTTGAAAGTGTTTAAAGCAGAGTGTTGAAAAGTGTTGAAATGGGGAGTAAAGCATCAAAGACGGTTGAAGCAGCGAGCAAGGGGACAGCAGCGACGAGGAAAGCGACGAACAACGCAATCAACGCAACTTCAAAGAACATAAACATACGCGGAGACAGCGTAAAGACTGCAAGCGAATCAAAAGATGAAGCTATCCTGGGTGATGCAAGAGATCCGACAGCTCCGACTTCGAGGGACATGATTGCGCAGAACTTAGCGAGCCTGGGTCAAGTGCAAGTCAGAGATGCCCAGAGTCATAACGCAGGGCGATTTACGCCGGTCAGCTGCGTCCCGATGCGCGTTAAAAAAGCTGAGCTGATGCTAAATTAACTGCTTCTTTCTTCCATTCCTTCCTTTCTCTCGCTTCTTCTTCATCACATTGTTGATCTTCTCAGGACACGCGAGCAGCCCGTATGCTACAGCGGCGAGCCGAGATCGAAGAGCGCGAAGCCTACCCATCCAGCACATCCCCAACGATGCGAAACAAATTCTCCGCGAGCAATCTCACAACACTGCTGGATGCCCGCAAAGAGATACGCACGCCAGCAGAGTTCCAGAAATTATGCAAGGACTTCAACTGCGATCCGTTTTTTGTAACGCACCTCACGAGATACGTAAATTCACCATCATTGACGCTGCAGCGGACAAAGTTGCAAGAGAAGGAGGATGAATACTTGGTGAGCGCAAGCAAAAGACTTGTGAACTGCCGGAGTGTAGCTGACATACGTCCCAGGCTCGATGGGTGGATCCAGCGCCGCTTCAGGAGCGCATAAGCGCATAGAATAGCAACAACATAGACTGTCGTCATGTAAAGTGTAGCATAGTCCCTCCTTAGCATGCTTGAGATAGCAACCCGATAGCAACCCGAACTTTCGTTAGTCGCTGCATGCTGTTTCTTCTACAAACCTATAAGTTACAGCTACAACAGATCTACTGCCTTCTCATTATCGTAAACCTGATCCTTCTCTAGATACACTACTGATTTTTCGTTTACATTCTCTGCCTCCATGTCCGATCCGTCATCGTCACTAGCTTCTTCCGCCAGCGTTCCGCCCAAACTTTCCGTGATATCGTAATATTTCAGACTGACTTCCATATCTTTTCCTTGCAACAGGGCTTTCACTAAACTTGCTTCGTACTTCTCATGTAAACTTCTTCTGAAACTCCTTACGAAGAAATTTTGCATGGAGTGAAGAGGCCATTCATCGGGTATACTCGATAGAATCTCTGATGAATCAATTCGAATTGCTTGCGTTTGTATGATGTGTGCTGCGCGTTCTTGAGCAGAAGCAGTATGGTCGACTGTACATCTCTCTAAAGAGATCTTGATGAGTAGATTTAGAAGCTCTTTACGGCGTACTTCTTTCTCAGATGACGAGAGTGGAGGTTGTGGAGCTTGTTTCCGCCGCCCATCACGTCGAAGTAGAGCGCCAAGTGGCTGTACTCCAAGCTTTGAGACTAACTCGCGAATATTCTTGGGTCCCAGAATATCGCCAGTGCCAGCGTGTGTACAGTATGATTCCGCCGCAACGAGATCCCGCAAGGTTGTCGCGAGCAGCTTGAGCACTTCTTGGTGTAGTCCGAGCTACAGTAATTGGGGTGAACAGCATAAGCCGTGGCTGAGCTTGACGAAAGCGGAAGCAAGACTTACCTTTCCATACACTATAGCCTTCTCGAAGAACAATTCTTCCAGCTCCTTACTCTCCAGCCGACTTCTGACAGCCTGTACGTCGTATGTATTCGAGGCATGCAGTAGTAAAACAAGTTTACCTCGCAGTATCATAGGCTCAGATAAAGCTTCTTTGTTGAGCACATAGGAGAGCAGGGAAATCTGACTTGTTGACGCTGCTGCTGCATATTCTTCGCGAAGGGTCTTTAGACGTTCTTTCAAGTCTGTTGTCGCTAGAAGAGCTGACAGACTGGTGAGATAGCGGTCTATGAGGTCGTTGTAGTAGCGAGCGTCCTGGAGAGAGTATAGTTGTCAGCTAGCAGATTAATAAGGATACGAAAGCCAATTACGAGATTCTTGCGAGTATATACGCAGTGCTCAAGAAAAGCGTCTGCAGTGTCTTGATCGATATCCTTAAGAGCAGAAAGGCAACGCTCGACGTCGAGGATGACTCCTTGTGCAGGCCTCGTAAGTAGCTGCGAATACGAGGAAAACGCAGAGTCAGTTCTGCCAGTAATAACCTTCTGAACGACGCACCTGTAGACCTAAATCCTTATTCCGCTGACTTAGCCAGAGTCCATATTTGGTGACTCGTTCAGTGTCCGTTGACGTCTCTAGCAGATTATAAATCTTCTCGAGACCATCTACGAAGCGCGCGTCCGTCCGTTCTCCATCGACTAGCCTGGTAGCCATCATCAGCTCATCTAGCATAATTTTTCTCGACGAAAACCTGCTTACTCTGTCCATATCCTCAGTGTCTCGGCAATGCGACCGTCTGCTAGGTAGAGCTGCGACAAATACCAATGCAAGGAATGGCTTTCGAATGGCTCGACTAATTCGTCAAGCTTGCACGCATGAGCTTCTTTCTCAAGCATGTCGAGTAAGACTGGTGTTTGAGAAGGTGTCTCTAGATATAATTTTGCCAGCACGGTATCAACGAGCTGTAAACCCCAGAGTTTCGTCAGTACACACCAGGCCCGAGTCAGAGGATGTGAACGCACTACATCAACATTCTCAAGCAGTACAGTATCCTCTCTGTCTATGCCTAGATCTTGCGAATCTTCGTTACGCCGCAAAGTCCGCCAATGCCGCAAGAACTCGCGTAGCATCGTCCGAGCTGCTCTTTCCAGTTTGGAATGAAGATCGGTAACGGTTGGTGAGGAAGGCGGTAGATGAGGAGAGTAGTTTCGAACTAGATTATGAGAAACTGAACGTTTCAGCTTAGATAGCTTTCGTGCGCATCATTGCAATAAATGGGGAAAGAATGGCCAGATAAGAAGGAAGAAACGTACTGATTCCATCGATAGTCAGAGGTAGAAGCTCTTTCTTCCCTAGCATACTCTGCAGACCTTGAAAGACCATAATTTGATCCTCCTTGAACGGCTCGAGCATATCTCCCACCAGATCTGGAAACAACCTAACCAACAATCTCGGATCCGTTCTTCCCTCCACAAATAACGCTCTGGCATCTTTGAATCGTGTCTCGAACAAGTATGTCCAAGCGGCTTTTTGGTTTATATAATTGTATTCTTCGACTTTTTCAGGTGTGTCGGGTACGCCTACTGCTTTTAAGAGATCTAGAGCGTCTTGTATACGATTGTTTGAGATCAGAGCATCGGCTTGCGCTACGAGTGTTAAGGGACATAAAGCTAGTACAGAATCGCGTCCTAGGATAAGAGTGTTGGCTGCGACTGTGGTAATGTTGTTCGTGGGAAGTTGACGGGTCGAGACAGGTCGACTAGCAGAAAGCCCGCTCGTAGGCCGCCGTACCGGAGTAGATGGCATCTCTCCAGGCTTATGCTCATTGTCACTTGCATTCTCCTCTTCGTCTAGTTTCAGATCTTCATCGATCGATTGATCCAATATACTCGTTTCCGGTGTAAAGCGCACACTAGCCTTTTCTACATTACTGGAACTGCTCGCTTGCGGTACCAATAACGGAGAAGCACGTATGCTTGAGCTCTCATATGAGGATCTGATTGGAAAGCCGGCAGAACAGCTTATAAGCGCTCTAGGCTGCAACGAATCTGCCTTAGAGGCAGGGGAAGAGGATAGATTCGTTGGGGTTGGGGAGCCGAGTAGAGGTGCTGGTTTGGGTAGTGAGAGATTGTCGAGCTGTATGACTTGTACAATCTCTTGAGTGACTAAGCTGTGCACTTCAAGCGTGTTATTCTGCAGAAGTGCAACTATATATGGATGATCGACGACTGTGTCGCAAGAAACATCTCAGCAATTTCGTGTGAGAGTTGGCTCTACTCCGAAGGACGACCCACCTATCGACTTTGGATTGCTAGCCCATTCAAGCGTGCCTCTCGTGGGTTCTCCATTCTCTCGAATGAACAACCCAAGAGTAGTATGAGCTGTATGGCTCGCTACCAAGAATTCATCTTCTCCGACAGCCACGATAGACGGTCTTTGATAGCTTTTCGGCTTCGCATCTTGTTGTGCCGCTTGTCCTGCATCGTTATCAGGCGGAGGTGAATCCGGCGGGTCTTGACTTATCGGCACAAGAGGAATAAGCGTAGCGGCTTCCAAGTCGACCATTGAATAATTGACTGAATCAGCTATACATAGATAATTCCTCCGTAGAACACCTAGGATAGCTGTTGTTCGAAGTGGTAGATCTTTAATTTGTTCAATGCTGTATTGAGAGATTCGATAGAGCTGCATGGAACGACGTTTGATCACGCAGATGGATACGTAGCTTGCATGCGGATTGGAAAGGTCCACAGCGAATGTCGATACGCCTCGTATTGGCGTAAATGCTGGTAGTGGAGCGAAGCTTGGTAGGGCATATAGCGTCAAGACGCCCTCTGCGGTATACATCAGAACGTATCGGTAATATCGAGAAAGCGTGTGTGTGCATACCTGACAGAACGAGAGCCTTCGCTACTGTCGGTAAAACAGCTAGCTTCTCTACCGGTCTTCTGCCTTGTACGACATTATGTTGCTCTAGCAGATACGCGGCCTGTATATATCGTCTATCAGCATCTAATCAGTGCATGACAAGGTTCAGCCGGACTCACCTCCTCCGCCGACGAGCTGACTACATCCTGCTCTCCTGCATCGCTGGCAGTCGCACGTTGTTTGCCTTTGTTTCTGAATGGATCCAACTTCCATACAGCCAGTCCTCCCTCATTCCCTCCTATATACACCGTATCTCCTCCAGCTTCCGCAGTCCTTACGACCTGTTTCGACGAGACAGTCGCATTATGACCTAGCTCATTGCTGAATGATGATCGCGAGGCATCCAGAGAATGACTACTATTAGCAGTGTTAGGACGTGAGCCTTGACCTTGTTGGATCTGAACGGCGTTTTGGAGTGCCTGTTTCGGAGCGACGAGCTGCGATAGTCGATTGCTTAATGATACGACGCCGGCGGATGTGGTGGGAGGTGAAGAAGTAGCTGCTGCTGGCGGTGAAATTGCGCCATTCCAGCTGGAGGAAGAGTACGCATTGGTGGTGCCGGGAGATCCGAACGAGCCAGAAGCAGATTGAGCATAGGCAGACTGAGGATTCAACGACGACGACGACAACGACGATGCAAATGCTGGCTGGATGAGCTTGACGACTTCAAAAGGAGGCAGCTCGTAAGGTCGCAGCAAGCTCGAGGCCATCACATATCAATCGATGCGTAAAAGAGAGAGAAGCTTGTAGGACAAGGAAACATCAAGTTGTTTGGGGAATTCAACAGCTTGATTATATATACTGCTACAATTCTACAACTACGTCCAGGCGAGAACCCAGGTCAGACTACCCTTATCTAGCTCTAGGGTGCTGGGTCACGCATCATAGTCTTCGTCTTCTTCCTCCCTCGCGTCTGCATCTCCCTCTGCATCCCCATCATCATCGTCGTCATCTCCTTCCGCGTCGCCATTTGTACTATCGTTCCCTTGCTGTTGTTGCTGGCCGGGCATGTTTGCTTCCGTCACTTCTTCCATATCCTCATCGTCGTCCTCATCATCATCATCTCCATCATCTTCCTCCTGCTCTGCATCCTGCTCGTCATCGTCATCCATTCCTCCAAAGAGATCGTTCGTAGCTTTCGCAAAGTCTATATCCATTCCACCGTTCGCCGACGTGCTTTGCTGTAGTCCATCTAGTGCAAGTTGATGTTCTGCCTGTTGCTGTTCCCTCTGTCTCTGCTCCAAGTCTGGGTACACCCTTCTCTCTTTGACAGGCTTGTAGTCCCAGTTGACAGCTGTCATTCTCTCCCTCTCGGGCGGTAAGCGTATCCCGTAGCTTTCAGGTAAAATAGGTAAAGGTATGCGATTGATCTGGGAAGCTAGTGGAAGGAGGAACTCTTTAGGGTAGGGTGAGGAGTATGAGTGCTCCTGTTTCGAGGAAACGGCCAGGCGGAGGTCGTCTAGCTCGAGCGTAGGGAGTGTGGAAGTAGAACCTGCTGCTGCTGCATTGTTGTTTGCAGCAGCGGCATCTCGCGGTCTTGCTGCATGTTCTGCGTAGGTTAAAGCTGAAGAAAGAACGTCCGAGGTGTAGCCTAGGCAAGCAAAGCACTTGAGCATACTTTCTAGGCGTAACACAGGGAGTGCACCTACGATGCGCAAACTCCAGCAGCATGGCTACGACCGCTGGCTCTGCGTCTGCTACGCCCATACTGCCCAGCAGCAGGGCTATGATCCTGGCATCTCGCGGTAGATCCTTGGACGAAGCTGAGCTGGTGCTACTCGTCGTTGTTGTCGTCGTTGTTGCTGGATTGACAGCTGCTGCTCCAGGAGGTTGGGCCATGTTGTATACTGCTTGTAAGACTGAGGTTAACCTGTGATCTAACAATTTCAAGACTCTTGCACTAACACCATCTATAAAGCTGACCTTTTCAGAGATTAGAGCAAGGCCTTACAACACGGCTACTATCCTCTTGGTCAAGCCGTTGGGAATAGTCTGGGTACCAGCTCAGCATGGAGGCCTCGCCGGCTCGTCAGGATAGCGCAAAGGTGCTGGGCGAACGACATGACAGCAGAAGTAGCTTTGAGCTGATGAGATATCCACGATGCTACGACAGCCTAAAGAATCTATGCTTGACGAGACACTCGAAACAACCGACGTGAAGCCAGATGTGACATCTATCGCTATGGACGAGTCTTTGACTGGCGAACAAGCTATTCCAACGCTACAAGATCTCCAGGTAATCTCAAACATGCTGAAAGTACCATTCCTGGCTTAGATTCGTATGGTTCGACAGACCCTCCTATCATCCTACCCGGCAACTTCATCCACTCTAATCTCCCTCTTCACGCTTCTACTATCTACCATAAACACACTACGCAACGACAATATCATCTACAGCCAAAAGATCCAGCTGTACAACTTCCTCAGAACGGCGACAGGCCAAGTCTTGACAGACGCGATTCTGGAAAGATTGAATACGTTGAAAGCTGAGAACCAGAGACTGTATATACGCGTCAAGGATGCAGAAGCGAAAGTCATTGCGCGTGATATGCAGACTAGTGAGGCGGAACTGGCTCTCAAAGGTAATCAGTCAGATGCAAGTGTGGGACAGGAGCAAAAGCTAAATTAGCTGTGTCCTTGTCAGACGCGCACACGGTAATATCTCAACAAGAAGACGAGCTCGATCGGTTGACAGCGACACTAACAGAAGCCGCTTCCGGCGCAAGTAATGGGCATGCTTCTCGAGAAAGTAGACCAGGCGCAGATATCGATATCGATGAAGATAAGTCAAGAGGAGCATCGCCATCTGCTAGTATAGCCGCTACATCGACCTCCAGGCATTCGGGACATAAGCGGCGGAGAGAGGATAGTCGAGATAGGAAGGAATCCCGCAGAAGTGACAGGGATAGTAGTAGAAGAAATCATCATCGCGATGAAGAAGGAAGGCATACTTCGTCAGGAAGACAGTCTTCAAAGTCGGAAAGTAGGAGATCTCGTCATGACGAAGAAAGTGGCAGACGGAGAGACTCAACTGACGAACATAGAAGCAAGCATAGAGAGAGCGAACGCGATGCGCGTGCTAGATCACGTTCCAGACCACCGCACAGGCGGCGCCGCAACGAAGAAGAGCACGAGAAAGACAATAAAGATCGGCGAAGGGAGCGTTCACGCTCACGAGAGAGACGAAAAGAGAGTACTTCTACATCTAGGTCGTCGGAGCAAATTTCTAGCAGAGTCAAATACCACGATGACGAAGACGAGCAGCACGACGAAGAAGAAGACGATGATGCAGACGATCCACCTACCATACGTACTATTACAGAGAACATTCCCACAGGCCCACGAAACCATACATCCTCTTCAACGTCGACACAGCATAGTAGGAAAGCAAGTACTGGGACGAGAAACCCGAACATGTTGGGAAGGTTAGGTCTGCCGCTCGCAAATGGTGCGAATGGACACTCTTCGGCTGGCAGTAGTAAGGGAGGGAAAGGCATGAGCATACTTGGAAGAGGGAACAAGGCTTAGATAGGCCCGGGTGGAGATTGTCCGCGATGTAGAAAACCGATGGCAAGCTGCCGTAGAAGGCGATAGTTCACGTTTATAGTAATCTGTACTGCAGAAGTGGGCAAGTTGTGATGTCAGGAATACGAAGTAACGTCACGAACGATGTACGTCTGCGAACGCGGATTTCCTATTATTACTACGTAAGACTTTTGGCTATGGGATATCTAGGGTATAACACCTTGAACTGATTGCAAAAACGACGTATGTGACTTCAAACCTTAGATCAGGATAATCAGCGCTACTAGGATGCCTAGACAGGTAGCAATCTTGGCTACCGCGCGACCTGTTGATGCAGCACTTTGCTGGTCTGCCGCAGACTGACTTGTACCAGCATGACTACCTAATACTACTGGATTTCCAGGTCCTCCAAATTGATCCGCATAACCACCCGGCGAGTTCTCACCAGAGAAGCCTACGATAGTGGGTGCACCTCTTGTCGTAGATGATAATGAGATACTAGAAGAGGGGGAAGTTGATGAGGAAGAAGGTAGCGAAATAGGCTGGGTCACGATTTGCGTATAAGTCGTTTCGGGGGTCACGTCCACGGAGGAAACGATAATGCTAGTAAGGACATTGGGACTAGGCGCTGAATGTACTGAAGTAGTAGAGGAGCTTTCCATTTGTGGGATAGGCGATGCTTGTTCACTACTGCCTTGGGAAGGCGCGGCGCTATTTGAGGCGGATGGCTGGGCACTGCTGCCTGCTGAGTTGAAGGAGATAGCCGCACAGCTACCCTGCGTCTGTACCTCGTTTTTGCACATGACTAGACATGCTCCTCCAGGTCCTGAACAAGTCGTTTGCCTGGGCCAGAGACAGTCATGACCGTTATGCCGTATCCGAGGGTATAGCGAGCTTACGATGGTATCTGAGCGACTAGAGAAATTTCTTTCCCTTCTGGTGAAGCGCGACATTGGCCAGTCGCGATTGAAGGTACGTCCGTTAGGATATTCATGTTTTGCCAATTGAAGCCAGTCGCATCTGGCGACACGAAGCCTGCCTCACAAACCAGCTCAGAGATATATATCACACCATGTCATGGTGTGCTCACAGGTATATGGCCCACAAAGCTCTGCAGCCGATACAGAGACGCGCATGAAGAGCACGCCTGTATCAGAAGCTGATGGTAGACCCGCTTGCACAGCATCCTGTACCAAAGCTGAAATATCTACAGCATGGCTAGATCCATCACCGCATTGCGTTGTAGACATTTGCTGTGGCAGAGCGTCAGTGGCTGCGTACCGAACGGCAAGTCAAAAAGACAAGTAACACGTACTCGTCTTACCATCTTTACGCTCCTGAGATCGTGGAGTGGCGCTCGAGGACGCTTCTGCATAGAGCGAGGCAAAAGCGCGCCTTTCGAATCTGATCCTTGACCGCTGATAGCTCTGACAGCCAAGACGGCCAGTAGAAGGCTTTCGATATACATCATTTTGTGAGATGATGAATTTTCGAGACTAGAATTTGTCTAAAGCAGGTCGATTGGGCTAGGGTCGGGGAAAGCAGGACCAGCTGCGTATTGTGTCTGGTATTGGGAAAGGGGTTGAGGATAGCTTAACCGCTTTCAGAGGGGCGTAGACAGGGTATTGAAACGACGATAGAAAACGACTGGATGCAGAAAGGCGATGCTTTGCGTGAAACGATGTGAGGACGACGACGAAGAACGAGAAAATGCACCAGAAAGAACGATAGAAACAGTAGGTAGGAATCAGAGCATAGTAGGCCACATAGATATGCGAGCTCAGAGAGGGTGCGCCTCATTTTCTATGAGCGCAGACCGCTCGTCCCATGGCGTCAGTTGGGCTCTGGCAACAAAAGCAGGTCGAGAGCAAAGTGGGCCAAAGAGTAGCCAGAGATGCATATGCGTAGATTCTGCGGGTTACTCTTGCTGTTTTCCTTGCGCATTGAGCTGGATGTAGCTTTTTTTGATCCGTTCTTTCGAGCGTGTTCAGAGTAGGCAGCGTCGTACGTTCTTAGCTAGTCAACGGAGTGTACTTCCTATAGATCAGATCATTATTGTCATCGTCTTCAGCCAATGCAGCTTTGCTTTTGCGCCTGTTGGTAGTGCTCCAAGCGATGCGATTAGATGGGACGGCGTGATGGTTCGCGAAGGACGGGATGGTGAGGACAGGGAAAACAGCGAGGAATACAAAGCAGATACTGACATTTCTTGCGATGTTCTTAGGGATCCTCTGCTCATCGTGTCGCAGGTTCGCGAAACAACAGCTAGCTGGATGTCAAGATTGAATCCTGACGGTCATTGTCTGCTTCCAGATCATCGCACTACAAGCCTGTCATTACCTGATCCTCACTCTCATCACCCCTCCCTCACTCGTCATATTTGCTAACCCTCTCTCGCTAAGCCTCGAAGGTGGTGCTTCAAACGTAGCGATGGTCATGGACTGGCGAGAGGTAGTGGGGAGAGCTACTATCAACGACAAGATTGATCGTAATGATGAAAAGAAAAGGGTATGGTATTTTGTACACTAACACCAGAGCCTGCTGTGAGAGTCGTGCACACGAAGGAGGAGTACAAAGATCTACAGCTAGGAGCGATGTCTTGATCTATGTGAATAAGTAGCTGTCTGGGTGAGCAATGTAAGGCATATCAACTTGCAGACCTCACATGCAGGTCTCAAAACGGACTGCTTGTTTTAGCGCTTTTGATTCGATGCCCTGGACAGGTTGGCATTGGTGATGCGCTTCGTTCGGCCATCTTTCGTGTGGGTACGTTTCTGGTGTCGGAGACATATTTAGAAGAGCCATGCTTCGTAGACCGGACTTTGACATACATGCTGGGCGAGGTTATCACTTCGGGAGAAGAAGCGTCCACAGCCGGGTACATCACATGCGAATGGTTTCTCCTGAGTGTGGGACCTGTCAGCAGAACATGCCATTGTAAAGTACTCATCAGATAAGCGGAAAAGTAGCAGGGAAACAAACTAACCTCTCATGTCTTCTTTTGTGTTCAAGTCTTCTGAAGAACCTGTTGCATCCTTCGAAATCGCACGAATGTAATTTTAATTCGGATCCAAGCACAATGACATGTGCAGGTGAAGACCGTCTCAATGTCAGATCTCTTAGGACGGGAGCAGGGCCTTTTCTAGCTGTACCGATTGCAGCCAGAAGGGCAGTCTCGGCTCTTGCATCCTGATATGGTCCCTCGTCCTTCTTTTCCACACCACCCTCTAGATACTCAAGCGGACAAGTTGTTGAAGGAAGTGAAGCACTAGATGGCGCAGTTGATCCCCGCAGATTGTAAGAATGGTTTCTGAGTCGCGGCCGCTGAGAGAAGTGGTGACTTTTTGATCGTCCTTGTGATAGCTCTTCTTGGTCAGGTCCGTCTAAAGATGCCAAATCGGAGAAGAAATCTTGATGAGGAGCAGCTCTGTGTGTTTCGAAAGAATGGTGTATGCGGGCACCCGTGGGCGACATATATGTGCCAGCATGTTCCCCAAACACCTCCTCAGATTCTGACAGATGTTGATGACAGATACTTGTAGCCAGAGCCGATACATCAATCGAAGGTGTGGGCTGATGAAAATGAGGATTAGTTACCAATAATTGCCATGAGGCGAAACATATATAGTTGTGCGATACTCACAGGCAAAGTGTAGGATGTAGGTATTGATGAATCGTGAGAAATCTTTGGATGATGTAAATCTCCGAGAGCGATGTGGCCAGACTCTGCGTGTTTTCCCGTGATAAATGGATGTTTAAGATCGCGACAGTCGTGGCGAGGAGAAAGCAAACCCCGATAGGGCGTGCCTTGCGATAGTGCCGTCTCTTCCGATGATGAGGTAGAGACGGAGGATCGATATACCTCCTCTGGGTCTATTCCATACCCGACTGAAGCAGGCTCGTAGTCATGAGGTGCGGCCATACCATCCACAGCGAAGTTGCAAGCACGCTCTGGACTAAAGCCGAACGGTGCCTGTGACATATGAGGAGGAGTCGTAGGTGATGGCCATGATAGCTGAAAACCCGGGCAGGGCGTGCTTTGCGATAGTGTCGCCTCCTCCATTGGTGAGGTAGAGACGGAAGCCCGATATACCTCCTCTGGGTCTATTCCACACCCGACTGAAGCAGGCTCGTAGTCATGAGGTACACCCATACCTCCCACAGCGAAGTTGCAATCACTCTCTGGACTAAAGCCGAAAGGTGCCTGCAAAAGATGGGGAGTGGCCGTAGGTGCTCCCAAGGGCCGCTTGCGGGGGGAGTATTCGCAGGAAGAAGCACCAGACAGACATGTGAGACGCTCTGTGGTATGCTGTTGACGATGGGCTGGAATCGGAACTAATAGTGGCATTTGTGTCAAATGGGAGCGCCGGACCGGGTAGGACACGTAACGGAGGTCCAGGCTTTGTGAAGATGCCAAACTCTCGTGACCTTCATCTACAGATCCGGGATATGCGACACGGCATTGAGTGATATTGCTTTCGGCCAGATATCCCTTGTTTGATGCGTAGATGTATTCTGAAGGAGTGTATGGATGGGCGATGGTCGAGGAGCTGTTTTGATACCGAGTTGAAACTTGTGAATAGGGCTGAGCTTGTGGAGAATTGGCCGGTACCAGATCGACGAGACCCAGTCCACTAGTCGGTGTGAGGTAATCTTGAAAGCAGGGTTGGGTCAGGTTTGCATCGAATAAATATACAGGTGAGGCTTCTGAAAGGTGCGAGGCAGCTTCTTCGCTCGGTAATGAGGACTGAATAGAACTTGAGCCCCCCTCTCCACTGTAAGCGGAAGACGCTGGGCTGCTGGGGCTGCTTGTAGAGCTACTCCAGACTTGATGAATGGCATTGTTACAGCCTACCTCAGACTTACACGAAGCAAGTCTCTTTGAGATTTTCGGAGTGACGTCTGCTTGCGATGCTTCCAACTGAGGTGCTGCCTGGCCCGAGTATGTTGTACTGTTCTGCGCTTTCATAGTCGAATATGGATGGCTACCGGCGCGATCGTTACAGCCTGTACGTGGTGATAATGCTCGTTGCGAATAAGAACCTTGTAATTGGATAATATGGTCACTGACGTTAGTTGGAAAGGCTTTGTCGGGTCGCTGTGCGAACATAGTCACACCTGAACAATTGAGTCGAAAATGTGGTTTGATATGAGGAGTTGTGATGAAATGGATATATATGGTCGAAGAGAAAGAGAAAGCTACGGGTAGTGTCGCGAGCTGACTGTAGAGATTGTAAGGGCGAGGGAAACACTCTCCGGACACGCATGCAAAGCACCTCGTTTGCAGATTACGAAGGGGCTAGAAGATGCGAACAGTCGCATCCGTGGCAGAAGTGTATCTGTCGTATCAATTGACGTGTCAAAAGGCAGGCGCGCCCGCTGTCTACTGGGAGACTCCATAAAGGGATCTTCAGGCGATCAAGCGAGAAGACAATGTGCATGGAGTACTGATTTGAATACTATTGAACCCTGACAGCTACCGCCGAAAAGAAGGTTGGCATTTGTTTTTGAAGAAGTTGAGTTCGCCTCGGGGTTCTCGGACACAAGGGCATAGGTCTTGTAGACTCATAAAGCAGAGCTGATAACAGCGGCGAGCGTATCGCTTGGCTAGTAAGCGTAAGGAGGAAAGACTGGTAAGCCTAGGAGTGAAACGCTCACTTTTCAGGAGATTCTATATAGCGTCTTCTTTGGAGGGCTGTTGCACGATAGGCTCGATTGGGACGCGGGAGGTCTCCTGCCGACTCTGAACAAATACGTGCCGGCTGCATTGAACGTTCGGTAGTAAATTGCTCGTCATTTATCACAAGCTCGCTAGTTACGGGTTCTTGTAAGCTTGATTGACGTGTCTTGAGGGACTTGGACAGGAGGGTCAACAGTGTTAGGACGAATGCATGCAGAAATGGCATTGCTTGACGCGTTTCGTGTGCTGTGTTTGACGGCCATACTGGGTCTAACTCTTCTTTCTTGCCCTTCAGAGTTGATGTGATGCGCCACCTTGGAGAAATTCGGGTCTTAATTACAGCACTGCAGCACGAATTCTGACCTGCTTGAAGCCCGGAAAAGCAGTGGACCTTGATCCTAGCATCATCTGTATAGTTCTGAAAGATGAAGTGGGATGATGATTAGCACACAAGGCCATCAGATTTCTGCAGTTCGACTAAACAAGCGGGTGAGCTCAAAGGCAGAGAAACCTTTACGTAGCTACTACGCTCTTGAATCGGACCTACCATATATACGCAACATACATTGATAGCTTGGGCTTTTTGGGAGCAACTCAGAAGCAGGAGCAAGAGCTGCAGACGACTATCCTTTCATTCATATCCGGTGCTGTATGTGATAGTCCGTGTCGCACCCCCGATTCGCATACTCTACAGCGCTCAACGTCGCGCGGCGGCCATCCAATATCCCGGCAAAGCCAAAAGTCAACGAGGAAGAGATATAATATGGTCGGAATGGCGCACGAGACGGCAATTTAGTCTCCTTCTGCTCTTGTCCGGCCGGGTTTGGTTGGATGTTCTGGACTTAATATATTAATATTGGCTGAGGATACATTATTCTACCACCCTCTGTAAATGCTGACTCTCTGTACACACGGTAGTGTGTAAGTTTGTGCTGCTTAGAACTACGATTTGCGACGAAGGAACTATGTAAGTACGCCATACAAACGCGAATCTTCCTATGTCAATTTTACAGTAAAAAACATCTAGGGTAATAACACACTGGGAATGAGTAATGCTCAATAGTTCTTCTTTAAAGAATGTAGAGTTTAGGGTAAGTCAACGGACTGACAGTTGGAAACAGAACTAGAGGTACGACTGGATACGGGTTTTGACCTCCAGTCGCCCGAAATGGGCAGCGACTGGAGGATGCATTGCTCCTAGTGACACCTTGAAGAACTGATTGTAGGCAGGGCCATGCGAACTACTTCTCAAGATACTCAGTATAGGTTTATGATTGCTATTAGAATGGCCATACAGGTAGCCACATTCGCTATCGCACGACCTGTTGATGCAGCACTTTCCTGATCTGCCGCCGACTGACTCGTTCCAGCGTGGCTTCCTAGCACGACTGGATTTCCAGGACCACCAAATTGATCTGCATAACCACCAGGCGAGTTCTCACCAGAGAAGCCAACAATAGTGGGTGCGCCTCTCGTTATAGGCGATGATGATGATGTACTGGAAGAAGAGGAGGAAGTTGATGAGGAAGAGGGTGAGGGAATGGGCTGGGTGACAATTTGCGTATAAGTCGTTCCGCGAGTTATGTCCACGGAGGAAACGATGATGCAGGTAAGGACTTCGGGAGTAAGCGCTGAAGGTATCGAAGTAGTCGAAGAGCTTTCCGCTTGTGAGATAGGTGATGCTTGGTCGGTACTGCTTTGGGAAGATGGAGCACTATTTGAGGCGGATTGTTCTGCGCTGCTTCCTGCTGACTTGAAGGAGATAGCTGCACAGCTACCTTGCGTTTGTACTTCGTTCTTGCACATGACTAGACACGCGGCTCCAGATCCTGAACAAGTCGTTTGCCTACATCGCACACAGTCAGTAGGGGCCACAAGCTTCATAGGAAGAAAGCGGGAGAGGGCTCACGAGGGTATTTGAGCGACTAGTGAATACTCTTTCCCTTCTGGAGAAGCGCGACATTGACCAGTCGCAATTGAAGGCACGTCCGTCAGGATATTCATGTTTTGCCAGTTAGAGCCAGTCGCATCAGGCGAGACGAAGCCTGTTGATATATGGCCTCAGATATATGTTCTGATGATGCGCAAATAATATGCTCACAGGTATAAGGTCCGCAAAGCTCTGCAGCCGACACGGAGACGCGCATGAAGAGCACGCCTGTGTCAGAAGCTGAAGGTAGACCCGCTTGCACAGCATCCTGTACCAAAGTTGAAATATCTACAGCATTGTCGGATCCATCGCCGCATTGCGTTGTGGACATTTGCTATTCCACAAAAGCGTCAGTAAGGCCAAAGTCAACGGCAAATAAAGACAAGGGACACATACTCGTCTTGTCATCTTTACGCTTCTAAGGTCCCGGAGTGGCGTGCGAGGACGCTCCTGTACAGCACGAGTCAGAAGCGTGCCTTTCGAATCTGATTCTTGAGCTATAGTAGCTTTGACAGCCAAGACGGCCAGTAGCAAGCTGAGGAGATGCATCATGTTGTGAGATGAGGAGCTTCCGAGACTAGATTTTTGTCTAAAGCAGGTCGACAAGGCTAGAGTCATGGGAAGCAGGACCAGCTGCGTATTGTGTGTAATGTCGGGAAGGGCCCTGTGGATCGCTTGAGGCGCGCTAGAGGGAGTGCACAGACAGGGTATTGAGACGACGATTGGAAAACGACAGGATGCAGAAAGGCGATGCTTTGCGTGGAACGATGTGAGGAGAAAACGAGAAAATGCAGCAGAAAGAACGATAGCCAAGAGTAGATAGGAGCAAGACGTGTGAGATAGGTAGATATGGCGCATGGAGGACACGCCTCGTTTTCTTTGGAGCGCAGACCGCTTGCCATGGCGTCAGTTGGGCCATCCTCGAACAAAAGCAGGTCGAAAACAGAATGGACCAAAGAGTCCGCAGGAGAGACATGTGCAGTTTTGCGGTGCGCTCTTGCTGTTTCTGAACGCCTTGAGCTGGAAGTAGCTTGTTGATCCGTTCTTTCGAGCGTTTCCATTCCAGGCAGCGTTGCTCGTTGTCAGCTAGTCATGGACCAAGCTTTTCCTGTATATATACTTGCTATTGATACCATCTTTGTGGATTCAGCTTTGCTTTTGCGCCTGTTGGTAGTGTTCCAAGCGATGCGATTAGATGGGACGGCGTGATGGTTCGCGAAGGACGGGATGGTGAGGACAGGGAAAACAGCGAGGAATACAAAGCAGATACTGACATTTCTTGCGATGTTCTTAGGGATCCTCTGCTCATCGTGTCGCAGGTTCGCGAAACAACAGCCAGCTGGATTTCAAGACGAAGCCTGATGTCTGTTCCTTACGTTGCAGATCATCGCACTACAAGCCTGTCACTACCTGATCCTCACTCTCATCACTCCTCCCCTTCTCGTCATGTTTGCTAACCCTCTCTCGCTAAGCCTCGAAGGTGGTGCTTCAAACGTAGCGATGATCATGGACTGGCGCGAGATGGTTGGAAGAGCTACTATTGAAGACAAGGTTGGAGATTATACGAGATTACCGCCTAGCTTGGGACGACATCGGCCAAGCTTCAACAACGATAATGCAAATGCTATGCCAGTACAGCAGCGAGAACAGACGAGGCAGGATAGTAGTGATAATGATAATGAACAGGATTGGCAGGCGAAGATAGCACAGGGTGCGAGTGAGGATACTCAAGTCGATACAGAGGCCGAACAAGCGGTCGAAGACTTTCTGCGAAGGCCAGAAGGAGTACAGCAGCAACGACAGATGTCTGAAAGGTACTATGCTGCGGATCCAGCACGCGGATGGGTGCTCGGCATCGCCTGGATAGCAGCGAGCTCGTTAGAGTGGGTTCTCATCACTTCATCGCTCTGTAAATCGTGACTAACACGTTCGCACCGACAGTATCTTCTACATATACCACCTCATACGACGTCCTACACATATTCTCGATTTTTCACTCACGCTCGTCCTGATACATACCGTCTTGACGACATACTATGCCTCTTCCTTTCCTACTTCTCTCTTTTTCTGGGCAGTCATAGTAGGCTCCGCAGCCTTGCAAATAATCTGGGCTGAACAGCTATGCGTAAAACGAGAGATGAAAGAAGGCTTTATCCTCGGACAGGGTTGGAAGTTGGATGAAAGGCCTGAAGATGGGCCAACACCAGCTAGGAGACAGAGAAGAAACTCGGCGCCTTCTGCTTTTCGTACGAATTCAGGTGGTGGGAATGCTGGACCAAGTTCATCGAAGGGAAAGCCGGGATATGAAAGTATACCGATGGTCGACGTGGGCAGCTAGACTTGTATCATCGTCATCGTCGTGCAGGTTGTACCAAATATCAGTGTTGATCAGCTTGTGCCTAAGTTAGCTTGCGCATTTCGCCGCCTTCTTCTCGCCCGAAAGCTCTTTACGACCGCCCGCTATCATCGAATCCAACAACCGGCTTGCTTTGGGACTTTGCAGCTTGACTCTGCTCCTACTCAACTCACTTCAAGGTTCTGCAAGATGCTCGACGTCGATGTCAACTTGAAGACGGCGACGCTGTAAATGGACCTCGAGACGAGCGTGATTGACGACCGGTCCCTCGAAGCTGACTCTGAAGGCGATATCTGCAACAGTGCTGCCCTCGCTTTACTGGTGGTCTACCTGGTCTACGCACTCATCATCCGTATGTCGTCGCTGGATATGCGACACCAGTTGCCCGGCCTAACTTTGGACTTTGGCATACGTGTACAGGCCCAAACTATTTCTCGTCAATTCGCAATCTGCCGGGACCTCCTGCTGCTTCTCTAATCCAAGGAAACTTACCTGCTATCTTCAAAGCGGAGCCTGGTGCACTTCACGATATTTGGATCGGTGTGTACTGACTTATCGGATTATTGCACTTTCCTATCGCAGTCAAGACTGATTAGCTTCGTGGTATGCTGCTTCAGAACAATATGGCCCTGTACTCCAGTATCGTGGCTTCTTCGGACAGAACAGACTATACATCTCCGATCCGAAAGCATTAAATCATATTCTCTTGACGAACTGCTATGAGTACCCCAAACCTAGACAGTTACGAGGTCAACTGGCTAGGATCCTAGGCAGAGGTATTCTGTTTGCCGAGGGAGATGGTAAGCTTGCGTTCTCGTGACTGCGAAACCCCGCTGATCCCTTCTGCGATGTTCTAGATCACAAGAGGTAATACAATCGACATTCAATCCAAGGTTGCACGAGCTAATATCAATTGCGATTCCAGACAGCGCCGCATCATGAATCAGCCTTTTACCCAAGCCATGGTCAATTCGTATCAGCCGATCTTCCAAGAACAGTCCAACAAGATGCGTGATCGCATCATCGAAGAGCTCGAGGCACCTATCACTTCCGACTCCGAAAAGACCGTTCGCGGCGACTGGCGGATCGTCGAGATTTCTCGGTGGTTAAGTCGATGCACATTGGATGTCATCGGTCTCGCTGGCTTCGACTATGAGTTTGGTGCACTCGACAATTCCGACAACAGACTAGCGAAAACGTTCCAAGCTATGCTCAGACCTCGCGATATCAAGATCTGGATGCTAGTGCTGGGCACCCTGATTCAGTATTTCCCATTCTTGACGAAAATACCTACGAAAGCAGCTAAAGACATGAAGAATGCTATGGAGGGTATGGAGAATGAAGGAAAGAAAATGCTCGCCATTAGGAAAGAATGGGCTGAGAATGGAGAGCTGGAAGAGAAGAAGGATCTAATGAGCTTGATGTATAAAGCGAATCTGCAGGCGAGTAGCAAGAAGGATAAGATGCTGGATGAGGAGTTGATGGGTCAGATCACGACTTTCGTGGGTTCAGCTCACGTCTCCGCTAGAAACCTGCGACTGAGACCTTCTGCAGATCCTTGCTGGCCATGAGACCTCCGCTACTACACTCACCTGGATTCTGATGCATCTCTCACGCGATACTGGCATGCAACAAAGGCTACGAGATGAGATCCGCGAGGCGAAAGCGAAAGCTGCTGCGGAGGGGAGGAGTGAGCTTACAGCTGAGGAACTTACTGCTCTACCTTTCATGGACGCTCTGGTTGTGAGTTCCTTTCCTGTCGGATTGTGCTAGGACAGCGCTGATACAGTATGCAAACAGAGAGAGACGCTGCGTGTCGAGCCGCCTGTGTAAATTCGACTCTCATTCTTCAAAGTGTATCAGCTGATCGCGTCGTTCCATCCAGGTTTATGACCATTCGAGGAGCAGGCAAAGATGATGTTATTCCCTTGCACAAGCCAATCACCGGTCGAGACGGTTCCCTCATAACTTCTATTCCTGTTACCAAAGGCCAACAAATCATGATTGCCATCGGGTCGTTGCATAAGAACACCGAGATTTACGGCGCGGACGCAAAAGCGTTCAATCCGGATCGATGGTTGAAGAAAGATGGAACGGGGGATTTGCAGCTCGCGAAAGGCTTCACGGTCTGGTCGCAGATATTGACTTTCTTGGGAGGTCCTCGGTGAGCTTGCTTGCCTGACGTTCGGTATAGATGAACTAATGCAGGAAACAAAGTGGCTGTATTGGATATCGATTTGCGCTACTAGAGACAAAGACGATACTGGCTACGTTGATCGACGCTTTCGAGGTCTTGGAACGTGATGAAGCTGGTACAAAATTCGTAAGTACAGCTCGTGTTGGGATTCGTCTGCTTGGCTGATCAATGTGATGCAGGTCAGGCGCTCGAATATTGTGGTCAGGCCTGTTGTCGTCGGAGAAGAGGAGCTCGGCGCCAGGCTACCATTGCGGATGAGACGAGCGAAACAGGCTGCCAGCTGACCTCATCGTAGGAGTGTTGTCCTTACGGCGGGGTCTATATTTTGATAGAAGTATATGTATCGTACAATCACGGACGTTGTTTCTGAGGAAAGCGTGGATAGGTCTTCAGCTTTTTCCGCAAATTGAGCGGATAACAGGCCTCTTTAGTGGGCAGCCTGGCCTAATTAGCCTTTGTTTCTGTAGTTCAATCTTGTTTCGCGTCGAGCAAAGGCAAGCCCAACAACTACAGTACTCTCTTGCTTTCGCTACCGGTACACAACAAAGACCCGCAAGATAGAACAACAACTACGTGTAAGTTACACTACCAGTACAATGCTCTTGTGCCTTCCTGTCAAGATGACGCCAGAACGACATGAAAATCTCTCCGCTGCTCTTCGCTGCGACTGTCTCTATGTTTTCTCAAGTCCGGTAACATCGACATCCGGACTGGTCTCATGCTGTTGACCAACGACTTCATGGCTTTCTGTTGTGCTCTGACTGATATTCAAGATGCTCGACCTTGATGTGAACCTCCGGACGGCGACGATGTGGGCTAACGTACAGCGGAAGTTGCGCAGGCTGAAGCTGACGTAGCAGTGTCTCTGGCGTTTCCTGCAGTGCTTCTCTCTCCCTTCTTGTGCTCTATCTTAGTTATGCTCTGCTTATCCGTACGTACAAGGTCCCTAATTCGCTGTCCGCGTGGTACTGATGTAAGGCGATATTACCAGACCCCAAATACATCTCGTCGATTCGCAACATCCCAGGCCCACCTCCAGATTCCCTACTGAATGGCAATCTGCCTGCCGTCTTCAAAGCAGAGCAAGGCGTACTTCATGATGCCTGGATCGGTCAGTCTAGTCATACGTATCGATTGACCTGCATTAACATGGATCAATGCTTGTAAATTCAGATCAATATGGTCCGGTCCTTCAGTATCGAGGCTTCTTTGGACAGAACAGACTTTATGTAGCCGACCCGAAAGCTCTGAACCATATTCTACTGGCGAACTGCTACGACTACCCGAAACCTACGCAGCTACGCGGTCAGCTTGCGAGGATCTTAGGCAGAGGCATCTTGTTTGCGGAGGGCGATAGTAAGCTTTGATGTCTCACGATCGATACTGCGACACTGACAATTCATGTGTCGTTCTCCAGCTCATAAGAGGTAGCGTATATTTTAACGAGTGATACGACCAAGCTAACGCAGCTTCCTCAATCCAGACAACGCCGAATCATGAATCTGCCTTTCACGCAAGCCATGGTAAACTCTTATCAGCCGATCTTCCAAGAGCAGTCCAACAAGATGCGAGACCACATCCTCAGAGAGCTTGAAGCGCCTATCACTTCCGATACCGAAAAGACTGTCCGCGGCGATTGGCGAATCGTCGAAATTACCCGATACTTGAGTCGCTGCACCTTGGATGTGATTGGTCTAGCTGGCTTCGACTACAAATTCGGCGCGCTCGATATTTCCGACAATAAGCTAGCTAAGCTCTTTTCGGAGTTGCTCAGAGCTCGAGATATGGATATGTGGACGCTTCTCATGGGTACACTGGTCATGTATCTTCCTTTCTTGACGAAGCTGCCTACGAAACAAGCTCGAGATATGAGGAATTCGATGCAAGGCATGGAGACCGAGGGAAAGAATATGCTCGCCATCAGGAAAGAATGGGCAGAGAATGGAGAGCTGGAAGATAAGAAAGATCTCATGAGTCTTATGTTCAAAGCGAGCTCTCAGGCGACGAGCAAGAAGGATAAGATGACGGATGAGGAGATTATGGGTCAGATTACGACTTTCGTACGTCGCGGACTAGCATTCCATGACTTGAGCATACACTGATGATCTTCGCAGATACTGGCTGGTCATGAAACTTCAGCTACTACCCTTACGTGGATACTGGTGCACCTCTCGCGCAATCCCGATATGCAGCAAAGATTGCGCGACGAGATCCGTCAAGCTAAAGCCGAAGCTGCTGCAGAAGGAAGGACTGACTTGACAGCTGAAGAGCTGACAGCACTACCTTATATGGATGCATTGGTGGTACGTAGTCCAACTCGCAGTGCCGCAGAAGCTGCTAAGCGCTGTCCTTCCTATTTGCAGAAAGAGACACTTCGAGTCGAGCCACCGGTGTAAGTCCTTCTGTTCTCCATCGCATCGAACATTTCTGACTTCGAGCTATCGTTTCAGCTTCATGACTATTCGGGAAGCTGGAAAAGACGATCTTATCCCACTGCACAAGCCGATTATCGGACGAGACGGTTCTTCAATTGATGCGATTCCGGTCAAGAAAGGTCAAGTCATCATGATTGGCATCGATTCATTGCACAAGCACACCGAGATCTACGGAACCGATGCGAAGACCTTCAATCCTGAACGATGGCTGAAGCAAGATGGATTGGGAGATGCACAGCTTACTAAGGGCTTTACAGTTTGGTCTCACTTGTTAAGCTTTCTAGGCGGTCCTCGGTGAGCTCGCTCGTCGATTTTTAGTGCAACCTTGGCTAATGTGAGTGATTTCAGTGGCTGTATTGGATACCGCTTCGCTTTGCTCGAGACAAAGACTATTCTGGCCACTTTAATCGACAGTTTCGAGGTTCTGGAACGCGATGAAGCGGGTACTAGGCTGGTGAGCAGCAGTCCCCGGTAAGTGCTGGCGTTCGCTGACTGTCAAATTGACAGCTACGACGCTCCAACATCATTACCAGACCAGTAGTATCGGGAGAAGAGGCAATGGGTGCTAGGCTGCCATTGCGAATGAGACGTGTGGAGAAGGATTCTTGAACAAGTTTTGCCAACCGCGATGTAGCCATCACTGTGGTACCTGTATACAAACGACAGCGGACTGATCATAGCGGTCTTGACCCAATCTGCACACTTTGACTCACTTAAATCATACAGACTGCGGCAGAAGGGAGTGCCAGACGAGTACGAGCGCGTGCGGCGACTCGGAAAAGTATATGTTGAGATCTTGCATGCAATCTCCAAGGCTAAATGCTGAAAGTAGAGCCGTTGGAGGCCATCTATGGTTGGAATGGAAGTGGGGCTGTACAGAGCTAACTCGTCGGCTACAGCTGTGGCAACCAAGGAATAGCGGAAACACCTTGGGGAGGAGCCCTCTCCAAGGCTTTTGACCAAAAGCTGGCCAGATTTCTTGCATCTTCGGAAAGCTTGCTCGTATCTGGGGAGGCGGCGCAAGTCAGCTGGGCTGTTTGGCGGACCGCGGGTGGACAGCAAGCGAATACCTTGGAGATACCGTCTAGCGACTGATCTGTAGCATTCTTGACCTGCTGCGCAGTGATCCGCCGAAGGTATGGCCATTCTTGCCGGCTCAATCGAATCACAATTACACCAGGAGGTTGTCCGATTCGCAGGGCTATCATATCGACTTCTTCTGGACGTGATCCAAGGTTATTCCGAGGTCGGAAGCGTCCAGCGCCTTTGTGGATGCCAGTATGTCGCTTAGCGGTGAAGGGCCAGAGGGAGGTAGGGTCGAAGTCGTGAAACCACGGGATTGGCGGTAAAATGCGTTTGAAGTGGCTTCTACTGATGTCACAAATGAGAAGGATTTCAGCTGCATAGACAATCCGGCGGCATGCCAGGCGATCTTGGCTAAACAAGACTTACAAGTAAGCCCCATGAGTGGCCAGTCGCTTGAGGATACGTCATATGTCTTGTATCCATGCTCTTCCAATGTATTCTAGCCTTTGATGAGCGGTCCTATCATCTTCTTATGTTGAATTGGGTTTGGCTGAGGGTACCGATAAAGGAGGTCTTGGTGCCGATGAGGCGCCGCACTTGACCTGTATACATAGCTTAGCTTCTCCAATGTTAGTTGGTGCATCTCCCAGCCCTAGCAGCTAGCCTCTTCATCCTTTAACCCATGCTTGGGCTGGGTGAGCTTCTGTGGACTTGGCCGGGTGGGCTCTGCTGGACAGGAAAGGTGGATGGACCGGTGCTGTATACTGTCAGCATAATCCTACAGGTGCTCAGCTGGCTCTGCTGGCGGTCTGAAGGGAAAGGCTGTAGCTTCTTCTTTCGGTGCCAGTGAGGGTGTGTGAGGGAGAGAGCTGGCAAGCGTCTTACTAGGCGTAGGAGACAGTTTTGCACATAGCTCGTAACTTTACACCATCATTTGACGGTCTCTACTGGAAGTCTTGCGGACTCTGATACTGTTTCCATACATGAACATGCTTTCGGTCCAGTTCAGACTGCGTTCGCTGGGCTGGCTCGTCCGTCTAGACTGTTCCTACGGTGCATCTTGGATTGTGCGGAACTTCGACGTTGGTATGGGCCCGCAGTACCACGCTTTGCTGTTCTCCCATTTTGCGCTGCCGCCCAGGATTCTCATCATGACTCCTCGCATTGTCCACCTTTCATCCTGGCTGCAGGAGACGGCAGCAATAAGGACCACTGTCTGCTCATTTGATCGATCAAGTACGAAAATTGAGCTTTGAAATCGCTTCTACAAGATTATCGGGCTGGAGCTCTATGCCCATCAAGCGTGCGGACTGAACGGCGCTTTGCGCGGCTCTAACGTGGTCGTCCTTCGAGTACCTCAGCCCATGGTATAGTGTGGATGGATCTCCCAGATCGTCGATATTGTCCAAGTTGAGTTCGATGGATGCGAACGATGTGCGAAGCCTCCACCCACGCCTGATACTGACAAGAGCATCCACCACTTCATCGATAGCTTGATCTAAGGGGACAGATCTCAAGGAAGACGATGCCCCCTGGCAGAATGGGAGGCCCTTCTGCGAGCACCGCCGAGGAGTATGAACGGAGTGAAAGTCGCTGCAGCCGGGGTAATTGACTGGATCGCCAACTAGAAGATGTTGGTTAGAAAAGCTCGAAACTTGGGAGCTCTAGATATTCCAAAACCTCCCATGTGTGGGGTCCGAATACTTCGGCCATAAAGGTATCTCGTGTGGCATCGTAGTCGCAGAATCTGAATTCGAGGGAGCGGAGAGTCTGCGGTGACGCTAGAGCCATGTATTTAGAGAATCGGCCTGCTTCATCGACCCATTTTATGCACAAGTCTGTCAAATGCTCTAGTGTTTGCTCCGGAGGGAGAGCAGATTCGTCGCCAGAATCGTTATATATATCGATGCTGAGTCCGACCAAGTTACGGAAGTGGCAGACGTCCCGAAGGACCGTAGACCTGGGGCAGAGGTTATTGAGCTCTAAATCTAGGCTTTTGAGGCCCGCCAGTCCAGACAACTTTGCGAGCGTGGACAGGATGCTGCTGGCTTCGCAGAATCCGCTGGTAAGATCGAGGTGGAGGTGAGAAATGCTGTCGCAGTAGGAGAGGCATGTGAGGACAGCCTTTAAATAGGACTTTGATGAATCGTGGGTCAGGATTTGCGACAGGCCCCCTGTTTCTATACTCATATAGCGAACAGGGGACATATACTGGGCGACTATGCTATCTTTGAGATCGGTTGATAGAAATCTTGCCATATCTTGTGAATTGAATAGCTGCTCGTACAGCAATGCAAGCGAGATCCCGGATAAACGCCTGCAGACCAGAGCCAGGGAATACAGGGTTGCGCGAGTACGCCTAGCGTCCTTTTCGACCCTCCAGGAGCACAGTTGTCCGTCGTCTATAAGATCTTTGGAGAGAAATTCGCGAAAAATGACAGTGAGAACTTCATTGGGAGATCCGTGAGCGTAGGCATCTGGTCCGACAGTCAGCTTTACTGTCGATATAGAGAAATGACACTATAGCCACCTTGTTTGTAAGTTCACAGCACCGTCTTGACGTCGTTTTTCGCTTGCTTTCGGGTCAGAATCAAGCTGTTTGCTCGAGGATAGGGGTTGATATACGCGCGACCTGGCCTTTCATCAACCGGACAGCTTGCTTCTGAACGACGACGACGAGCAGCAGCATGGTCTCTGCGCCTACCTCACCTCGACGCCCGACAGCTACGACGCTTCGCCCACCGAACGGACTGAGCGCGTCACTTCAGCGGACGACGTCTCAGGCTTCGCTGCGTCGCAAGAGTGCGCTGGTTCAAGAGTTTATCACTGGCAGAAAACATACAAAAGACGATTATGACGGGGAATACAAGCAGGCCTTGCTCAATGGATCTGAGACTGGACTAGGCGTCCGTAGCTGGTACGGAAGCTTTACCTCAATGTAAGCATATTCGCAGATCGATGTAGTAGTTCATACTGATGATCTGCGCGTACTCCAGTGACTGGCTGCATGACCAGTGCAAGGATGACTTCAGACTCACCAAACTCAGAGCTCGACCGGGCGTTAGGGGCTTCATTGCAAACAACTGGGACCGCTTTCAAGGCTGGATAGCTATCGCATTCATAGGTGCATTCACAGCTGTCATCGCAGCGGGCATCATCGCATTCGAAACCTTCCTATTTACTGCGAAGGACGGCTATTGCACCACCGGCTTCTGGAAAGCAAAGCGCTTCTGCACGTGCCCTTCTGCAACAACTACTGCTGAATCTACACAAAAGCTAGTCTCTTTCCCTTCCACGACCTTCATCAGAGCTTGGGCTCATCCTGCGAAAGACCCTGGCTGCAACGCTTGGAGAGAATGGGGAACCGTTCTGAATGGCCAGGGAAGTCGCTACGTGCAATGGATGCTGGAATATGGCGTGTACATCGTACTAGCGGCGAGTATATGCCTTTCGCTGGTACCGGCGACCCCTTGCTGATGCTCGTTCTCTCCAGCTATCCTTCGCTACATTCGCATCCGTGCTCACTATCTACCTCTCAGCAAGCGATCAAGTAGTATCCACGAAGGACTCTCCTGCAGCGATTAGAAATGCTCCAATCACTGAAACCTCTCCAATGACCGAAGCTCGATTATCGCGAACCTTTTCGTACCCTTCCTACGGCGCTATGCTCTTCTCTGAAAGACAAGGCATGTCAAGATCCTCAAGCTTTCACGAAGCATTCAGTGAAGCACAACAGGCTGCTAGTCAGAATGGTAAAGGTGATCAAGACCAACATGACCAACATGCTTCGGCACCCGTAGCTGTCCCGAGAAAGGTTATGTATTTCGCTGCTGGTTCAGGTATACCAGAGATCAAGACTTTATTGGGAGGATTCGTCATCCGTGGCTATCTGGGCGGGTGGACATTGTGAGTTCCACACTGACACCGGTATCAAGTGCCGAGCGGAACTGACGGCCTATTGCAGACTCGCGAAAGCTGTCGGTCTCTGCTTCTCTGTCGGATCCGGTCTAAGTCTAGGCAAAGAAGGTCCTTTCGTACATATCGGTGAGTTGGAGACCCACCTTCTTCAATCTTAAAGAGCTTTCCCCCTGAAATAGTTATAATGCGACTTCAGCCTCTTGCGTCGGCAACATCGTCTCGCGCTTCTTCCCTAAATTCGATCAGAACGAAGCAAAGAGACGCGAGTTGCTCTCTGCTGCTTGTGCAGCAGGTGTGGCTGTCTCGTTCGGTGCGCCTGTCGGAGGTGTGCTCTTCAGTCTTGAGGAGGTCTCGTGAGTTGCCAAATTGCGTGCCTGCGAGTTGTGATTTCTGGCTGAACGAGGTCTGGCGTTGCTAGGTACCACTTCCCGCCGAAAGTCATGTTCCGCAGCTTTGTCTGCGCCATGGTACGTCATCGTCCACATGAAATCTTAGAAGGATACCACTCAGCATTTGTCCTATCAGATCGCAGCGACCGTTCTTAAGGCTTTCGATCCGTTCGGTAGTGGGAAGATCGTACTTTTCGAGGTATTCGGTCGACCCTTGAGTCCGAAATGATATAGCCTAACAGATATATGGTAGGTCACATACGACAAGGACTGGCACTTTGTCGAACTCTTCGGATTCGTCGCCCTCGGCATATTTGGCGGACTCTATGGTGCCCTCTTCAACAAGGCCAACCTTGCTTGGGGTAAGTACACAACCATCACGAATTGTGGTCATGCTGAGCCCTGTGCTTGCAGTCAAGCGCGTCCGCAATGGGACTTCGCTGAAGAAGCACCCAATTCTCGAAGTAGCAGCCGTCTGCCTCGTAACAGTCATGATCTCCTACCTCAATCCCTTTACAAGAATGGGAGGAACAGAACTTGTCTATGAGATGTTCTCGGAATGCAGTCGTGATGACCCTCTTAATGGACTCTGCATCAGACAGCCTTCGCAAGTTTGGCCGCTTTTACGAGTCATAGGCTTCGCTATGGTCGCGAAGGCTCTACTTACTGTCATCACGTATGTCCCAAGCTGTTTGCTGATGGAATTCTAAGCTGACCTTCCCATCAACGCCAGATTCGGCATCAAGCTTCCAGGTTAGCATTAATGTGGCATTGATAGTATAACAAGGCTGATATCATTGCTTACCAGCCGGCATCTTTATACCTACTCTTGCTGTGGGAGCCTGCTTCGGCCGTATCCTCGGACTTCTGCTCGAGTACGGTTACGCTCTGCACCCCACTTCGCCTCTCTTTGGCTTCTGCAGCTCATCTGGACCCCTTCCTGCGCCTTTCGGTCAAGCTTGTATCTTACCTGGCGTTTGGGCTGTTGTGGGTGCAGCGGCTACTCTTGCCGGAGTGACTAGAACTACCGTCAGCTTGGCTGTCATCATCTTTGAGGTGAGAAGAACACTGTTCAGAAGGCTTCTGCATTGCATAGCTGAATAGCTTATTCCCAGCTTACCGGATCCCTGACTTATGTCACACCTGTCATGATCGCTGTCTTGTTTGCCAAAACGGTAGCAGACGCAGTCGAGACTCGCTCGATCTATGATCTTACCATTGAGTAGGTCGTTAGCATGCCACATCGGATTCAAGTTGACGTTTGATCACCCGGCAGAGCCAACAATCTACCCTATCTCGACGCCAAGGAGGAGCATATCTTGCATGGGAGCGTGCTGGATGTGGTCGATACTGAGGCCGACTGTATATCGCTCGATCTGGACGTGACTATCGCAACTTTGAGTCGACAGCTTGTGGAGAACGCTACTTTAGCTACCGGCTTTCCTATCATCAAAGATGACGATGGCTTGCGCTTACAAGGCTACATCGGCTTCGATGAGTTAGAACAAGCTATCGAGACATATAACACCATGGCAGGCTCGGACGTCCCGCCTACACCATGCTCGTTCCGTGATATCACAGCTCGCATTCAGTTCGACAACGAAGAAGACGTAGCAAGTCCATCTGCTAGAAACATATTGGATCTTGGTTATCTCGTTGACAGAGCACCTGTTACTATTTCATCAAGAGCTCCGCTTCAATTGGTCCATCAGTACTTCATCAGACTCGGTGTCAGATATCTAGCAGTCCAGGATGAAAGAGGATGTTATGTTGGCATGATCGATAAGAACAGGTCAGTCATTTTATGCCATCGTTGTGTTGAGTATGGCTGACAGCACTCCCGGTTGCTAGATGGTTGGGGTACCTCAAGTGGCTCGAATCGCAAAAGCATTGATACCTCTGATCTCTCTGATCTCACCTTTTCGTTCCCTCGCATACAATTCTGTCCTATTTGGGCTCAACACATCCATCGTTTTCGTAGGATTCCGTTGAGTTACAGTTCAAAGCGGTTTAGTCCGTAGTTACAGCATTCATGAAAGTATCGTAGTCGATGTGCCATGTCGATGTATTCCTCCCCATGCAATGCTAGCGCATCTCGCTCAAGATTGCGCCATTCGGCTGCCCGCTTGCTTGGTTACTTTGGACAACTACCTTTCTCTGCATGCGTTGCAGCTCTTCTATACTTTCATCTAGATCAATCCTACGCTCTATATCGACTCGTAACATGTCGACTCTCCCCAGTTCCAGCAAACGAGTAGCCGAAGAGTACGAAATGCGTCAAGCTGGCGTCCTGACTTGAAGCTGACCCTTAAGCCAGGCTCACGAAGCAGGATGTCTGGAGTGTCTTCAGTCCAGGTGCGCTTATTCTTCAGCACAAAGCAGCAGACAAAGCTGATCAAGATATCTGCAGCCGGTGGTCATGTACCAAAAGACTCGCTAAATCTAGGTTCGGCATACTTGGGATAGCTTGGAATGCTCAGATACTGATCTTGAAGGTACAGGACAAGGCTTCATGGACTGGTCTCCTCCTGATTACATCCAGCAAGCTGCATCAGATGCAATATCCGGATCAGCCGAAGCCAAGCAAGCCAACAGTCTCCCATGCTTTACACCTGCTGATACTGGATCACAGTCACTATAGTATACCAAGAGGTCGCGTCCGTCTACGAAATGCTCTGGCAAACTTCCTGTCACCGTCATTTGGACGTCAACTGGATCCAGCTACTGAGATCCTAGTAACTTCGGGCGCAAATGTCGGAATGTACAGCTTTCTGTCTGCTTATTTGAACGAAGGCGACGAGGTTCTCATTCCAGCGCCTCACTTGTGAGCGGCTTTCCGCAGATTCTCAAACCAGAAATCACTAAGATGCTTGGCATTAGCGACCAATACATCTCAAGCGTCGAGTTCCATGGCGGCAAATGTGTCTATGTACCCTTCAGACCGCCGGCCGAAGCAGCGCATTCAAACGTCTCTTCGGCCGACTGGAAGCTCGACATTAACGAGCTTCGAGCAGCCTGTACAACAAAGACAAAGGTCCTTATCCTAAATAGTACGTGATGTTGCCCGGTCTTGGCGCTCATGCTTAGATCACGTCGCTCCAGCTCCACACAACCCAATTGGCAAGGTTTTCTCTGAAGAAGAGCTTAGGGAGATCGGCCAATTAGCAGAGGAGAAAAACTTCCTCATCCTGTCCGACGAAGTGTACGATGTGCTTGCTTTAAAGCCATCAAAACATGTTCGAATCGCCGCGTTGGACAAGTTCTGGGACCGGACGGTGACTGTTGGCAGTGCTGGTATGTTACTACAAGTCAGTCAAGTCACGTAGAAAATACTGACTTGCCAATATCTGACAAGGCAAACAATTTTCTGCTACGGGATGGCGAGTAGGCTGGCTTATCGGACCTGCGAATCTGATTCGCCCAAGTCTGGCTGCGTCCACACGTGTCACCTTCACAACGAACTCTCCTTTACAAGAAGCTGTAGCTACAGGCTTTGAGAAGGCCGAAGAGCGGCAATTCTTCGAAAGTGCGTAGACGAATCAGCTCGTCCGGCTGTGGATGGGTGTGCTAATATCTGTATCTTGCTGATAGATCAGCGAGAATGGTATGAGAAACTTCGGGATACCTTACTGAAGCAGCTTGACAAGCTTGGATTGCCATAGTGCGCTATTGATTCGCTCAGACGGCAAAGACTTTGGCTTAATGCATATGCTTTGCAGTACGATACCTCAAGGCAGCTACTTCGTTTTAGTCAACACCAAGAGACTACAGCTACCAGATGACTATGTCATTCCGGATATCGTCAAGAACCGCACGCGAGATTGGCATCTTGCTTTCTTTGTCGCTCAGACAGCTGGCGTGTGAGTCGGGATGTTCTCTTCATCTGGTACTTGCTGAAATTAATGTTTCATCAGCGTCTGCATACCGCCCACTGACTTCTTCCCGCCGCATCTGCATGATATTGGCTCAGACTACCTGCGTATAGCGTACTGCAAACAGCCGGAAACGATAGAAGCTGCTGGCGAACGACTCTTGAAGCTCAAGCCTTACATCAAGCCTGAATAGATGTCTAAAATGCTAGTTTGTGTTTAATAAAGTACCTTGCAGGCTACGCAGCCATTACATGATAGCACAACAATAAGCGTTACAAGCGACTTAATGCAAGCTAATCTACTCTATGGACATATACTTCGTTTGCGAGCTCTCTAATCACAATCAATGCGACCACTTATCGATGTCCTTTATGAAGGGTATTCGCTCCTCATCTAATGGCTCGCCTCTCCACTGTCCGATCGCTCGCAAGACCTCTATCGCCAACTTGACATCGTGCTTCTTGACTCCAAGATTCTTTGCTCCGTAGTAGTGTCCCTTCACTTGCTGCGGGCAATCAAGAGAGGCGCTAGAATTCGACGGTTAGCCAATTTCGTATAAATTTCAAAGAGACGACAAGGACTGACCAGCCTGCAAATTCGATCAGGACCGTTTCCTGCCATGTAAGCACCTCCGTTCGCGATAGATTGGCTCCGTACAGATCGTCCACAATCATTTCGGCCAGATCAGGCGATGTCTGCGATATCCTCTCTATGATTTTCTCCGCGTGCCTCTCATATATCGCCTTGAAGAACGCCCATCCTGCTTGCGAATCTTCTTCCGTTGTTTTCGTTGGCTTTGTAGACGCAGTAGGTAGATGTGCTAGTATCTCTTTCCCTTTCGCATGGCTCTCAATCGAGTCGTACAGCGCCGACTGGGCATTGATTATACGTGGGACTCCAACCAAAGGAACCGCTTTGAAGAGAGTAGTTCGAAGGCGAAGAGCTAAGGAAGCGAGGCGTACTGGATCGGAGGAAGAGAAGGTGGAGGACGTGTCTGCGAAGTAGCGGAAGATCCTTGCGAAGTCCTGAGGCTCATTACGGGGTATAGCAGCTATTGCAGCCAGCAGAGGCACAAGTGATATGTCATGATCCGGGTTCTTCAAAAGCAGCTTCTCGAGCTGGGCCAGGACATCTTCCAGCGGTTCTTGCTCTGGATTGCGCATGCTTAGATGTATTGAAACCGAGCCTTGACTGCTCTAATACCCTTGTTGCTCGTGAAAAGCTACGTCGGAAATCTGCGACCCGAACGACGTAAGGGGGACTCAGTGGGACTGCCAGTACGTCCGGCTTGCACCGATACGTAGCAGAATTCAAGACTCTTCAAGATTTGATTTGAATTGACGAGCAAAGACAACCCTTGTAAAGCCCTTTAAGACCTCTCATCTGCCGGGTCTACTCGAAATAGCGACTTCTTGAGCTTTCGCTGCTGGATGATCTGGAAGAGCTTCGCAAACCTGCAAACAACAAGCTTTAGACCTACTGCTGCATTACAACCACTGCGAACTGCCTTTGGAGTGCGAACAATGACCTCGACGACTCTGCCTAACCTGCCTTTCTTCCACAAGGCTCATGATGCCGCAAAGAGAGACCCAAAGAAGCCGGCAATCATCGATACAAGGACGGGCAAGTCACATACATATGTAGACATCTTGAAAGATGCACAGGCTTTCAGAGGAAAGCTTGCGAAAGACGGAGAAGCAGATATCAAAGAAGCTCGCGTAGCCGCACTTATTCCCAATGGCTGTGAGCAGAAAGCCAGCTATGCTATTTGAACATTACTGAATACATTCACAGACTCTTGGGTAGTAGCACAATGGGCGACATGGGCCGCTGGCGGCTTCTACGTGCCCATCCTACATACGCATCCGGTTCCAGAGATGACTTATATCGTCTCGAACTCCGAAGCTTCTCGACTTATCGTGCATAAGAGCTTGGAGGAGAAGGGTCGGGAGCTTGCAGAAAAGACAGGGTCAGCCTGTTCATCCTGAACCTAGACTCCAGCTTACAAGTACGCTTATAGGGTGAAAGACGTTATCATTATCGACGAAGACTTTGAATCATCATCGGACGTGAGCCAACTGCCGGAAGTCAGCGATATGGACTTCGATATTACGCGCTCGGCATTCATGCTGTATACCAGCGGGACGACGTGAGTGTTCGCATTCTATGCGACATCAAAGCGGCGTACTGATGAGACTAACTGCACAGAGGCAAGCCGAAGGGCGTCAACATGACCCACAAATCCCTTACTGCTCAAGCGAAGAGCATGACGGAAGCGTGGCACTGGACGTCAGATGACAAGATCCTTCACGTAGTAAGTACATTCATAGACGCATGGATGAGGCATGTACTAATCTGTCATACAGCTCCCTCTCCATCACATTCACGGTGTCTCGAATGTCCTCCTTACCGCTCTCTACAACGGCGCAAGCGTCGAGTTTATGCCCAAGTTCGATGCGCCAGGTATCTGGAAGCGCTTCCAAGCGCCCGAACGGGATCTCACGCTCTTCATGGCTGTTCCTACCATCTATTCCCGTCTAATCGAAGTCTGGAACAGCATGTCACCTGAAGATCAGAAGAAAGCTACAGAATCATGCAATCAATTCCGACTACAAGTATCAGGTTCAGCAGCTCTCCCTACACCACTCAAAGAGAAATGGAAGACGATATCTGGTGGAAAAGTCCTGCTAGAAAGATATGGTATGACGGAGACGGGAATGATCATTTCTTGTGGTATGCAAGATCATGAACGTGTGGATGGTCATGTTGGTCTCCCTATGCCTGGTCAAAATGTACGGCTCTGGGATGCCGAGGCACAAAAGGACGTTTCGGACCAGCAAGAAACGCCAGGGGAGATTCAAGTACGCGGCGACCTGATTTTCAAAGGCTACTGGAAGCTACCAGAAAAGACCAAAGAGGAGTTTACAGAGGACGGCTGGTTCAGGACGGGCGATATTGGCATACGGACGGAAGGCACAGGCTTCTACCGCATACAAGGAAGATCAAGCACCGAAATTTTGAAGAGCGGTGGAGAGAAGGTGTCAGCTCTCGAGGTTGAACGTGCTCTGCTTTCTCTACCCTTCGTCCTGGACGCTGCTGTCGTCGGCGTTGAGGACCCAAGGTGGGGCGAGATCGTGGCATGTGTGCTTGTCTTACGTGACAAAGAGAAGAAGCTTGAGTTGAAGGAGCTCAGAGATGCTTTACGTGGCGAGCTGGCCAACTACAAGATCCCGCAAGCCATGAAAATCTGTAAGTACCATAAGAGGAATAAGCACGACAACGCCAGTACGTTACTATGCATGCTGATCAGTTCCTACAGACGATACGGAGATCCCAAGAAACGCCATGATGAAGGTTGACAAGAAATCGCTGGTCAAGGCCGCTTTCCCTTCGAAAGCATAGTTGGATATAGGTGTAGGATGGGTATTTCAGGATACCAGCAATGTATAACGTCAATGCATTACCCTCTAAAGTCTCTAATGCCTGCATCCCGAACAACCAATGTCACTACGTTACATACATCAGCATCCTGAAAAGTCCGCATCTAAAGCCATTCAACCGTCGCGGGTGGTTTACTCGTGATATCATATGTCACTCTATTGATCCCGTTGACTTCGTTGGTGATGCGCGAAGATATTTGTCTTAGAACGCTCGATGGGAAATCGAACCAGTCCGCAGTCATGAAGTCGTCTGTAGTAACGGCTCGGAGTGTGATCACCTAAGTGTAAGCGTTAGCCACATAGTTCCGGCTCGTGTACTATTAAATCGGGCCCACTTGATCGTATGTCCGCCTGTCGCCCTGCACACCTACTGCTTTTACTGGAAGAAGCGCTGCAAACGCCTGGCTGATTTGATCATATAGTCCTGCTTTCCTGATTTCTTCAATGTAGATCTTGTCGGCTTTCTGCAGGATCTCGACTTGCGACCTGGTGACCGGGCCAAGGATACGGATTGCCAGACCTGGACCTGGGAAAGGATGCCGCCCGACAAGATGTGCGGGGATATTGAGTAGCTTGCCAAGCTCGCGGACCTCGTCTGTCAGGAATAGCAAAGCATCAGCCTGACTACTGACGTGTAGATACGGCTTGCCTACCTTTGAACAGCTCGCGTAAAGGCTCGATAAGCTTGAGCTTCATATCTTTCAGCAGACCACCGACGTTGTGATGCGTCTTGATGGTAGCGCTCGGCCCCTTGAAGCTTATCGACTCGATAACGTCCGGGTACAGAGTACCCTGTAACAGCCATTCGATCTTTCCTTTCGCTTCTCCTTCGTGACCCTTTGCTCGCAACTCTTCGAGCTCCTTCTCAGCTGCCGCTTCGATCTTCGCAGCTTCTTCCTCAAAGACGTTGATAAAAGTATTTCCAATGATCTTACGTTTCTGCTCCGGGTCCTCGACGCCTTCTAGTCTCTTCAAGAAGAGATCTGAAGCATCGACGACTGTAAGGTTGACTCCTAGATCTTCATTAAGCATCTTATGCACTTGTGCTGCCTCGTCCATGCGCAAGACTCCATTGTCCACCATGATAGCATGAAAGCGGTCTCCAATAGCTTCGTGCATAAGCTTCGCAGCGACTGACGAATCTACTCCTCCTGAAACAGCACCAATAACTCTGCCCTTCTCACCGCAGATCGTTCGGATCCGCTTGATCTCCTTGTCGATGAACGTAGACATCTTCCAATCACGCTTCACACCACAGATAGCGGTAAAGCGGTCGAATATCTCTTTGCCTCGAGGAGAGTGGGTGACTTCTGGGTGGAACTGAATGCCGTAGAAACGCTTCTTGTGGTGTGCAATGGCTGCAAATGGTGCTGAGGGAGTGGTTGCGATCTTCACGAAGCCTCTCGGTAACTCGCGAACGATATCAGAATGTGACATCCAGACCTATAAGCTCGGTATCAGCGTCTCTTCGGTCAGGTTTCATCAATTCCGCAAACATACCTGCACATCCTCGTTTACTCCCTCAAACAATAGATCTACGTGATCTCCTACAGCACCTCCTAGCCCTTTCGCATCTTCTGCATGATCTCTCACGACTGAAACCATAGCTTTGCCGTATTCTCTGTGATCCGCAGACTCGACTTTCGCGCCATGGAAGTTTGACATCTCTTGAAGACCATAGCAGATACCGAGTACGGGGACTGTATTCATTGACTCGTCGAAGATAGCTGGGTCTGCACGTGGTGCATCGTCGTCGTAGACCGAGTAGGGAGAGCCAGAAAGGATGATACCTAGGAATATAGGCTATCAGAATCACGTTGTGAAGCTTATACGGGTTTCCTAGCTAACCCTTTGGCTTGAAAGGCACTTCGCTCAGTTTCGTTGTGCATGGCAGCATTTCGCCATAAACGCCTAGCTCGCGCAGACGTCGCACGATAAGATGAGAGTATTGCGATCCGAAATCGAGCACCAAGCTGGCATTGTACCCCGAAAGATAACAGGTTTCCAGGTCGATTTTGAAGATTTTGGCACCGCGAAGGTCAGTCTGGCCAAGTCTTGATCTAAAGCTTTCAAGATAGCCTTACATGGTGTCGTAGGCTTCAGAGATCTTGACGACTTCATCTTGAGCTTTCCCGTTTGACTGCGACATGTTTGCAAGATATCGGTGATAGTCCAAAAAATCCTGAAACCGCGACTTGCAGGAAAACACGTAACGACTACTGTACTATGATACATGGCACTGCTACTACTTCGGTAAGTCTACGTGTTCATTAGATTTGCGAGCCTCTAGAAGCCAAAGTGCGAGCCAAAGCCGTCATTTGTACCTCTTCCTCTGCCTGGCCCAGCCCGAAGTGGTCCTCTTCCCCCACCACCTTTTCTTCCTCCGCCGCCTCCCAGCATCATATCATCATCACCTCGCTGCTGGGTTATACCAAACTTGTCCATCAGTACATTGGTCGATTCCAAATTGCGTGTCATTTGGCCAAGGATTGTTGTCAGAAGCACATCGTTTTGCTCTTGCTCAAACTCTGCCGCGAAACTGCCTTCTGTATCGACTGTCTTGGTAGCGGGATCTTGGGCACTTATACTTGATACGAGGGCAGATATTTGGCGAAGGGTTTCGTGATCTGCTGGAATTACGCCCTTATGCACGTTGCCTAGGTACTCGAGGATCACTCCAATTCTCGAGTGAAGCATCTGAATAGCGTTTCGCTGTGTGGATAGCCCAGCTACCACTGAACAAAATCTTCAAATCAGCCTAAAGCATTCTGAGTTCAGCTATCTGCAGACGTACATGTGCTTTCACTGCTTTCCTGCCCGCCTTTCGTGCCACTTGTACTTGCAACAGCCTGTCTACTAGCACTCTCAACAGCGATTCTCTCTGCTTCACCAGTCTCGATCTTGTATCCAGAATCCTCTCCGCCTGCGATCTTGACGAACTTGTTCACGCTCTTTCCGCCTACGATATCCACGATAGATTCATAGATAGCTATAGGTAGCGTGCTGCCTTTGACTGTGGAACTGATAGCTGAGGGCGATAGAGTGAGAAAGATAGGAGATTCGTTATGCGCTAGAAGCTGGGTGTGAAGGGAGAGATCCAGGGCAGTAGGTTTTGATCCAACGGTGTACCACCCGACTGCATGGTATCTCAGCATGAACATACAGACCATCGGCAAGTAAGCCATGCTCACGAAACTCGAAAGTCGGAAAGACCTGTTTGACTAGACAGGACATCAGTGAGTGCGTGAAGTTATAGCAGGATGATCTAATGCTCACATTGTGACTGCCTGTCTGTGAAGAACTGCTGATTGACTTCGGTGCCATCATCCGACAGAGCCAGCTCAAACGAGTTTGTGATTTCGACTTCGCGTCCTTGCTGTACGCCAATCAAAGCACCAATGACTGAGTAATCACAAAGCATCTTCAGCTTTCGTTCTCGTTGATCTTGCTGTGTGGTTCTGCGGACCTTTGACATCGTCTTGACCGCGCTGAATGCAGACTCGTGTGTAGTGCTCGCTGATGTTGAGCAAAGGAAGTGGATGCAGCGATACTTGGACGCCTTCATTCGAAGAGCTGTGCCCTGTAAGCACAACTTCGGTTTCCGACATCGCGAGACGGTGTAAAACAAAGCCTTTGAGTAGATTAGCCAATTATCGAGGTTGTAACGATGTTTACTATGCTACAGGTTGTTGGTAGCAACAAGATCTACTGCGTCTACAATGATCTAACCGAATTGCGTGTCCCGGTATATGGTATATATCGCCAAGGGTAATCACAGACTCTTCAGCTCTTTCAGCTCCTCATTGACTTTCTCCCACGTCGTAGTCTCTCCAAAATTATCCTTCGTACGGCCCAAAAAGGATCTCAGTACACTTCTAGCCTGAGTCTTCCAATCTTTTAAGACAAGTTCTCCATTCTCCTCTTTTCCTCCCAAATTGCGCAGTACATCAACAGTTTCGATGACTCGTTCTGCAGCGGCTTCGAAGCTGTCTTTGAAACGCTCCACATCTTCGTTCTGCACTACGTCGACGCGGTAGGCTTTTAAGCGGGCTTGGAGGGAGCCGGAAGTATCGCCAGTAGCGAAGAGGAGACGTGCATAGGTCATGTAGATGTGTGAAGAGCTTGTTATGCGTGGCAGGATGTCGGTCTCTAACAGACTCCGAACTCGGGCGGGAAGACCACGCTGTAAGGCTGTAAATCGAAGAAATCAGCATTTGAGGCAATGTAGTGAGTGATATGGAGCGAGCTCACCAGCAGCGACAGCTTCTCTATCAGCCTGGCTTTGCGTGATCTCCCTGACAGCGAGATCGACAAGTCTGTCCAGGACATCCAGATCCACAGCTTTCTCTCCATCCTTCTCACCCCGCAGTTCCACAAGCCTCGTCATAGCTCTACAAGCTTCATTCAATTCCCCAATATCGATAGAAACGAGCATGTAATTCGTCCAGATCCTCCATGAATCGTAAGCGTGTCTTATAGCTTGAGCTAAGCATGTGAAAGCAGAGCGTTTCCTATTTAAGTTGGTCTCCTTCTCTTCTTCACTGAGAGGTGTATTGCTGGATGCAGAAATGACTTGCTGTAATAAGACGGTAGCAAGGTTATTCCAAGATTCTCCATCTTCGTTCTCCAAACTTGTACATCTTCTAAAAGCTCTTTCAGAAGTAGGCCAGTCCTCCGTCCGCATAGCACAGCATCCCAGCACGAACCAGACTTTGACGAAAAGAGGATTGATAGCTAGTGCTTTCTCCAAACACGGTTGTGCCGCTTTGAATTGTTGAGCAAGGTAGAAATGCTGTCCTAGAGAGCGGATGGCTCGTGAACTTGAATGGCCAGAAACTTCCCAGGCTGTCTTATAGTGCTCGGGATCTTGTTGAAGATCGCCGAGAAGACACCATAGTTTCGCTTTTTGAGCATTGCTGAGCGCTCCGCCACTGCCTCGTCGGGTACTCATCGCAATCTCGCTCTCGAGAATCTTGCCTTCAAGCAGATCTTTCACAATCTGGACAGCTTTCTCCTGCTCTCCTAGAGCGTTGTATGACTTGGCTACGTCTTCCCACAGCTCTAGTCTCGTGAAGATCTCCAGTGCTGAGCGGATGACACCTAAACCAAGATATCGAGTTGCAAGCTCTCTTTCCAGCTCCCACGTACTCGGTAGATTTATCGTATAGAGGTATTGTAGTCGTTCATGAGGTGATGCACCCTTCTCCAAATCCAGAGCGTCTGGATCCTGCGGTTTTGCTATACTCTCCAACTTGAGCTGATCTACCAGACTCTGCATCTGTAAGAGACCTCTTTCAACTGTTCTTGATCGATTCGCTTCCAAACGCGAACGAAGCAGAAGAGCCATAGAGTAGATAGACCAGTTCTGGGACCCATCGCTCAGTATACGAGCTACGAAAGCTTGTATTTGCAGAGTCGTGAGACCGTGGCTTGGAGAAGTATTGGTGATGTCGAGCGAGAGGGCCAGAAGAATACTTTCGTCGAGTGGATGTAGGACAGGCTGGTTGTTTGGGTCGAGAGTATGTAGTTGGCCGGCTTGCGTTGGGTCCGAAGAACTCGTAGTCGAGGTGAATTGTGTCTTCTCCAGCAGAGTATCGTCATTCAGCAGTAGATCCTTGGGTTGCTCCGGATCTAGCTGTCTGTCGGTGATGACCTGATTGCTCTCATCCTGTCCAGGTGCGATGTTCATAACTTCTCTCGCTTTCCACCCATCTTCTCTTTCCCTCGATTTCGCAAGTACGACCAGCTGACTCTTCTCGTCTATCTGCCATTTCGTACGTTTTCCCATCCTTCCAGTCAACTCATACTGTAGTTCTGCAAACTTTGCTGCTGAATAGAATGTCTCGCTTGATACTTTGGTTGCTGATGAGGATAGGTGCACGAATTGAGAATGAACGAGGCCGAGTAGAAGCGTAAGGGAAGTTCTGAGATCTTTGCCTTGCGAATCGTTCGGTAGATATTCGATGTATGAGTCCACCTGTGAAAATAGGTCGTTTGGAAGCGCGACTGGCGTGTCGAGAAGTCGTAAGTTGATCAAGGACAGTCGCAGCTGCCATACAGGCAGACTTTGCAGTTGTGTACGAGAATCCGACAACTCTTCAAATATCCTTTTCGCAAGCCATAGAAAGCCTGCTTTCTTGATGAGATGGTAAGCGGGCTCTCCCTGCATTGCGAGCTCTTCAACCGCCTCTTCATTGATTCTCTCCTTATCTTCAGTTGTAGATGCATCTAGGAAGATGTCGCTGGGATTCAGCTGTACTTCTGGGCCCGTCCAATTTGTCTGTACAAATGCTTGCAGAGCTGCAATCCCGCAGACGAGTCTCTCGATATCGGACACATCTTGACTGAATGATAGTTGCAATCCATGGGTTTTGGAGTACTTGATGCTTTCCTTGAAGCGCTGTAAGATGCCTGCATAGTCGCTCTTAACAATCACGGAATGGACCAGATCATTCGCAGGAAGGTCGTTGTTCCATGAGGACAGAAGCAGAGCATACTCGTATCTTGACAGGGTAGGGTCAATGGCCATGGCGACTGATGAATGCGAAGCAAAGAAGCAGCGAGATGACTGCTTAGTCAGGACAACATTCAGCTGCAGGGAAGGCTCAGCCTGTTTACTTGGACGCATATCGATGAAGCGATTGGTAGGTACATGAGATGCAGCTATGCGATGATTGTCATCCGCACAATATCACAACGGTGGTCTCGCAGCCCTGCTCATGCTGGATGCTCGTGACAATTGAAGCGCCTCATCTTTACGCGCAAGAGCGGGCGCACCAGCTTGTAGCGCGGAAATCAATCTACTATGATACTAGACATTAGCATCTAAACCGACTCAGAACAGCACCCAGGAAATGCAGAATGACTGCTGGTTATGCCTGCTTCAAGAGTTTGGCTTTGTTCCGGCACGCACTTCGATGGCATCGACTTCGGACTTGACGGTTATATACCGGTTTCTCTGGATGATATGATGGATATGATACCACAAGAAACCAGTACCGAGACTGCAAGACTGACAACACAGCTCTGGCCTGATAACTGACACAGAGCCGAGCGGATGTGAATTCTTCGGGCAGAATACGCAAGTACCGTACATCGGTGACCACCAGATGGTGCTGTGATTCTCTCATCCTGGGTGTGCCCGCTGAGTCAAGGGTCACTGACAAATGAGAAGTCGGGCATTCCGAGGTGGGGTCATCCGGGAGCGGAAAGGCGCAAGAGATGACAACAAAGGCAATTTCTGCGATAGACAGGACTACAATCTTTACTCTCTACCATCTCACCTGCACACACATCCGACCTAGACAGCTGCCCTCGAGTCCTTCCCTACTGCTCAGCTCGACAACATGCTCTACTCAGCAACCTTCAGGACTGCATTCCGGACGAGGGCTACTCCTTCGTTTACACGTCAATTCTCAAGCACTCATGTAAGTCCACTGTGTGAACAAGTCATACCGATGAACTCTGCTGACACGCATACTCTTGTCTGTCTCGTTTCATCAGGCCAGCAATGTAAGCTCCGACTCGGCCTTTAAGCTCGCCTTCGAGCCATGATGGACGAGGATAGAAAGGCAGCATGCTGACCATCTCTGCCTCTACACAGCTTCGCGCAAGGCATATTTCCCAAGGCTCTTTTGATCCAGTCACCTTCGGTGCAGTGACGGTAAGCCATGCTCGTCCGTTGTACGGCTTTGATGCGTTGATAGCTGACATGATATAATCTGTCCGCCCAGACCGTCGCGACTGTTTCTGCGATATTCATGAAGAAGGCCGTGCAACGCAGGCTGAAGAGGCAGCTGAAGAAGGTTTGATCGTGCGTTCATTCGCCAGTAGCGTCGGAATGTTTGACATAAGCTGACTGCATGTTATCTCCACTCCATTCGCAGACTGTATCGTAGCATCGGGTCGTTCTCGTTCGCCTTTTCGCATAAATTCGTCGTTTCCTGCCTTTCAAGGTGGTGTATCTCTCACTGTCTTGCTGTGAAGTAGTGTATCATAACCAGTATACGGCTGCAAGTATCGTAATAAGTGGTCCCGCATGTGTTGGCTTGTGCTGACATTGGCAGTCTCAATCCTGCTTCACTATTCTGCCTCTTGACGCGTTCATGCCTTCACTAGGCGGCCTTCCCCTTCTGACCTGGTGTGTCATAAGTTCGCTGCAGAGTTCGTTCTGCTTCCTCTGAGCTGATTTTTCCTCTCAGAGCTTCTGACTGCAACATGTCTAGGAAGAAACGTTGTGCGAGCGACCCCGCTGGATGCATATGGGGATCGTACCGTCTGGATAAGATACTTGCAGAATCTGCACATCCCATGCGAAGCCAAGCCGTTGCTAATGTTCCATAATGATGCTGGTCAGTGGTGCCTGACAGCCGCCACCACGTTCCTGCTCAGCCAAGCCTTTTGATTGCCGGAAACTGCCAAGCCATCATCTCTTTCATGCCATCAATCAAGACGACTCCAGACCTCACCAATTGCGACAGGAATCTTCCTCCCTCTTTGCGAAGGAATGTGCTACCCTCCCTCTTCTGAGAGAACGTGTTTGAAGATTTGACAGTTGATGAAGTTTCCATGACCATAAAGAGTCTGCTCTGATCTCTCCTTTGACTGCTAATCATCTCGACCACTTCTTCTTCTTCTTCTTCCTCATTCCCTCGTCGTCTCTGATCTGACGGACTGATACCGCCCTCTCCTGGGTTGACCATATTTCTGTCCCCGTATTACGAAGAAAGAAGAGCTTGCCCATCATGCCGAAAATGACTCAGTACAACTACCTCATGGCCATTGGCACAATGTTCTCCCTCCTTGATGCCTACAACATCGGAGCCAGTGCGTCTTGTCATTTGCGGAATCAACGAATCTTCCGACTAATGATGCTTCATTTAGACGATGTCGCCAACGCGTGGGCTACTTCGGTATCCTCAAAGTCTATGACTATGAGACAAGCCATGCTCGGTGCCGCAGTGATGGAGTTCCTTGGAGCCGTCACTGTAGGAGCCCGTGTTGCCGATACTATCAAGAATGGAATCATTGTGAGCTCGAGTCGCCTACCAAAAATGTTCTCACACTCATTGCGATGTCTCCAGCCCAACAACGTCTTCACTGGCCAGCCTGGTCTACAGATCCTCGCCTTCACATGCGCCATCACCGTATCTGCCACATGGCTCATGTTCTGCACATACATGTCCTTCCCCGTGTCCACCACCTACTCTATCGTCTCTGCTGTAGCAGGTGTGGGAGTAGCCATCGCTGGTGCAGACCGCGTCAGATGGGGATGGCACGGAGGAAAAGGTCTCGGAGCCATCTTTGCTGGTCTCGCTATCGCCCCAGCAATGGCAGCAGGCTTCGGTGCTGCTGTTTACCTCCTCATCAAATTCGTAGTCCTCGCTCGCAAGGACCCTGTCAGGTGGTCAATCTACACTGGACCATTCTTCTTCTTCCTCACCTCTGCAGTAGCGACAATGTCCATCATCTACAAAGGTGCTCCCTCCCTCGGGCTTAACAAGCTGTCCAAGTCGACCACTGCTGCCGGTATCGTAGGAACAGCTGCCGTCATCGCTGCTCTGTCTGTTCTCTTCTGGATTCCTTACGTCTATGGCAAGGTCGTCAAGAAGGACTACAGTATGCCTCAGTTTTCACTATTTCCCCCAATAAAGCGTTAGCTGACTCTGCGACCACAGCCCTTCGATGGTACCATTTCTTTATGGGTCCCCTCCTCTGGTCCCGTCAAGCTCCTGCCGATGCTCAAGAGATTGCCTCTGGGCACGTCCCCGACTACCGCTTGGGCGAGAAGCGCCCTGAACCTGGCCAGCTTGGTATGCGCTTTCGCCTCTGATCAATTTCATGTTTCCAAGGCTGATGCTATGGTCTTCCTCCTCAGTTGGTGGCAGCGACGCCAGCACCGTGGGCGAGGCAGATGCAGAGAAAGCCCCCGCTTCACCCTTGGAGAAGCCAATGGAGACCGAGGAGAAACCCGGTGTTTACAAGAGCCTCTTGGCCTCCCAGGTTGAGAAGCTTGACCGTCATCAACTCGACCCAGAGTCTCCTTGGTACGCACCTAGCAACTTCTGGATCATCATGAGATACCGCTCTGTCCCTTGGGTCATCAAGACGCTCACCTACGGATCCGAATACGATATCCGTAAGCAAGACCTTCACGCTCAAGGTAGACTTACTCTGATTGTTCTTCGACAGACGCTGCACAGGCTGGAGTTGCCGGTACTAAGGAAGGTCGTCACATGGCCAACGTCTACGCTCAAGCCAAGCAGTTCCCCAACGAAGTCGAGCACAGTTACTCCTTCATCCAGGTTCTCACTGCATGCACTGCTTCTTTCGCTCATGGAGCCAACGATGTCTCCAACGCTATCGGAGTAAGTCGTTCGTCTATCCGCTTGTAACACCATCGTGCTTACTATTTGCACCCTTCTAGCCATGGGCTGTCATCTACCAAGTCTGGTCCACCGGTAATGCTGCCGCTTCCAAGGCCGCTGTTCCCATCTGGATTCTCGTTGTCGGTGGTATCATGATCGTTATTGGACTTGCAACCTACGGCTACAACATCATGAGAGTTCTCGGCAACAAGCTTACCTACCACTCTCCATCGCGAGGTGCATCCATGGAATTGGGAGCTGCTATCACCGTCATCCTGGCTTCGCAATACGGTCTTCCCGTTTCCACCACGATGTGCATTACTGGCGCTACAGTCGGTGTAGGTCTCTGCAATGGTAACTTGCACGCTGTCAACTGGAAAGCCGTCGGTAAGCTATTACTCCATGCCTTACATGCCGAGGCACCATCGCTTATATTCTTCGCCAGGCTGGATTTACATGGGATGGCTCTTGACCATTCCTCTTGCTGGTACATTGGCAGGATGCGTAAGTCTCGAAGATATCATAGAGCAAAGGACTCTTGCTGATTTTTGATCTACAGCTCGCCGGTATCATCATCAATGCACCCCGACCCGCTGGTTTCGTCAACGCGTAATCCATCGATAGCTTGATTCTCGTAATGGAAATGGTATCTCGTAGTATAGGTTTTTAGGTATTCATAAAAGACTTGTCAGCAAGTCCGTCCTGTATAGAGTGAAGTCGCCCAGTAATCAGTAAAACAGCATTGAAGCAAGCACGGATACGTTCTGAATTGGAACAGCGTTAATGTTGTCTAAGTCCCGTGCGTGCTGCCTTGCTGTTCGCAAGCGTATGACTCTGGTCCATATCGACTCCAGCTGAATGTCTGAATGGACAACATTATCAAAGCGTCCTCGGCGACGTTGTCGTACACTCTTCGGTAGCCTCTCAAGCCTGCTCCTGGTGCATCTGGTCTCGACGGGAATCCCTTCAGTCCATGGGCTCTTCGGCATAGCTGAGCAGCGCTTCAAGTATGAAGGCCTCATCGACCTGGGTGCACTAGGCTTGGACAATGCAGATGGCATGGTGGCTGCTGTTGGCGACGTAGACGGTGACCAGATGTAAGCTTGCGAGCAGCCGCGAACGGGCGTGACCAAGTCTCGAGGAGCCGTCAAGCTGGAATTGCGAGCTAACGCGTTATTCCTTCATCATTCTGACAGACTTCAGCTCTTTGTGCTGAGCGCAGACCAGCGGAAACTCAGCACTTATGCTTGGAACAGAGGTAAGGGACAAGCGGCATTCTCAAAGCTGTCTGAAGTTCGCTTGCTTACTTGTACCAACAGAAGCATACACCTTCCAGCTAGCACAAGACTCACAGCCTATCCACGCACCCTTCACCGTAACAAATGTAGTTCCGGGCGACTTTGACTACGATGGCAGATTGGACCTTCTGCTCATGGGAGAAGACAATCCTGGCGGATGGTGGTCAGAGAAAGAGCTGAAAATGGTGTTCATGCGAGGCCTAGACCAGGGGAGCTTCGGTAAGGACTGTCTATCATCACATGCTGACCAAGCTTACTGCTGTTCTTATAGCGAACCCTACATCTTTACCGTCTTCACAACTACAACAACCGATACCTCTCGATGCGCAGGGTGACATGCGAACCGATCTGCTTGGATTTCCTTTCGGTGACGATAAGAATCAGAACCTTAAAGTATGGCAGAACAGCTGGCAGGAGAGCAATCAGACAGAGATCTTCCGCTTGTAAGCGAGTGACTATTATCTATCACTAGTTGGCTGAATTCTCTACATAGGGCTGAACCTCCGCTAGATAGCGCAAGCTTTAATTGCAAATTCCCGAACCCTCACTCGAATGCCTTCATAGATCTGGATGGAGATTGTCTGGCAGGTCAGGCACTTTATGCACTTTAAATAAATCTCGTGCGAGCGACCTGGCTGAGAGATACTTTCACAGACCTCTTCCTAGTCTGCCAGGATAGTACTCAGGCCGACCGCTTATCGTTCCAAATCTGGACCAATGCCAAAGATGCGGGCTTCAGACTCGCTCTGACAGGGAGCCTCCCACCTGGCGCCGGTCAAGTGACGTTCGCCGACATGGGTCAGTGGGCCAGTAAGACGTGCCACACTCCGCTGATTTCTTTTTTAGACCGAGATGGAACGACTGATATAGTCTTCCCATCCTGCTCGAGCGAAGGCTGCTTCATCAATATTGCTTACAATCAGCAAATGCCGCTGTGCACGACCAAGGCTGGACTTACCACCAGCAACGCACCACAGCCCGAGCGGTGTAGAGAAGCGACCAATCTTTGCGTTGCTGATCCCCAATTCTCCTTCGATTTGTCGCTTTCTGACAGTAACTCTGTGGGTGGTGCTGAAGCGCAGTCAGACCCAGACTGACAAGCTGGCGTGTACTCAGGCCTTCCAGCGAATACCTATATCAAAGCTCATACCTTCATCCCCGTACCTGCTGATGAGCGACTCTAGCTTCAAAGGCACTTTACCTGTCCCGCTGCGGATAGGCGATTACAACAAAGACGGGTACCCAGATCTACTCGCTATCACGTCTTCGTCATCGTCATCGTCTCCGAATCAAGGTCAAGTGTCACTACTAGAATCTAGCGAATGTGACAAGAAGACCTGCTCCGAAGCTCAAACAAAGGCTGGAAGACGGTCCTTTACCCGCCTAGCCGGCGACAAGGCCGCTGCGCTAGACAAAATCAAGGATGCAAAATCGGCTATGTGGTTTGATATTGACGAGGATGGCAGCCTCGATATACTTGTGCAGCGGGCCGGCAAGTCTGGCGGAGCTAGTCGCCAAATCAGCTTTATCAAGAATAACTACTTCCACGATGCATTCTTCCTGAGAACGCTGTGTAAGTAGCTGGCTTCCATCGTGGCACGCAAGCTGACAAGCTTTCACAGTCGGCAATGGCGCATGCGAAGGCACTTGTGTTAGTGACAACGGAACACGGTATCATCCGTACGGAGTCAGCTACTCTGGCGCATCCTACAAATTCACTGTTCTCGATACATCTGGCAAGCGGAAGGCAACTCAAGTCGGCCAGCTTGCCCAGACCTCGTATATGTCCCTCATAACGCCTTATTCGTACTTCGGGCTCGGCCGGACGAACAACTACGTCGAAAACTTGTTCGTTGGAAGCACAAGGCACCAAGACCAACATTTCATCTCGATGGAAGGCTTGATACCGAACTCTCAAGTCGTCATTGTGCCTTATCAGCCTGAGGAGGGACAGTCGCCAGCAACATGGACACGGCAGCTTTTCTTGCAGCCTGGTAAATGGATACCATGGGTCGGCATAACCTTGCTAGGCTCTCTCGTCATCTTGTCCATCACTGTCATCGTGCTGCACGTAAACGAACAGCGACAGGACGAAGCAGAGAGGCGGAAAGCGCAGCATCTCATCAACTTTGATGGTGAGCCTCTTTAACCTCGTCACGGTCTTGTCAAAGCTAAGTCAGTATATGTCCGCAGCTTTGTAGATCAGTCTGCCGGAATGAAGATCGAGGGAAGCTTGTTTTAGTAGTAATGTAACATTGTTGGTATACATATACAGCACGTGGAGAACATTGTGGTGCAGCTCAGTAGGCACTCGTAGTACCAGCGTGGCGCGAGGAGCTAAACATGCGACTGAGGGAGAACTTCTCATGGCGACCTGCGTTTCTTATAACACCAGCACTGGTATGCTCAGTGTGCCTGCGCTGGTTTGGAGGGCGATCCCAGCCAGAAGCCTGCTGTCTGCCGTTGCTCAACCCTTGTGTGGCTGTCATGCTTCGAGGCTGCGGTGGCGGCCTGCTGATAAAGGTGTCTTGAGATCTGTTCGTAGTCCTACGGGACAGAGGCGGTGGGGCAGGAGCTGTCGTGGTTGCATTGGCTTGCAAGGGTCGATGACTAATGGTAGAGTTGACAAAAGATGGACGTCGACTGTCCCTGCCTGTCGAGGAACTTGCTGTCGGAGCCAATGGAGGTCGTCGGAACTCAATCGATGCGTGATTGAAATCGGCTCTTCGCAAGCTAGTGGCTGGAGAAGATCTGTGACTGCCATTAGACGGCATCATAGGTCGTCTTGCTGTTGCATCCGCTGCCTTTCTGCCCATATTTGGTCGAAGGCTCCGGACTTCATCGAATTGAGGCCTCCAATTGCGATCATACTTATGCTCCCAGAATGGAATGTTCTGCCCAGCATTCATGAGATTCGAGGAGTGTATGGCAGCTGTATATGCATGGTCATAAGCCTCGTCGGCAAAGTTGAAGGTTGCGCTCAATTCAGTGGTTTTGACGGGCTTTCTGGCTGTCTGTGACATGAGTTCGTTCGACGGACGTCCTGCGTCACGACCTTCAATGATTGAAATCGGTGTAGTGTAGAGTCAGCGATTTCAGCGACGATACTGTTAAGGCAGCGGGCCGGACTTTAAACGCGCTGCCTAGAAAGGAGGACATACAAAGGCTCGCCGTGTCGGTCAGACGTTAGAGGCGTAGGTGTGTTCCGATTTATAGGTTTCAAGAGTAGCCCACAACAACTCTGCTTGCCTGCATGCACAATTACAGCTCCTGGCCGGCTGCTGACTGCACAAGCTGAATTTATAGCTTGGGCTACGTTTGCGGATTAACCAGAGTAACACCAAGGTAGATACATGTCGGCTCAAGGCTGCGAATCCAGTTTTTGATCTTCGGCACGCACACGCTTGTTCGAGCCGGCTTGGGCGGCTTCACCAGCGGCTGAGGGTACCAGCCCTCGCAGAGATATGTCATAAACCACTGTGAAGTGTACTGATCAGTCAGGTAGGACCGCAGTCGGAACTTAGAGAAATTCCGAACCTTCTTCCATCTTTTTGATGTCATACTGTGATGAAGGAAGGAGAAACTTAGCATCCTTACACATACGGAAACCAGATGATTACCTTCATGCCGTCGAATCGCTTCCTCAAAGAATCGTTCTTGAGATTCAATAGCCCGAATCCTGCATGAACTTCCTTGGAGAACTTGGAAATCTTCAAGGGAAGCGCGAAGTCTGAGTTGACTATCGAATTTGGACATAAACGCGCCTGCGACGACAACACACAACTTTGTTAGCTGAAGAGTCGGACAGGTTTGGGAAACAAAGTACGCACAAGCTCGTTGATGAGGGTAATGACGGAGTGGAGGTAATCTTCTATACCGAGCTTGAAGTTCTGTGCATCAGGCGCAACTGAAAGAGACTCTTAATTTCCAATCTCGTCCAAAATGACAAGCGAGACTCACTGCCCATGCTTTTCGCAGCGTCTGTCGATGTTATCAGATCGTCATGTAGAAGCCAGTGTATAAGAACAATAGCGAAGGAGAAGGATTGCAGCGAGCGAGTCCACATGTCGTTGTACTACCGAGCGTTGGATCAGTACGACAACACCAGCAATCGAGAAGGCACCCAGACCAACTCGATAGTATTGGTCTTGAGGTACCAGAGCTGCGATGCTGCTCAAAGTGGATATACAGGACGGCAGGAAGCGGTCTGCGTTTTTGGCGAGGTCTGCAAACTGCGATGACGGTATGGCATGGATGCTGTTGAGGCTGGGAGAGCATAACGAAGCCCTCAGCTACACGAACCATCGCCAGGCTAGGGCGCCAGCTCACTGAGCTGACAGCGCTCTTGTGTTGCTGTCGAAATCGCGGACGGTATCGCGAATCTTCTCGCGCAAAGCAGCCTCGCTTTCGAGCGAGCCTTGCAGCTGCGTAAACACCGCGATATTCCCTTGTGTCTGCTGAACGTCCATCTTAGCTGGTCGAGTTCTGTCGATTTACCGGCTGGCGAAAGGCTGTCCTGGGCGCTGGAAAGAGACGATGATCTATCATTACATGATTGTAGAATGGTAAGTAGTATCTATCTGTGAAATACACGATGGTATACTGATGAACTAACAGTCTCATTGCTGCAGCTTCAACCAATAACAGCTTCTATGCCTCCCATGAGCTTTGCGGAAAATGTCCCACCCGACTCAGCCTTCATGTCTGACAAGTCACCTTTCTGATGTCTAAGTTCCTGTCCACTGCCTAATGAAGCGGCCGTTAGCGCATCATACGCGCATGAGGCGAAGCTCTTTACGCGAATCTACTGCATGTGCTGGGTCTTATCGTTTTTCTTGGCCTTTCAGGAACAAGCCTTGGTAGCTCCTCAGATTGATGCATCGCTAACTTTACATCACTCTTGTGCATGCGGTACTGCTCACTAGCTGCGAAAAAAAGCCTGTTTCTGCTCCGGTAGCTGATAACCGATTTCGAGCAACGGCAGGAGATTACATATATAATATAGAAGCTCTAGGTGCTTCTTTCCTTTCTTCACCTTCATATACACAACCATCCATATCCCTATCTTTCCATTCCATATCTCCTATCGTCAAGATGCATCATAAGAGCTGCATTGTAGCAGCTGGCCTATACTCAGCCCTGGCTGCTAGCGCTGCACCATCTCTCTATACCAGACAGACAGCTCCTCTTCCTGCAATACAGCCAAATACGTTGGTAGACCTCGTCGACGAAGCCTATCTCCGTCAAGGAGCCGAAACACTGCAGAGAGTAGCGGATGAACATAACGGCACCAGAGCCTTCGGAACCCCTGGGTAGATCAGACACCGCTGCTCTAATCTTCCCTTCGTACCTAATATTACCATGTTCTCTTCAGGCATTTCGCTGGTCTCGAATGGATCGAGTCTCAACTTAACGAGACGAACGCATATGATGTTTCGAGACAATACTTCGAGGCCTTTCAATACACTCCGCTGGCGAACAGCACATTTGTGGTTGATGGTCAGCCAGCTATGAACTTCACCACACCGGAGGTAAGCTTTCAGCTCCCGTCAACCATGACTAGAGTGTAGAGCTGATCTGTCTACGATTGACTAGTTCTCGCCAAACGGTACCGCCTCTGGCAGTATCGTATATTCCGGTCTAGGCTGCGAGGCTGTCGGTTAAAGGGTCCATCTAATAAGCAGGCCATTCGCTGAGAATTATATTGCAGAGCTCATTCCCTGCCAATGTTACTGGTCAGATCGCCCTCATCGACCGTGGCACTTGCGAGTTTGGCTTGAAAACAAGTCTTGCTGCCGCCGCAGGCGCAACAGGTGCAATCATCGCAGACAACGTTGTTGAGACAGCAGATCTCCCACCTTCATCTGTCACACTCGGAGAGCCTACCCGACCTGAGGGCCCTTACGTCCCGGTTGTCGCCATCTCCTACAATTATGGCCAACAGCTGAAGAACTCAAGCGCCGCCGGTGTCATTACCGTGACTGCTCAAACTGCGCTCACAGAGACCTACAACATTCTGGCCGAAACCCGCGGAGGAGACAAGAACAACGTGATCACGGTTGGTGCTCACACAGACTCTGTTCTCGCTGGTCCAGGCATCAACGACGATGGAAGCGGAACTGTAGCTATTCTGCACATCGCTCGTGCTATGGCCAACTATTCAGCTACCAACGCAGTCCGATTTGGTTTCTGGAGCGCAGAGGAGAGCGGGTGAGTGCTGTTTCAACATGCGGGAATGCCTTGTGTCCTGATGTCGAGTGAATTTAGTCTTCTTGGTTCGACTGCATAGTACGTGTTCGCCTCAAAGCGCCATCGATGCGAGGCCGCTCTGACCTTCTTGGCAGTGTCGCGAGCCTGAACCAGTCCGAAATCAGCAAGATCCGCATGAACCTCAACTTCGACATGCTTGCTAGTCCAAATGGTGTCTATATGATCTACGATGGAGACGGCAGCACCTACAATCTCACCGGCCCAGACGGTTCAGCCCAGATCGAAACGGTCTTCGAAAGCTTCTACACTTCGGCAAACCTTTCTTCCAGACCTACAGAGTTCGGTAAGTGACCATTCGGCACGTTCAGCCTCTGCAAGACTCCCGAGGGCGCTCAGCCCAACTACCGCTCCGGTCGCATAGAGCCCGCTGACACACTTTTCTAATTGTTACTGGAAGATGGGAGGTCGGACTACGGTACGCATCTATACAGCTCTGCTCGATGATCCTGCCCTTCTGACACACGCGCAGGCCCATTCCTGGAAATTGGCATACCTTGCGGCGGTCTTTTCTCTGGTGCTGAGGAAGTAAAGACTGAAGAAGAAGCTGCTACATGGGGTGGTACTGCCGGTGTCGCCTATGATGTCAATTACCATCAGGTGAGAGCCACTGTTATTTGCTCGTGTTCGTCCGCCCGCTGACGGCATGCGGCAGGCCGGCGATGATATCAACAACCTCAACTACAGAGACTGGGTAGTCAATACAAGAGCTGCAGCCTTTGCAGTAGGAACATATGCTGGATCAATTGAGGGCTTCCCGGCCAACAACGCCACAGCTGTTGTCCCGAACCGCAAGCGAGATCTAGCCAAGAGAGCAGCACATACACATGCTGGAACAAAGCCTCACGGAGGCTGTGGACCAAAGGCGATCGAATAGACACTGGAAAAACAAAGGCAAAACGGGAAACTAGTCCTCCCAAAATGTAGCGAGCCTAGATCCCTAAAGGCTAACGCAATAAAGCGAAATTAAACTGCTTCGAATTCGATCTCCTCTATATATTTACGACAGAACAGCCCATCTTTGACCTGTTTATCTGCCTTTGCCCGGACTATTGAATACAGATGGTCTTTGAGAGTTTAGGGGCCGCTGACTTGCGCTGCGGAAGAGCTCCTCAACCGTGGGCAGCTCTTCGTCACTCTCTTCTGATGAAGAAAGACTGATGAGCCCTGGAATACTCTTACGAGCGTTAGTGCTCTGAGGCTCCTTCTTGACGGCTTGACTGCTGGCTGTTGCGGCGGAGGGTTTCGAGGCAGCTAGCGCTCGGATTTGTTGAGACTGAGGCTGAGATAGCTTATCATGCTGCTGCTCACTTGCCCGCCAGATCCGAGGCCTCGGCTCAGGCAAGCTTGGCCTGCTTTGAAACTGACCAGCTTTCGATGTCCCAGCCTCGGCTTGATGCGGGCTGGATGCTGATGAGGAAGAAGAAGGAAGGTGAGGCGGTGGTGGGGTAGGCTCATCGGTAGATGGTGTCTCGCTGAGCTCCCTCACGGTGGGCTTCTCGTTGGATCCGTGCTCTTCTTCTTCCGTAATGCTAGAGGCGGCCTGACTCTCGAGCACAGCATCATCCTCCAAAGCTCTCATCACAGTAGTATTAGAAGTGGGTCGACCATTAGAAGGGACAGGTGCAGGAAGATCGGATGCCAACAAGCGCTCTCTGTCGCGGCGTTTCCTTCCAAAGGTGCCCTTCGGCCTGCCTCTCTTGCGTTTGCCGGATGACTGCGAAGTATCCTCGTCCCTGTCTCCTTCGAAATCTTCAGCTTTGTCTTCATCGCCATCTTCATCGTCGTCTTCCTCCTCCTCTTGCTGTACCTTATCTTCGTCCCCAACGAGGCTGCCGGTTCCGGAGCCGTAGGGCGATAGAGAGTCTTCTACGACATCGCCACTCACTTGATTATCATTTAACAAGGCATCGTCTGTGTCTTCCGCTTTTACCGCAACATTTGCTGCAGACCGCACATCTAGCATAGTTCGCAAGTGAGCCAAGCCTTCTTCCTTGTCTTGCAATTGCTCTCGTAGATCTTCGATGTCTGCGTCCCGTTCGTACAGCTTTTCCTTCTGAAGCTTCGCATCGGCCTGTAGCTTCTGCAAAGCTTCAGTCAGCCGGGCTATTTCCACATCCTTTTCGACCAATTGCCGTTTTATCTAAGTAAGAAACATAGTTCAGCCTCGCTAACGATCAGCGATCACAGCAGCAGTACTGACCTGCGCAATTTCTTGTCTGTAGAGGTTTGGCCCATCATCTTCCTCCTTGACAAGCTGTAGAGCAACTAGACGATCATCCTCTTGATCCATTTCAAAGTCGCTGCTACTGCTTATCCCGCTTCCCTCGTCAGGGGCAAGCCTCTGCGAAGCAGCTGGCCGCGTCCGCTTGCGATCGTGAGATTCTTGTGTCGACTTGCCTTTCAGCGGGCTGGTAGTTGCGCTCTGCCAGTTCCGCCTCAGCACTAAACGAGCTATACTGAAGCCGTTTTCTGCTTACCCGAGGGCGCTTCCTTTTGGCAGACTGACTTTGTTGAGATGCACTTGCCATGATTTGGCGCTGAGCGTCTGCATCTGCAGCCTTCTCACGAGCCTCATTGACTTCTGACTGTAGCTTGACATTGCTCTCCTTGAGCATTCTTATCGTCTGTCGACACTGCATATCCTGAATTAGCTAGAGTAGTATGCCCAATCACCCAACGCCTACATCGTCAAGCTCGCCCTTAGAATTGGTAGAGGCAGTCTCAAGGGTTTGTAGTCGGGTATGCAGCGCGGCGCAATAGGTCGTTTCGTGCTTGAGAATGGTTGCCTTTGTGCCGTAGGATTGGCATCCTTGAGTTACGTAATTGCATCTGTATCTCTGGCAGGCTGCATCGTGTGCCGCCTTCTCCTTCCGTTTGAAAGTCGCGGGACAGCCATATCCTTTCCTTTCGCATATCATGGGCGCTTCGGGGCACGTAATTTTTCGGTGTTGTGCGTAGTCCTTTTTCAGTATGTGGTGACCACATTCGCACCGTTGTGCTATGAAGCCGCACTTTGCTGTGAATGTCAATAAAGCTAACGCATTCCTCGCATTGAATCGCACATACTTCGTCTCTGTGCTCTTCGAGCGATGCACACAGGCCAGTGTATGGACAACCATATCTGCGGAATGGGCAGCGTCGTTTGAGCAGATCCAGCTGCCTTTGAACAAAGCCAGAATTTCTCAGGTTCCATTTTGCCGTACATACGATATCAGCAGCTGGACAGGCTATAAGGCGAGTGGTCACAACCCTCTCGAGGCACGATGTACATGCCAGATGTTCCTACGTATCAGAAGGACGGCTTCTTGAGAAGGTGGAGCGGAGTGTGACATTGAGCGTGCTTACTGCTTCGCAAACGAAGTTGGGCGCATCTACGACATCTTTGCAGCTGCTGCATAGAAGGAAGTCGAGACGGCCTGCCGGCTCGTCGAACCTGAGGAGCCGATAGTAAGTATCTCGCTCTGCGCACATCTATACGCGACACCTACTCTTCGACTGGGATACCCATACTGCGTGACAGACCTTAAGCAGGCCAGACAAGTAACGAAGCAAGGAAAATAGGGGAGGAGCGCTCTGGGTTGTCTTAGACCAGGACAGTCAAGAGCGGAGTAAGGGAAGGGCAGAGATGTCGGATCAAGTAGTCGGTGTTCTAGGAGGAGGACAGCTTGGTCGGATGCTGGTAGAAGCTGCTTCGCGCCTCAACATCAGCGTCCTTGCGCTGGATCCCGCCGTCAACTCATCTGCGAAACAGATATCTTCAGCAGCCCATCTGCACGGCAGCTTCTCGGATCCAGCAAAGATAGCAGAACTCGCAAAGCAGGTCGATGTCCTTACTGTCGAGATTGAGCACGTCGACGCCGGAGCGCTGCAAAAAGTCTACGAAGAGAACAGCTCGAAAGGCGGAAGATCAGGCAAAGGCGTCAAAGTATACCCATCTGCAGATGTAATCCTGACTATTCAAGACAAGTACAACCAGAAGATACATCTATCGAAAGCCGGACTGCCTGTAGCGGACTATGTCGCTGTCGAAAGCACGGCCAGCTCGATAGAGCAAGCGATAGCAAATTTCGGACTGCCTGTCATGCTCAAGAGCAGAACACAAGCTTACGATGGCAAGGGCAACTATTTGCTGAGGCAGCGCGAAGATGTCCCAGCTGCCATCAAAGCTTTAGGAGCTGGCAGCCGACCTCTATATGCAGAACGCTTTGCAACATTCGAAGCAGAGATCGCTGTAATGGTCGTGCGATCAGCGAGCGGAGAGACCAGGAGCTATGATCCAGTGGAAACTGTGCACAAGGAGAACATCTGCCATCTCGTCCGGGCACCTCTGAGACGAGGCAAGCGCGGTACGGCCGAAAGAGCGAGGAGGTTCGCAGAGCAAGCTATAGATGCTTTCGGAGAGGGTGCTGTCGGGATCTTCGGCGTGGAGATGTTCCTGATGCCAGATGGTGAGTTCTATCAATTCTTTGTTTGTTGCGCATAGCAAGCTGATAAGTACGTCATACCAGGCGAACTTCTTATCAACGAGATCGCTCCACGCCCTCATAATTCTGGTCACCATACAATCGAGGCCTGCCATACTTCCCAGTTCGAGAATCATCTACGCGCGATACTGTCATTACCGCTAGGCTCAACTGCGCTTAAAGTGCCTGCGACAGCTATGCTGAATATTTTGGGCGCGTCTGACAATGTTAAGGAGATAGACCAAGTTTTACAAACGTCACTCAGCGTTCAAGGTGCTACCGTGCATATGTACGGCAAAGAAGGGTGCCGGCCAGGTCGCAAAATGGGACACATCACACTTGTTGCGAGCTCGGAAGCCGAGCTAGAAGTCAATCTCCGCCCCCTCATCGAAGCATTGCCCCAGTTCAAGAGCTATTACCCGGACCCACTTGCAGCTATTACACAGCGTCCCGGCGGCTTTTCACATCCTCACCCACTTGTATCAATCATTATGGGCTCAACTTCCGACCTGCCCGTCATGCTGGCAGCCTCTAAAATCCTTTCTCTACCCATCTTCTCGATTCCGCACGAGCTGTCGATAGTGTCAGCACACCGTACGCCAGATCGTATGTTTGAGCATGCCAAGGACGCAGCGGAGAGAGGAGTCAGGTGCATCATCGCTGGAGCCGGTGGTGCAGCTCACTTGCCAGGGATGGTAGCGGCCTTGACATGTCTACCTGTCGTCGGTGTGCCGGTCAAGGGCAGTACTCTGGATGGCGTAGACTCGTTGCATTCTATTGTGCAGATGCCGGTAAGCTGACCACCGCTGTCTTCGCAAAACACCGCTGAATGTGCCTTTCGCAGCGCGGTATCCCTGTTGCGACGGTCGCAATCAACAACTCTACAAATGCTGCACTCCTTGCAATTCGGATACTTGCAGCTGCAGATCCCAGATTGCAGCAAGCAGTTCTTCGCTATCAACAGGAAGCGAAAGAAGAGGTTCTCGGGAAAGTCGAAAAGCTAGAAGAGGTTGGCTGGATGTCGTACAAGGAATAAAATCGGGGCTCTTAGATTGCACTATATGCAGTGCGCAGTGCAAGCCAATCTTTCAACAGACTGACACGATGGGCATGCAGATGGCATGCAAGCTGACTCGGGGACTTTTCTACTGAAGTCGCACTTCAGACTGACCACAAATATAGAATGGCATCATCCGCACGTCTGAGGTCGGTCTTGTTAGCCTAAAGCACCAGCAAGCAAGCATGGCGCCAGTTCACGTGCCACTGATGCCAACCCTGCTGGTAACCGCAAGGGTAGCTGACCTTGAAGCTATGTAGCCGGAGGAGGCTCATACATGATACAGGACCTTCTGTACTCCTCCAACCTCCTCTTGTATACTTCACTAATCCCCAAATCGCAATGCCAGCAGCCACTTGTTTAGCTCTCGTACGCGGACGGCAGTGCTCAGCGCGGCCTGCTGGTAAGTCGCTGCCTCACTCGTCATAGCTCCATCCTAAGGCTTGTCCTCTAGCCAATTCGCGCTGGTGCTCAGTACACGAGGAACAGCAGCACAAAAGCCTCAAATCCTACAAGCGGATTTCGTTCGAATTGGAAGCCTTTCAAACAGCGCACGTCACCTTCAAGGATATCGCAACCTGTGCATCAGCCAACGAGCTTGATGCATGGGCTGTGTCGCTTCGGAAGAAATGGATCCTGATCAAGCGGTGAGCCGCATGGCTTGACTACCTCGGACTACCTCGACTGAAGCTGAAGCTGTGCTGTGTAGAACAGTAGATAGTCGCATCAAGCACCATGTCACTTACTGTGCTGGCGGAGACACGTCGCATCTGGCCTTTGTCGCGGGCTTGTTAGCCCAGCGAGACGAGCTTGAAGCACTTTTGCTCCGGATTGATGAAAGAGCATATGATGTAACTACACTCGAATCATACAGGTATCTCACTGCCGTACTGATGCGATTATACGCAGTTGCTGTTGCGGAAAGAAGACGCAGAATGGCTCAATAGCCCCACTCCCACCGGTCCTCAATGCAACGACACGGTGCTCCTACCTTCTGTTACGCATTCACAACAAGAAGTACGCCCGCTGGAAGCGATTGACGAAGAGCTATCGGAAGTTTCGAGCGAATCAGACGACAATATCTTTTCTGACGTCTCCACTGAGACCAACTCGTCCAATTCGTGTGGATCCGACTGCTGTTGTGAAACAGTATCGCCCAAGCAGCAGCGAACGCCAACGAAGCGGGATCGCTTGTTGGCGTACCTAGATTATGGCACTACCTTTGCAAGCGCGCAAGAAACCGCAAACGCTAGAAGAATCATGGACAACATCTTTCGATACGTTATTTCAAGAATGCCTCGATTGCTTGTGAGGGCCAGAACATCAGGATGCACATCGGTCAATTCCTTTATATACGGCGCCTCGTTGAGCGAAGACGAGTGCGATCGCTTGTGGAGAGGTCTGAAGTACAACAATGCTCAGCAGGGAGGGAAGATCATCGTTGATGTCATTCGTAACGCAATCTGCGATGCTGAAAGTCAAGCAGAGCAGCTCTCAGGCGCCTTCATCGAGTTACTCGGCGGCAGAGTATATAAGACAGCTCTAGACAAAGAGTTAAGCCCTGATGGCTGGGACCACTTTTACCGCTTTGTGAGCTCGTCAGCTTTCACCGAAACTGTATCAAAACTGACTTGAACCCTGTTAGACAAGCTGCAGCGGGTGTGCATTGTCCGTGACGAAAACTTTCTCTGCATGGGCGCGCAACAGACAGCTCTCTAGATCCGGACATATGTACTCAACTTGGGGTGAGCCGGAGACGACCGAATCTGAAGATGCTCTACGAGCAATGGGTGCCGTCTTCTGCGGAGGATACAGAAAGGGCAAGAGCGGCGCTCTTGAGCACGTCAAACCAAAGAAGAGAGGTCTGAAGAGTGTATGGATCGAGCGCGATAGCCGAAACTACGTGTTCCTGCGTTTTGTAGGTTGCCCTGGGCACGTACTTCTTCGCCTCGGCTAATGGATCGTTCTTCTGCAGACGTCAGATAACATAAATGTTCAAAGACTAGTCGATACCGTCCACAAGGATCTTGCAGTATGGTCGTGGCCTTGCCAAGGCGACAGTACCGCTTCGACGGTAGAAGACATCTGGATGTCTCGCCTCAGAAGCGGCAACACACCAGCGGAGCGGAAGGCAGCTCGCTGGACTGTAGATACAAGTTTCAAATATGGAGCATGCACGCACAAGAGGCTTCTGTCGACCTCTCCCGAAACGTACTTCCACTCTGGCAAAGCCTTCGACGACGGATCAACCGATGTTATAGTTGTGGATACTTCGAGAGAACAGAAGCACGAAGAGTTACTTAAGCGGATTGTCTCGGCATTGAAGCCAGATGATGCAGACGCTGCCGCCACGATACAGTCCAGCACTAGCAGCCTTCACGACAAAGCCTTTTATCAAGCGAGGATGTTCTTCAAGGAAGTCAGCTGTTGATGATGCAAGTATGTAGAGCTTGTAGATGTTTAGACTGCAATCTAGCATGTAGCTTAGTATTGAAATCGCAAATGATCTGCTTTGCTGTATGCCGTGCATGAGAGGGACAGCTGACGAACGCACAATTTGAACACCGTAAGCTCCAAGATACCTCGCCCTTACGCTCTGCAACGCTATGCTTCGCTCCAAAGCACTTTCCACGCACGCTCCGTCATTGGCTGCACCATTTGTCATATTGACAAATCTGAGACACAATCCAGCCAAATTTCTTGCCGCATAAGTCAGACTGGGCAAAGCAGCCTTTCCTCTCTTCTCCTGCTCAGCAACCCATCCATAGCCACCTTCTTGCAGTAGAGCATGGCTTCCTCTCCTCCTGCTACCAAGATGGACACTATCGACCTAGGCGGCTCGAAGAGCATGGGCGAGAAAGGCACGGACGCTGCACTTCGCCATGATGTCGCCCCAACGCGGACAACGAAAGGCAATCCTAACGATATTAGAGCTTTCTGTATCTCGTACTGACGAATAACACAGCTCTCTTCCTTAGTCTTGGTTGGCTAGATCGACTACTGGCTCCTCTGATTATCATCTTCATGATTGTGGGATGCGCAGTGGGGGCTACTACTGGAGATGCGGTTTCACGCGCCTTCAATACCGTACAGTTGAAGGGCGTCTCGCTGCGTGGGTACTGAAGCTTTGTTCGAGAGGAGCATTACTGATTTCTGTCACACAGCCATTGTCATCGGACTACTCGTCATGTAAGCTTCAAGAACTCGTATTATTCAGCGTGCATTGACATGTATCCCAGGATGTGGCCTGTCTTGACGAAGGTGCAATATGAACGTCTCCCTGAAATCTTGTCAACGCGGAAGATATGGATTCATATCGGAGTTTCTCTCGTCCTGAACTGGTTAATTGGGCCTTTCCTCATGCTTGGTCTTGCTTGGGCGACCCTGCCTGTGAGCACGATCCAAATCCAGAGCCTGAATGTATAGCTAAGATGCCTTACGTTGACAGGACCAGCCAGAATACCGAATCGGGGTGATTTTGGTCGGTCTGGCGCGATGCATTGCTATGGTAAGATCTGCCTTTACACCCAGATCCATGGCCAGCTAAAGGTGTTTCCTCAGGTGATGATCTGGAATCAACTGGCTGGCGGTGATCATAACTACTGTGCCATCTTGGTGGTCATCAATTCCATTCTTCAGATAGCTCTGTATGCTCCGTAAGTGGCTCGATCCGGCTGGCCTGAAGTGTTGCTGAACTGCGATTCTGGCAGTATGGCTGTCTTCTTCATCAATATCATTAGCGGAGAGTCGGAATTTGAGCTGCAGTACGGGACAGTCGCAATAGATGTGTTGATTGTAAGTCTTTCCAGCTTGCCATGTATGTCTCCAGAACCGGCTCTAATGACCAGTTTCCTTGACAGTATCTTGGCATTCCCCTCGCCGCTGGAGTCGTGACACGCTATGCAGTTTGGGGCTTGACATCGAAGCACTTCCTTGAGACTCGCTTCCTCCCTCTCTTTGGGCCAGTAGCACTCCTTGGCCTGCTATATACGATCTTCGTTCTCTTCGCCTATCAAGGGAACAATATCATCCATAATCTTGGGCCCTTTTTCCGGACAATAGTTCCAATGGTAATCTACTTCGCCTTGATGTGGACAAGCGCTTTCCTTTTCATTTTCTTCTTGTCGCGGAAGAATCACCAGGTCTTTGACTACGAGATGGCAGTAGTCCAAAGCTTCACCGCAGGTAGCAATAACTTTGAGTTGGCCATCGCTGTAGCAATCGCGCTCTACGGAGTCGATTCGAGACAGGCTCTCGCAGCGACAGTAGGGCCGTAAGTCTTGACCAATATTGGCCTACGAGAGCATCTTCTGATGTATTGGTGCACAGTCTTGTCGAAGTACCGGTCCTTCTGGCGTTGACGTGGTTGGCCTTGTATCTCCGGAACAAGCTGAAGTGGGGACAGCGTGGAGATGCTTTAATTGAAACCAAAGTATAGAAGGCTGGGTTTTCCTCCCAGAATGTGCAGCATATCCCCAAGACTTGATAGTTCCTAGACAAATCGCGTGTAAACCAGAACATCAGTGCCGCATCATCGATAGATTCAGTACCCTTGATGTAACATATAAGCACAGATGCAGCAGTGTCCCGACATGTATCGAGAACATACGGTCCGTCTTTCCATCAGCTTCGTTTGCGTTCGACGGATGCGCCCAGATGATTTGTACCTCGACGACTTGCTTTCTTCTTGACCACGCTTCGTCTCAAAGTTCAGTCAAGCAATCCTACGTGAACAATGTCGAATCCTCCGGTACTATGGGCTCAGCGAAGCAGGTAAGTCTGGCAGCCCTAGCACATCCATCCATTTTTCGAGGCAGAAAGTTGTTGACCAAAGAGTTTGATGGTGATGCAGCGAAGACGATGAGAGCAAGAACATCCTGATTGTCACTATCGAAGTGTGTAAGTATGGCCTTTCTTGCTGGCCTTTGTTCTCGAGGTCGTAGAAACAAGGCCCAAAATGACGACGAAACGCAAAGCTCATGCATGAAATCTCTGGACACGAACAGCTGAGATCAGCAAGGACTACACGCTCGAGTTTCCTGAAGATTCACGTCTGGTATTCAAAGGAAAGACCCAGGCCTACCCGTCTGCTGGACACACAGAACAGGCGAAAGAGTACTCTGTCGACCTCGAATTGTTCGACAAAGTTATCGGCGAGAAGGCGAAACAGAGCCTTACTGGAAAGAGCTTGACAATCACCGTGCCTAAGAAGGGTTGGCATTATTGTTTGAGAGGCCTACGCTTTTGCTGACCCGAATATACGCAGAGCTCAAGATGGAGTACTGGCCTCGTCTGACGAAGGACAAGAAGAAGCTAGCATACATCAAGACAGGTGTGTTACTACTTCGAGCTGGTGCTGCCTTGCTGCCTCGGCTCACCAGATAAGGTGTCTTCCATCCCGAACTCTGACTTATTGTCAATGTATCGTTAACAGACTTCTCAAAATGGGTGGATGAAGACGAGCAAGATGGTGCTGCTGATTTGGATATGCCCGAAGTGCGTATTACAAATCTCCTTCACAAACAAAGCACTAACGCAGGTATCTTAGCAGGACCCCGGGATGGGCGGCATGGGCATGCCCGGCGGCATGGGAGGCATGGGAGGCATGGGAGGAGGTCCAGGTGGATTCGACATGGAAGCCCTCATGAAGCAGATGCAAGCTGGCGGAGCAGGCGGCGCGGGAGGTATGCCAGACTTCAGCTCTATGATGGGAGGCGGCGCAGGCGGATTAGGAGGTGAAGATGATAGCGACGGCGATGATGATCTCCCTCCTCTCGAAGATGCCGATGCATCAGCTGGAAAAGGCAAAGGAAAATCGTCTACCGATGCAGATGATGATATGCCTGCTCTTGAGGGTAAGTGAAGCTCTAAGCAGCAGTACAGTATGTGAATAAACTAAATTTTTCCTTTTAGACGCATAAAAATGGTTACTACAAGGCCAACTATCTAGAAACCGCCTGTGGAACAGGGTGCTCTCTGCTACGATTGACTTCTTTCGTTAAATCTACCAGATGTAGTCCACAAGCAGTGCAAATGAAAACAAACAATGCAAGCTATCCGGCTTATAGCCTTCATGCACGAGTTTCATGTCCAGCCCGTTCTGGGCATGCCTTTCAGCTGATTGACTTCTGCTTCCGGGAATTCGTGATATGCTATATAACAACATAAAAGCTACTGTTTGAACTACTCACTGCCCCTGAATCCTGACATGCAGAACAACACCCAAGAGAAGAGAAGTGTAAACGAACAGTGTACCCAGGGCAAACGAGTACAGAAGAAGAAGAGAGAGAGAAAAAAGAACGTAACCAGGTCGTAAACTGAAAGCGTAATGTCGTGTCTATCGTTGCTGGATGTTCCTCTTGTGTATCAGAGGATCGTGCATCTGCGCTTCTTCTTCTCTTTTACTCTTGAGCTGGGAAAGTCTCCCCTCTGCCTCCGGATCATACGCACAGCAGTGCTAATATTTATTGATCAGTATATGGTCAATCCGATTCGAGGCCTACTTACTAGTATGCCAGCTCAAGGTTATGCCTGGATTTGGCCGAAGTTTCCACTGTAAATAACAATCCACTTAGTTTGAATACAGATAGAAGTCAACATCTTAGCTGATAAAACCCACCAAACTCGCACCCAATCCTCCGTGCCAGTGCTTTTCCTTCATCCGAACTAACTTCCCTCTCTTGCACTTTATCAGCTTTATTCCCCACGATGACGATAGGTATATCTTCAGCGTCTTTTACGCGCGTTATTTGATGTCTGAACTTCTCGATCCGGTCGAACGTCGGTTTCGAAGTTATGCTATAGACTATGAGGAAAGCGTCTCCCTCTCTGCCGAAAGGACTGCGTCAGAAAACGACATCTGATGAAGGCGATCTATCATACCGTATCCATTGGTCCCGCAAAGCAGTATATTCCTCTGTCATTGCGAGTCAGCCTAGTCCGCCTGGCGGCTAACACTCTTGTTGCATACCTTGTCCAGCGGTATCCAGTATCTCGATAAGACATGGCTCATCGTCTATGACTGCATGTTTCCGGTATGAATCCTCTATTGTCGGATCGTAATTTTCTATGAAGTGGTTGAGGCAGAGCTTCAGGAGACAAACTCAGCTAACGAACGCCCATTAACGCCTAAGAAAAATATATACTTGTATCGTCAAGGCCGTCTTTCCTACTCCTCCATCGCCCAAGACCTATTGGAAAAGCGGGTCGAAGACGCGCTCACACCCTCAGAATCGCCAATCTCGCTGTGAGTCGAGTAATGCGGCTTACGACGACTTTATATTGCGCTTTGAGCATTATTATATCGCTTTTGACTCTCCTGCGAACTCGGCTGTATTGCCAGACGAAATGTCCAAGCCTCCGATGCGCAAGAGGACGGTGATGATGCCAGCAGCCAGGGAAAGCCAACAGACTGATATATATGCTGCGAAGTACCACCAGGGGCGAGCTAGCCTATGCTCGTGCGAACTTGATTCCCTTTTCAAAAGATACGCGAGGATTCTCTTGTGGAGCTGTTCTTCTTGTTGACGCTGCCCTAGCTTCGCGGTACGCCTACGCTGATTTACCGCACTTCTCTTGATTAGACTTTGAAGTAGCAGCAAGGTGATCCAACTGCAATGCGATGAGACTGATCCAGCAGAAGTGGGTTCCGCGTGAGAAAGCTGTGGGCTAATCGCTGGTTGCCCACTCGCTCGATACGCTGGCTGATTTATCGCCTTTCGTACGGTAACGTATGTCGAGGGTATTTGTCGACTTGGTTCTGGGTGAAACGAGCAGGGTTCGGTGACACAACTCAAGGTGAAGAATCAAGGGCAATCTCTCGTAATTCAGGTACAGGCAACAGTCGACGACATAGGCAAAGTATCCGTACATGTCACAAAAGGATATATGCAGCCTGACAAGCAAAGCTGGACATCTCTTCAGCCCATACCTTCAGAAATCGAGGACCGAAATTATCTGCTAGAACATGTGTGTGATAATCGGATGAAAGATGCTAATGCGCACAACGATAACTGATGAAACTGCCAGAATGGAAAAGGGTGCTAGAAGCCTATGCGAGAACGGTCTGAACGATTGTCCGTGTCTGGAATAGTTAAAAGCGTGTGTATCTGAGATGGCCTAGATGAAGATTGGATTAAGTGAAATGTCCATTAATGACCTTGCTAACTCCAGTATGCGGTATGCGAACGCAAATGATGAATTAACGCAGACGCGATCGCACTGATCTTTCTGCTACGGGGAGGCAACGATGCCTTCGCTATATTTCCAGCTACTTGTATTGCTAGTCCTACTAAGTTCCTCCTGACTGAGATCCAGCTGGAAAACAGCAGATCCCGTAAAGCCTTTCCATTTCAACGACGATTGTCTGGTAGGTGCGACACCTGGGATCCCGCTAGGCACCCAGTCTTTATGATCACTGTCTTCTGTATCTGGTGCAAATGATACTCGCTTTTTGGGTTTGATCCTTTTGGGTATAGAAAGTTCCTGTTTTGGCTGGGATGATGATGGACCAGCTTCAGATGAGGAGGAAGAACAGGACGATAGCGAGGAGGATAGATTGAGTGTAGAGTTGGATGAAATGTGCTGATGCTGTGCGATAGGGCTCGCTTCGCTGGGAGGTGATGATTCCGGAGTCGAGGTAGACGACGATGAAGTCGAGGGAGACACCATGGGGAAGTAGGATGATGTGCTCATTTGGCGACTGTAGATGGGAATGGAGTATCCTCGAATGGTTGTGTTTCTACTGCTACTGCTGCTTTGCTCTGTAAGAACCCAAACAAAACACAACCCAGGTCAGTTTTTTGGGCCAGGAAATTGACGAGGCTTGCTGCAGCCAAGCACGACTTGCGCATAGAATGATTGATTGGATGAATGTGAAACTTTTAACTGACAGTGAAGTTGGTAGCAAGCCAACAGGTACTCGCTGGAAGATCGAAGGGGTACTGCCAAGGCTCTGATCTTTTGCTAGGCTTAAGCGTCACTGGCCTGGGAGAGCAGCTCGAGTGTTAGGAGGTATACCTTGGAACTACTACGATGTACAAAGGCAAGAAGGAAGAGTTGGCTTTACAATCTACCAGCAATTTTACCCCAGATGAGCTCCTCAACAGAATCCCAAAGGTTGGGGGCGCCGCTCATACCGGGCCGGTACATATAATCATAAGGGCGTCATCACCCAGCGATAGATTCAAAGTCGTCATCGATCGTTACATCCAGCTCGGTCTGAAGATTAAAACTCATGCCATTCGGCCTCTCTTGTGCTTTTCGTTACCTGAACTGGATTTTTTAGGCGAGAGTGTCTTTGCTTCACGCCTCTTCTGCTTTGCTCTATCGTCGCTAGCTGCGAGTCCCTCATCTGCTGCCTTTCGAATTTTAGGGGTCTTTTGAAAAGCCCTTTCGAATGCACGAGCTTCGTCTGAGACGGTGGTCATGTCATGAAGACGATAGACCTCAAGCCATCCATCGGGGATGTTTTGCTCACCTCCCCAGTGACTAATCGGTATTTTAGGAAGGCTGGCTGGGTTCAAGATGTGTGTGCCCTTCTGCTGTCGGATGAGGAGAATGATGGTGTCGTAAGCGGCCACAGAAGGGACCGGCGGTCGCAGATGTTCGTCGACCCCCTCCCACTTCTCGTTGTGATACTTGACTTGCTGAACTGCAAATGCAGCGCGAATCTGCTTCCATACTGCATGGGGTGGCCCGCTTGAGACTCTACCGATAACGCTCCATTCGTGCGCAGGTGCTACTACTTGCGCGTACCAGTTCACGAATTCCAAGGCTCCATCACGATCGATACGTCGAGTATTGGCACCTGAATCGATGAAGCGAGTCTGTAGACCCCAGATGCGTTTCTTCGCATGCCAGGTTGCACCAAAGCCGATGTTGAGTATGGTTTCCAAGACTCTCAACAAGAGAGAATCGATTTTCTTGTTCCCAGGGGTCAAAGCAGGTACCCTCAGCAGAACTTCACGTGTCCAATATTTTATAGTATCGAACGTTTGACCATTCGGGAGCGTGCTGTTGCGGGCGTCCGTGTGATGTTGATTGGTGCCTCGTCTGTCGTAATGCGCCTCCCGCTGCTTGAAGTTCTCAGTCTGCCCTATGTTGATCTGTCTCCGACCCATTTCATTAGCCTCCTGGGCGGCGGCGTTGCCCTCATAAAAGACGTCTTGGCCTTCGAATTCAAAAAGAAAGGAGCCAATCTGGCATAGATATCAGCTCTCTTACCCTTCATGCAGGACAGTCGCTCTTGCCTCACCTGTGGAGGAAGATGGACGTAGATTCCGCCGCCTTCAGCATTCTTGGTACGCTGGCCTTTAAGAAGTGGCTGGACATTCCCGTGATGCACCTCCGTCTTGAAGATACGGTTATCTTGCTCCCATATCTGTGTTACTCTGAACAAGCATAAACGGCCAAGAACCGAAACCACCTGTCAGCGGACTTAATTATGGCTGTCAGAGGATCTGAGCGCACCGAAGAAATTCATCGAAGATGTCGGACCCGCCCAGCTTCTCCTCGGCAACAAGCAATATCAAAACAATAATGTCTTCGTCCAGCTTGTTGCAGCGTGCAAGGACTGGAGGGAACCAGCATTTGCTGACGCTGTTCATGACGAGATTGCCGTTAACAAGCCTTTCGGAGATGCGACAAGTCAGATCAAGAGGTATAACTGGCAGTGAAGGACTGTATCCATACTTAAAGCCTTCCTGAGCGTCCAGCATGGCAGCCTTAAGCCAGTCGCCTATCCTACGCGCCTCCGCGAGCCTCTGCATACCCAGAACGTCGAAGTAATCTTCAAAGCATAGATAACAGTGAAGGATCTCATGTACTTCGAGGTTCGTAGCAGGGTGAGAGCCATCTGGGTAGGAGAATCTTGCGGTAAGTTGCGACACTGCAGGCGCGTCTGCTCGGGTCGCATGCATGATTGTGGTGGCAGAAACGTTATGGATGAGGTGTATGTATATGTATGTGCAATGATAGGTACTCATACAATGGTACGAAAACAAAAAGTTCAGAAAGCTCTCCCATTTCACCTGCTGCTCCTCCCCCCCCTCTCCTCGCTTTCCTGCTCATACCTACTGACCATTTGGAGGGCACCCTCTGCAGATCTTCAATATCAAACGACAGACAGCAAGTAGCACAAGTAGCATGCCTAAGGCCATCTGCGACATTGAAGGTCCAGACGGCGAGGTGTGCGGAAGGGAGTGCAAGAACAGAGCCGGTCTCCTTCGACACCAAAAGTGAGCATTAAGGTATCAAATGACATTATACACGATAGCTAATCATCTGATAGAAATCATGGACCCCATATTTGCGCGTTCGCAGGCCCTACTGGCGTCTGCGCTGAGAAATTCGAAGTCAAGTCTCACCTGGAAGAGCACATGCGGTACGTCGTGTACCAAAGTATAGATCTACAGCTGACGTGGATATGCAGTAAACACAAGCCATACAACGAGAGGCCATATGTCTGCGATGTAGCACCACCATGCGCTCAGAGATTTTGGCGTCCAATCGATCTAGACGTTCACATAAAGTAGGTCTCGACAAGCTTTACATTAGTACCCACAAGACGCTTACCCTCCGCAAACAGAACTCATCGACTCACCTCCGAAGACGCCGCCTTTCACGATGCCAAGAAAGCTAAAGCCATCAAGGCAAATGCTGCCAAAGCCGCTGATGCAGCTAAAGCTGGCCTGATCCGAGTTACGATGGCCGATGATGGCCTCTTGGAAACGATAGATGGGATTCTTGACGATATCGAGGTGAGCACTTGTCTTTTGACATGTCTAGCGCAAGTCTCACGTATTAAGATGCAATACAGGAGTACTACAACGGCAAGAATCTGGATGGCAGAGAGATCCTGAAATTAGCATTCTGGAGGGGACCGGGAAAGGACGCCCAAGCCAGAGTCACCAGAAAAGAAGTTTTAGGCATGTTGAGTAAGCTCAAACAACTTTTTGTTGCGTGATCGGTGCTTATGCGGACGCTTATAGAGCAGGAACTCCTTGATCTCGGCTACGACTCGTATGACGCAACCTTCTACGACTTTCTCGATGCCCTGTACGACGAGAATGGCACCCGAAAGTGCGATGCAAAGCACAGCTCCGTCGGCTTCACTAAGGAAGTACTGGACCATATCAAAGAGTGAGATTGAAACCGATTGTTGCGTTTTCGTATCAGGCTGAGCATGCCACAGAACTCAGAGATACTGTGTCCGAGAAATCGCTACCCTTCGCAAGACCAGTCGCCATAACGCTAAACACCAAGGCTTGCTTTACGCCGCAAGTATTGCAGAATATGCCAACACGAGTTGGGCTGCCCTTCTTTCCGCTGGCAAGGAGGTTCGTTATCAATTTCAGCTTTCGTAACTGGCAGTGTCTGAACTTCATCACGTGCAGTACGATGCCGTTCTCTTCAAGCAGAAATTTACAAAGTCGACCTGAGCAAACAAGGTTTGCAGAATAGCAATTCACAGGTAGACAAACAATGCTTCTCGGGATTGACTATCCACAAAGTGTGTACTACATGCAGTTAGGCTTTGCTATCGTTGTTACGCAATACACAAACATGCAGATACAGCTCTTTTCTTTTTGTATACAATGCTTTCTACGTATGTCTGGCTTGCTAGGGGGATATGGCCATACCCTCCCTCCGAGAAAGATCAAATTAGATCCCCCCTGCGACGCACGAGCCTTGCTCTCTCAATTTCAGACCAACCCTATCGCCCTAGTCAGCTGCCGCGGGCTCCTCACTGCGCAACACTTTCGCACTCCTCACCACCCTCACGCGGTGCGCTTCTCTCATCTTCTCTCTCCTCTCTTCAGCAGCTTCCTGGATCTTCTTCTTCTGTTCCACCATCGCTTCCGAGACGATAGATATCAGGTCGTCTACGTGCACTTCCTCGGAATGTACTGATCTTAGATGGACTGCAAGACCGGAAGGAGTAAAGCCTTCAGGTTCTAGAGAGCCGCCGGATGGTCCGCATTTTCTGCAGAAAAGGGCATGTACTTGACGATAGTGAGCTACACGATCTGCATAGTGTGACCCTGGTCCGCCATGAGGATGACAAATAGTACACCTGTCGAAGCTGTTAGACGTTCCTCCTAAAGCCAGAAAAGGTGACGCTCACTTGAACTTTGAGCTGAACATGGCACCTTCGAAGAAGCCATCCGAGTAAGGTCGGACACGAGAAAGCTCGCTTGCTACGCGCTCTTTGGGCACAAATTCCTTCTTCTTGGCAGGCTCAGAAGATTTCGTATGATTCGCGGCAGAAGGTGAGGTAGGTCGAGATAAGGGCTGCTGCGACGACGGTGCAGTTCCTCTTGCTGATTCTTGCGGATCTTGCTTGACAGCATTGCCGTCTTTGATGGGCGGAGTTTTAGTACGGCGAGGACGTTTGGCAGCTTCAGCCTGATTCTGGTGATCTTCTCTCTGAGGCTTGCCAGACGTAGCGTGTGGCTCTTGCAATCCTTCTGCGCCCTTAGTAGGATGATTCTCGGTAGGCGTGACAGGTCGAGACTTGTTGTGAGGTGGAACGGCCAAAGATCGCTTGCTGGCATGCAGTTCTGCAGATCGCTTGCTAGCCTGAGGTTCTGGCTTGTTGGTACTAGAAGACTTGGAATCCGTACTGGAAGACGTATTCTTGCCGCCTTCTGATTGTGCTTGAGGTGTATGACCAGCATTACCGACAGCAGCGTGATGAGCAGCCTCCGGACGTGGAGTGGGTTCATGCTGTTGCCGGCCAGTATGTGAGCTTCTTGGAATCCTACTAGTATTGAGGTTGGCCGGGTTATGCGGTCCTTTGTTGTCCGGCAAAGGCCCATTTTGATGTGTGGCTTTCGAAGCTGGAGCGGTCGTCGCATGAGGATTGACGGTGTGATGCACTGTGGATTGAGGTGGTGCTCTAGGACGAGACTGCACTGGTGCCCTGTTTGTCTCCCGTAGAGGCTCTCGCTGCGGCCCACTAGCGACAGCTGCAGGAAGGTGAGCCTTGTTGTTAGCAGCCTGTGAGGGTTGGGCGGCTGTGTGTCCTCTGTCAGCAGGTTTTCGATCTGCTGCAGAACATGTTGGATCTCTTCGCCGCTGTTCGGGGTGTTGTTTCTGAACGCTACTCTGCTGAGACCCGCCAGCAGGAGCTCCAGGCATTGCCTGCGGACGATGGGTAGGTGGGCGTGCTGCTTGCATGGTATTTGTCGCCGTTCGGTTCTTTCGTATTAGTCAGTGTCTGGGAGAGAGGAGTGTCAGAGACGGAGCGCACTGATAGGCCGTGACTGCTGGCAGGGGGCATCCTTTGTTAGCACGGCATAAGGGGAGCAAGTGAATCGGTCCAACAGAGTCACACAGAGTCAGTTTACTTGTGAAAGCCGCTATATCTCAAATTCAGAAGTTCCAGGCATATCCGTTTCACAGCAAGCTCCGGAGCATCGTAGCCTCGAGACGGGTGATCCAGCATATTGTACGGCATATTGAGGACAGCGTAGGCATCGCATTTGCTCCTTCTTGCTGCCCAACAAAGTCGCTGATTTGCCATATGGACACGTCGACGTATCGGTCGCAAATCAAGCCGTAAAGGCCTGACTTCGTCCAACTACTTCACCTCAACTTCTGGTCAACTCAGCTTCTGGTCTCTCGTACAGGATAGGGATCATGGTCCGCCTGGCTGCGTACGGCGGCATCTCGTGCGCTATGGCTACCTATGTCGTCCTGGCCGCCTTCAGGCAACGCAGCAACTTCTTCAGCGCGGCCGTCTATCTGAGCAAGAGTAATGCCTGCATGATGGTACATCGACCTTCTGAACATTCCCCGAGATTGTCCTGACTGTCTCTGGAACTGCCTATAGATCCTCTGGAACCTCGGGGTCTTCGTCACGATTCTGTTTGGACGGGCTCTGCAATCTATATTCTTTGGGCCGTTGCGTCTGCTGGAGATAGAGGTGTGCTCAATGCTGAGCGAACGTCCAGCTTGCCAGCTGACATCCGGCTTTGCAGCGCTTACATGAACGCGCCTGGTATGCGGTAACCGAATCTCTGCTGGCGCTTACGATATTCAGGGAGGAGTTCGATACATCCTTCGTGGTACTATTCGGCAGCCTGCTTTTCCTCAAAGTCTTTCACTGGCTGGCCGGCGATAGAGTCGAGATGGTTCGTTTAGGCTAGTATCCCCAAGAGGCCTGATGTAGGCTGATGTATCTCTTTCTAGATGGAACAAAATCCGAACATCAGTCGTCTCTTCCATATTCGGATGGTTACTGTCCTCTCGACATTATGGGTCGTAGACATCCTGCTCATTGCGTTCGCAGCGGATACGATACTCAGTGATGGGCCAAGCGTAATGATCATGTTCGCGAGCGAGTACATGATTATGCTAGCGACTCTACTGGGCATCACCCTCAAATACGGAGTCAATGTCTACGATCTTCGAAGCGAGATACCCTGGGAGAACAAATCAGTCTTTGTCTTTTATATCGAACTGGCCTGCGATTTCCTCAAGCTTGCCACCTATCTATGCTTCTTCAGTCTCATACTTACCTTCTATGGTTTACCTCTCAATATTCTCCGCGACGTCTACATTACAGCGCGAAGCTTTGTCGTCAAGATCCGAGATCTGTCTCGATATCGTCAAGCGACAAGAAACATGAACGAACGATATCCAGATGCAACAGTCGAGGAAATGGAGAGGTCATCAGACAAGACGTGTATCATCTGTCGTGATGACATGGTCGCACGTTCGCAAACAGAACAGCAACCTGCTGCAGGTGCCAACGTAAACCAACAAGCTGTAGCTGCAGGAAGGCAAGGCCTCAATGATACACCAAAGAAACTGCCGTGCGGACATATTTTCCACTTTCATTGTCTGCGAAGCTGGCTAGAGCGTCAACAGAGCTGCCCAACCTGGTCAGTATTCAATCTATTGATTCCGGAAGTATAACTAATCAGTTGTGTTATTTTCAGTCGCCGCCCTGTTTTAGCGTCTAATCAACAGTCAGCGAATGGGAGACAAGCTCAACCTGCTCCACCTCAGCCAGGTCAAGCGGCACGTCCAGCAGATGCACCTGCAGCGGGAAACTTAGCTGTACCAACAGCAGCATCGGGTGCTTCCACCTCAAGAAGTAGCGATTCCAGTGGTATCAGTAACCGAGATGGACCTCGACCACGGCGTGCAGGAATCGATAACCCGTTGGTAGCCTTCCAGAGACGCGATACGTCACCGCCTGCCCCTACAAGCACGAGCAATGCACGTCCAGCAACAGCTCGCAGAGCCTCAATAGACGTTCCAACAGGCGCAGCGATCGCTCCCGGACATCCAGCTTTCCCAGTATCGAACGATGCTTCCGAAGGTGCCAGACCTGCCTCCACCCCCGTAGATGAAAGAATGGCTCTGCGACAACGGATGGAAGCTGCAGCACGTCTGCGACAAGCAGCAGCAAGCAAGACCTCAGCGACACAGTCGCCCGGTCCTATACCTTTAGCCTCTACATCAACTCCTTCATTGTCGCCCACAGTACCCACGCCTACGATCAAGGTAGACGAGCCACAATCATCACAGACGGAAGCTAGGCCTACATCAAGCCAGAACTCTTCGCTTCAGCTGCAGCGACCACAGCCTGTATCGACATTATTACCGAGCGAATCGGTCGATCCCATGCCTACATTACCACGACCTATCAGCCCTCTTCCATACACAAATCGTACGGCAGGTAGACTTCCGACACGGGACAGTTTAGGCGACTTCGAGAGCTTTGTCGGCTTGAGCAACGGTCCTCCTCCACCTTTGAGGGGATCTAACCCTCCTCGAGCGAGTCCGTACATCAAGCCTGCCATACCGCGAGCAACCAGGGCAGCTTTCGAATCAATATATCCTCTCACGCAATCGTTTCACCTACCCTCCTTCAACGACACCCCTGTACAAGCACACGATATACCTCGCTTAATACCTCTCTTCGACCCGAGCAACCCTTCTCAGCCTTCGTCCGTTGCTCGCCTCTTACCAACGTTGAGTTCGTCCAATGCTCTTCAAAGCATGCTGGGCAACCTGCCATCGCAAGTGAATCAGCCAGAGGCAGCGCACTCGCCGGCGCTCCCTGACAATTTATCGGAGGAGCAGCTAGCAACGCTTTCCCAGATTACCAAGGAAGGTCTAGAGACAAGAATGCAGCTGCTACAGAGTACGCAGGAAACACTTAAGGCGTGCATGAAGCAAATGCAGCAAGCTCTTTCTGCCATCTCAACAGGGGATATACAAGCTGTGGCGAATGTAGCAGCTGAGCTGGGCCAGCATGATATTCCTGACGGTTCGCTTCCCTCCGTTGACAAAGGCAAAGGCAAAGCAACATGAGTTAGTGGACGTCCATACTTGTAGCTGCTGCGGAGTCGTTCGTTCAATTGCTTGTTGTATATGACGAATGCATAGCAGAAGAGGCGAACCGCCTATGAGAAAGCGAAGTATCGTTGCTATCGTCAAAGTTCGTGAGGAATATCGTACATAAGGCCGAATGCGATGACTAAATCTACAATTAATATTCGTCGAACACAAATCTGCCTGTCGGCTGTGCAGGAGGAGCAGGACTTGTTGCAGGCGCTGGACTCATGCGAAGTCCTAGACCGGTGGTACTGGCGCCATAAGGATCACTGTATCGTGGTCTGAAAGATGCGTTCGACGGCGGTTGCGCTGTTGCCCCTCTTTCGTAGTGATTATCTTGAGAATAGCCGCTGTATGCAGGCGAGCTCATTCGCCTGCTGTTAGCAGCCGAGGAGGAAGAATACGATGCGCGCAAAGGTAGAGCAGGCGTATTTGTCACCGATTCCGCCACGGCATGAATCGCATACATCTGGTTAACGTATGCTTGTTCGTTAAATCCTGGATATCTTGAAGGTGAGAGCGGATCGGGCATGCGAAGACCATTCTTAGGGACCGGCGGCCCGTTTAAGATATGCGTCTGGTTCGGTGGTGATAGTTGATATGACACAGGAGAAGGATATGCACTGTTTTGCGGGAAGGGAGGGGCGTAGTCATACGGTCGCGAAGCAGGATGCGCTGTGTCCGGCGACTCAGTAGTTGGCACAGGCGTTCGCCCGCTGCGACTGCCAAATATCCTATTTCTCCACCTGGACGGGCTGTAGACCGTATCTCCTGCATCAGAGTCGGGAGGTGGAAACTTGATTCTCTGATTACCCGTATCAAGCGAGGGACTAGGAATGGGATAGAGAACACCAGTCGAAGATTTTGGGATAATGCGCTCATAATCCTCCGTGCCGAATACTTGCTGATATTGGTGATGGAATAGCGCAGGCGATTCGATAGATGGCGAGAATGCAGTCGCTGTATTCGCCCAAGGTGCAGCGTGATCATCAAAGTCCTCCTCTTTAACGCCTTGCTCTTTCGCCCGCAGTAGTGCATCCTCGATCTCCTCCTTCTCTCCGTCGAGTACAGCTTGTTTACGACCGAGCAAGCGACTCCGGCCAAACACCTTTTCGTGGTGGTCGTCATCCTGGACCTTCTCGACATCTTTCCCAACAAGCTTTCTGCCGAACTGCTTTGATCCATCGCGCAGCTCACGCCCTACATCCCGGAAGTCCACAACATTCAGCAAAGCCTTCCATTTCGGTGTTTTCTGAAACGCCCGCTTGGCAGGGTCCGATGATGCAGGTCGATATGGTAGATAAGTGAAGGCTTTGACATGCCTGTGATTATCTCTTAGCTTAGCTAAGCCTGGATCCATCGAGGAGCAGTAGAACTCACATAAACCCGAAGATAGCCATTTCAAAGCACGCCAATATGGCTGAGATACCCACCTGAATCTCAGCTGCTGACCAATACGAAGTAGGCTTGATAAGCCCTGCCATAGTCAGGACAGACAGTGCCGATTCTTGCCAGAAGGTGAGAAAGACGACCTGGAATGCAGATGGTCAATGGACTGCTGGGATGAAGAGCTGCCTTACTTACAGCCTTGACTGCAAAGAACTTCATGAGTGGCTTGTACGGAGTGAGTTCCTCCTTCATAGTCACATAGAACTGTAGGACAGCATACATGGCGATGGTGACGGAGATGGAGATGAGAACGCTTGTCCAGACGTGAGAGTAGCGGGGACTCCACGACTCCAGGCAGTAGAGGTTGAAAGCCTGCGTCACTACGGCTGCCAGCGTACATGTAGGCCGGAAGATCCAGTACCTACGAACAAACGAGTGAGCACGCTAGTAGCCAACAAGTTCGATGAGTACATACTGTCCGATACTCCACTTCATGATGACCAAAAAGTAGGGTCCTGACGGCTTATACTTGAGCGAACCTAACGGCCATATCCACTTGTCGAATTTGACAGCCTTGAATACTTCCGCTTGATCTTGCACAGTCTCGCCGACATAGCTGAGCAACAGGTAGAAGAAGGATGCTATCACTACGGCTTCGTAGCAGTCTCGGATAAGCTGGTAGTAGATTGCGTTCTTCCATCTGACAAAGAAAGTTTAGCGGCGAACGAAGGCCTTCCAAGATGAACACGTACTCAAAGTATGAAAGCCAAGAGTAGATCGAATATAATGGCACCATAAACAGTATGCGAACGATATATCGCTGCCAACACGAACAGCTGAGTCAGCTAGGCTGCGGCAAAGTATATGTAGCTTATCAGCGTACCTGCTGAGACGGATTGGTGTAGAATTCTAGATGCTTCTTGATCAGCCATGCAGATGTGACACATCCAATAGCTGTACCAAGGCATTGTTGTCAGGAACGCTAGGTGGACCCCTGGGCAAAGTACGCACCGCCAAAGAAGCCAGCGATGATCCAGCCGACATCATGAGCTTTGAAGTTGAGCTGCCCATTGGATAGGAAGGGTTCGCTGATGTGCACCTCCGGTCAGTCCAGTCCGGGTAGAGGGTGTGTCTAAATGCTGGACTGCGTACGGGTCTTCAGGCATATGCTCGATAGGACAGCTAGTCGAATTGCCCATATTTGCGAGCGATGGCAGGAATCTAGCAGCTGGCGTAGTCGTTTGGCCGCGTAAACGAGGTCCACAGGCGTCGAGATCAGGGATCAGCAGCAGCAGCAGGCAGGCATGTCACTTTGATGGATGCCGCATCGCGTCAGTAATCATAGAGTTGGCATGCAGTCGGGTCGCCGAAGAACGGTTTGGGCGCTGGTTCCGCTGGGCCGTTAGAGGGACTGCCTTGCTGGTCGAGATTGCAACTTATTGATCTTTGCTTGAAACCATTTGCCATAAATCATGCTTGCGAACACAGCGACGACGAGGACTTTGCAGCAAGTATGCTTGAGAAGCAGCTTGTTGGGCGCAAGAACCTATGCGACTCCGGCGAAAGACGAAATTGTCGGAAAGCTTCAAGGGCAGATGAAGGAAGCAATGAGGGAGAAAGACAAGTTCAAGAGTCAAGTGTTGAAGGTGAAAGTGATGCACACTGCAATTAAATCTGGTCTGATTTCGTCAAAGTAGAGCGCGCTATCCGACATCCAAGCAATGCAGCATCACGAAACACCTCCGCCAACGATACAAACGCTTCTGAGCTCACTATCCAAGCGTAAAGAAGCACTGAAAATCTATGAAAGCCAGAACAGGCCAGACCTAGTCGAGCAATACACGAAAGAGATTGATATTCTGGAAGCGATAGTGCCTGAAGACGCTAAGGAAATGTCGCTAGAAGAGCTTGCAAAGATGGTGAAAGACGTTATGGAGGAGCTGGGAGTGTCAGCAGGTAGTGATCCGAAAGCAGGGTTAGGGAAGGTCATGAAGGAAGTGAAAGCCAGAGCCGGATTACGAGCTCAGAATTTGGGGAAACAGCTAGCAGATACTGTCAAGAAAGCGTTAGCGTGAGCTTGCGCAGCATTCACTCGGTTGGCCGGAAAGAAAGCATGAACCGCGCATGTTACGAGCCAGAAGATATACCCACCACTCCTTTATTGCATCTACAGAGTCGTCATGGTAGCAGTTAATGTCGTTAAATCATCTTCTTACCCCTCCCTCCGCCTTCCGACCTATTCTTCCGCCAATTATTCGCAAAAATGCCCAGAATGCCGACCATCCCGAGGCCGCCAATCCACATGAGAGCTCTCCAGAGCTGGCTGCCGATATTTGAAGCTGCTGCTGCGGCCAACTTCTGAGCATCTCCTTCCAGCAACCTATTCACAAGTGTGAAGATCTCGCCCGATCTGCTACTGAGCGTTCCTAAACTCTTGTTTATCCGCGTAGTCAAAGTATCGACTTTGGCATTCAAAGCCTTGATGTCTGTCTGCATCTTGTCCAATTGTGCGGAGACGACAGGTCCGAGAGCCTCTGGCTGAGCTTCTCCGGGTTTCGAAGAGCGCCCATCCACGAGGCGAGCCATGAGAGTATGCATCTCGTTTAATTGGCCTTGTACGCGTCCATCACTATTTCCTCCCTGACTGACTACATTGTCTAGCCGGCGCGCAAGGGCGTCGATAGCTTCTGTCATTCGCGCTTGTGCAGCCAAGATTTCTTGAAACATGGTTGCGGGCTGTGAAGCATGTTAGCATCTCCCGAGACGCCAGGCATCACACTTACATCGTCAAGATCCTCCAACGTGCCGGCAAGCGGAGCGCTGTCGCCTTCTTTACCCTGATTTACGGGCGGTTGTTTGGCTTGTCCTGTTTTATCGGCTTTGCCAGTCACTTCCCACGACTCGAAAGCATAGACGTCTACGGAATCGGGCTCTGTATTGCCGCTAGCTAGCGCGGACAAGCCAAAGTGATAGCCAGTCGGGAGCTGAACATCCTTGACTGTCAAGCAATGATGGCTGAAATTTCGTTTCTCTTGCGACAGCGTTGTATGCGGTTGTAGATCTAGATCCACCCTGATCTCCTTGTTGAAGTGTGATATCCTAACCCAGACTAAGCCAGGCGCATTCCTGAATGCAGCTTCACACTCTCCGGCTACCTTCTCCAAGTAGAGAGCTTCTTGCTCGGCTGACCGCTTTTGCCCTGTTTTGTAGTTGTCATACCATTTGCTACCGGTCTTACCGTCATCTATCAAAGCCGAAATTACGTTGGTAGCGTCTGCTCCGAAGCGCCAACCAACAGGGTCTGACCTCGCTAATAAGGGTGCAGAGGGAGCAGAATCTAGGATGATACCAAGCCCATCGAAGTTGATAGATTGGCCAAAGAAAGAAACCGCAGAATCCGGATCATTGCTCGACTCTGTTGCTTTTATTGATTGTTTAGTCGGCGATCCGGTCTAGTCGTCTTGAAGCTTCAGCAGACATCTAAAGAGCGTGGTTCTAATGCTCACCTTTGTATACCAGAAACCCAAGCCTCTGCCGCCTCTCGGGCTGCCCGCCTGTGTCCTCACGCTTCCGTGCACTCGAAGCGCGATCTCTACTATCCATTCTTCTGCTTTGACTTCTTTTGATGTGAATATAGCACCGTGAGCTAGCGGTATCGGAGGGACCAATCTGATGAAGTCAGGCGAAGTAGGGATGCGCGAGCTAGAGTTTCTCCCAAAGACGTTTCAGCCGCAATTATACGTGACATTATCGACGAGCTTTCACGAACGCTTGTCCAGTAACTTGGAAGCCGGTGATTTCGCTATCCTGGCCAAACGGGCCTCGAAAGGACGAGCTTGGAAGCGGTTTCAAGGGAGGTAGAACGAGAGGTGCGACAGGGTCATTCTCTTGCGCAGAAACAGGAGAAGCTATGGCATGTAAAAGAGTCGAAAAAGCCAGCCAACGACTGAGCATTCTCCTTAGTCGTCCACAAGGTACCGCAAGGATTACGATGTCGCGATGCTTCGAGATGCTCGGTTTGACCTCGTTCAAAATCTTCTTCAGGAGTCGAGATTCAGTGCTCGTAACGATTGAAGGTGTATCGAAAGGTCAGCAAGAGCTGAGCCGTTCTCTCCTTCCTACCAAATCCTCGAAAGCGCAAAATATGGCTGTGCGACGACTCAAACCATCAACGCTGGGTATCATCATCATGGTAGTGCCAGGTGCGTTGGCAGTAGATTCAAGGCTCGCCAGGCTTCCTGACACGCTTTCGCAGCAAGCTTCTACCTCGGAACAGCCTTGAAGAATGGAAGTCTTGCAGCAGAAGACGCTCCAATCCACTCTCCTTCATCATCTTCTGCTCCCTCGCCAGTCTCGTCGCTTCCTTCACGTCCATCTGCCAAATCTGAGGAAAGCCCGAAGCGAGATCAGCAGGTCCCCACTACTATGAGCGATGTTACCATACTACAAGCTAGAATTAAAAGGTGAGGTGATGCTGGCTGCCCCGCTGGTAACGCTACTGAGCAGACTCCTCTGCAGCCTAAAGACTACCAAGTTCGCACTAGAAAATGAGATCAAGGATAATCAAGAAAAGCTTAGACGTGTCGAAGAACGGACGAAACGAAAGGAAGCGGGACTATCGAGCTAATCTGGCGAGAGCACTACGGCACCCCGAAGACTGGCTGGAACCATAGTGTAGCAAAAATCTCGAGCGCATCTACGGTTGCAGACGACGTGCTTCAAACGGCCTTCATGTTCATCACACAGTAACAACAGCTGCGATCCAGTGCAGATCCAGAGATACGAAATGGCTGTGTCAAGTCGCTGGACAGGGCAGCTAAACTTCAAACGCTCGCCTCTTTCCATTCCTCCATCATGTCGTTACTGGGCTTGTTGGCCTACAATCAAGGACGTAAGGCTTCTTCAGCTGCGACAGAAGCCGTAAAACAAGAGCAGGATTAAGCTCAGACCCGGGCTCCAGTTATCTACCGAGCGGCAGCTTTAGCGGAGCGAGGCCAAGAGATGCAACCACCTCGTAACTGTCAACAATGTGCTCGAAGACGGCAGACTTTTCATCCCCGGCGCTTACGGCCTCAGCTGGCTGAAAAGCGTACTTTTACGGAAACTATCCTGAAAGGTCCGCATCTGCTCAGTGCGCCTGCAAGACACGATAATCGACCAGTCGACGAGGCATATATACTGGGCTTCAAGTTGGAAGCTTTGCGTCAAGCAGACCTAGCCGGCCGGGAACGGCTAGTGCCTTCTGCGGACCCATCAGTTTTCGACACCGACCGCGAAGAGCTTTCTGTAAGGCTTGCCACTATGGCAGAAACGCCTCAAACACCTCACTTGCTCTCACCGGATCGCTACACCCGATACAGTCGCTGGCCAAAGAAGCATCGAAAGGGATGACGGATCGGCACCTGAAGTCGGATGCTACCCAGTTGTGCCCTTGGTGCGTCCGGTCCCTTTCATGGCATGCTCTCTGTGCCGACCAGAGGATTCTGTAGCGGATGGCCAGACTGCTTTCTAGGCAACACAAGTATATACCGGAACACCAAAACCTTAGCATGCAGGACGTGCGATCTAAACAACCACAAACAACGGCCAACCTGGCGAATCGGCCCGCTTGGCGTCCGCCTGGACCTCACCAGCAAAGACTTCGACCTCAGACCGATCGCCCACAGGCTACTGTTAGTCGATGCTGCTCCTACCTCACAAGGTGATGCTAATGCCATGTGTTTTCAGCTCTCAAGCATTAGTAGTCGATTCAGGGATTTGCACTTGCACAACAAGAAGAACGTTAGGGTCGCGTCACACAGGCGTCCGCTGGTAGACATCAAGAAGGAAGGTCCGGAGACAGAAGAACTTAATGATACAACCCTGCCTGCTGTCATGGCGGCGCTGGGCGGCATAAACGCAAAGAACGGTTGCAAGCGCAATCTGCCGGTCTACAGGCAATCGCTATTCGACCGCAAGGATCAGCTAGGAAGACAATGGCTGGCGGACCACAGAGCATGGTCTGAAGAGTCTCAGAGGCGGGGAAGCACGGCATCCAACGCTTCATATGATAGCTCGAACGAGCTATGCAGTATCGATGCCCCTTGTGTTCGACATGCTCGCATGTTGCGAGCTGAGCAAGGTGACAGGCCTCAGCACTCTCAACTATCGGGCCGAGGTAACCAAACCGGTGCATCTAAGCAAGGATTGCGACAGAGATAGACGGGTTTCCCTCGCGACCGACGCTGTGCGCGTTCTACAGGTCCAGTAGATGGCTTTGTTGTCATATACGTCACGACCCAAATCTCACCAGCTCACATTTCGCCCATCACCCGGCTAATGTGGTTTTACTTTCAGCGCCGCCCCTCGTCAGGAATGTCGAACGGGATCGGGAATGACAACACGTAAAACTTTGCTTGATTCAGGACTCTGTCTCCGCTGGACCTCCACGTCCCTTCTCACTCGAACCTCATGCAGTCCCGATGCCCCGATGACCGACTGTCTACACCTCTGACACAGAACAGGACTCGAACAGGCTTTTCGGGTCGACTTAGTCGTCCCTCAAGATGGCTGCAATCATCACCGTCCTTATCATCATCATCATCTTCTTCTTCGGCGTCGGCAACATCGCTTGCCCACGCGACACCTCCGCAAGTGCTCCCTGGACCTGTTCAGGACCCTCATGCCATGAACCCTCTGCAGCGAAAGCGCAGTACCCATGCCTCCTCCGTCGTACCCTCATCAACCGTGTCTTCTCCTCCTGCAAGCCCTACATCACCCGGAGGCACCTACAGCCGCTTCAGCACCCGCTTTAGAAGCTTGAGTAATACTGCCAGGGAGAATGATGATCAAAAGTACACATCGCTGCTTGATACCATGAGCAGAGATGCGCCAGCCTTGCCCAAGGTCCCCAAAAGAGCGCTCCCTTCCGCACCCCGATTTGCTGGCGACAGAGCCGATAGACGTACGAAGACAGTCATAACTCTGCCAGCAGATGGCCAGGACGCGATCAAGCCGAGTACAATCATGAATCTCGAATTGCGCACCGGCAAAAGTACAGAAGTACTTGTTTACGTGCGCGACCGCAAGCAACCATACAGCTAAAGAGAATTTAGGGCTTTTTACGACCGCTACCACCTCAAGGGCCTGATGCAAGACCTTTCCGACGCTCGCGAAAACCCATTGGAGGTGATGGCAATTAAGGGCAGGTTCCTGCAAGAACACGGAGCAATCATCGCTCGCAAGAGTAGAACCGGTCGAAACATTTATCCAGCGTTCTTGGGTGGCAGAACCGTCTCTATGGGATTTCAAGGGCTGAACAGGTAGTCCGAGTTTGGATCTTTGTCACAACGCTTATTCGGATTAGTGACCACACTTACTCTACCTTCAGTTGGTGTTGATGATGAGCCATCGAATGTCTTTCGTCGTGCTGCGTTCTGACCAAAGAATCCCTTGTTCCTCTTCCCTTTATGTATATGGCGGTGGTCGCTTACCGAACATTGCAGAGACTGAAGCTACTCCTCATCGACATCAGAGCAGTACAGTCGGGGACTCAGGCATGGAAGACAACCTGCTACCGATGCCCATCCCCAGGAGGCAGCAAGCAGCGAGCCCACTCAAGACCTTTGATGCAGTAGCTCCTGCTCCGGGGTCCGCAGCAGAGTTGATTACCCTCAAGAACACATGCTGTCAAATGCTGGACGCGATACATGCCAATGGGATACCTCACGTTCAGAACTCGCGGCTCTCACTCCAGTACCTTACGACACTCAGAACACAGCTGGACCTCTTGGCTAAAAGGCTGCAGATAGCTCCTCTACCTGCTGAACCAGACCTACCGCCCACCACTCCCTACCAAGCACACCGCTCAAGCTTTCCAGCGCAGAACGCAAAGCCTCCTTCGCCTCCACTCACACCCCCGAATGGCTTTACACGACCCAATCTAGTCAGTCAGCAGAGTCAACCGACCCCACCACGTAGACAGATGTCTCAAGCCTATGGGACGCCAGTCACGAGCCGAGCTAGACAAGCCTACAACAACGGCATCAAGTCTGGTGTACTCAACCTGGCAGAGACTTCGAAAGCTACGTACGAAAAGGAAAACGGATGGGTGTTGGTATATGGTAACCGCAAAGAGCGCAAGGCGCCTTTCAAGTGGTTCTTTCATGAAGCGGATCAGGTGGCTCTGCGAGGCTGGCGCGCGAGATTTGAGGAGGCTCAGCGAATGGGAGGGACTGCGATAGATATGGTTGGCCGAGCATTCGCCAAAGCTCATCCCGTTGTCTACTATAGTGGCAGGTATGTACGATTGGGCAGATTCGCCGACCCCCAGCATCCCGAAAAGGGCTACAGACTGGCCTCGGACAAGTAGGTGGGAGTCTGCGCGAGTATGTCTACTTGAACAGTCTCCGCACATGCGAGGTGGATGAGCTTCACACGATTCCCAGCCAATCTGCATGCAGATCAGCGGTCCGTGGGGCCTGCCAATATTATTTCAAGCGGTATTACGATACATGGTGGTGAAAATTGTAGACATCATGAATGATAAGCTACAGCTTTTCTTGATTGACTCCAGTTAGGCTGGAGAACTCGAGACTCTGCCAACTTAGCATTCGAAACTTTGTAGGCTTAAGCGTTCTGCTCGCTCTTCTTTGCAAACGCCTTGAGATCATCAAGTGAGATGCCAGAGGACTGCATGCACTTTATGTCAGATTTGCAAAGCTGCTCCTTGCGGTATTGAACTTACCAAGGTGTCTCTGTGCGTGGCTTCCAACAAGACCTTAGGTACGACACTGTCTCCAAGCTTATCTCTAGCCATGAAAGCGTCCTTCCAGCGCGCGACGCAGAGACACCACTTGCAGCCGCCAGTAAGGCCTGTCTTGCTACCGTCAGGCTGGGGCATACCGCTTCGAAGATCGTTGCCTTGCTTTGCGCTAAACTCGAGGAACTCGTCTGTCACTTCGGCTGGATTGTATGAAAGCACGACAATTAGACCGTCTAATTAGTGGTCGGAGATCGGCAGCAAGCCGAAGGAGCCTCCTCACCTGCGAGATAGTGCTTTCCTCCATCTGAAGGAACAGAGTCGCAGTATCCATTCCTGAGGTAGCCAGTGATAGGCGAGGTTGAGCACTGGAAGATCGTCATAGGAGGTCGGAGATCAGGAGCAGGAGACGGGATGCATAAGGTAGCAGGATCGTGATAGAGATCATCCAAGTCAGTATGTGGCCCGAAAAGCTGCCATTTTGACATTATTCGACTGACGATCTGCAGCGGTCCTCCTAGAACTGTCACAACCGGAGAGTCAGCTTTTCGCCAAGCGTCCATGTACGAGCATGGCCAGTGCTCACCGTTGAGTCTTTGTGCTAGATTTGACATTATTCGCATGTACCGGGTGTTAGTTTGTCTTCAAGGATGAACTCTCGACATCACGAACGATGCCATGTTCACGCCGCTGCATCAGGGAAAAGAATCGCGCATAGTCGAGGGTGTGCCATGATCCTTCACCCAGAATACAGCCAGAATATGCCCTAACGTTGCTGCGAATCTGTCAAGATAACCATCTGTTTGTCCCGGGACGGTTTCGCGCGCATTTGCAGCACAAGAATCAGCAGCCTGGTCCATCTGGCATCAGTTTCCCGACCTCGAACGATGCTACAAGCAGTACTGATGCACCTAGAACGACACCCCGGCGCCGTACGAGGCTCAGCCAGCGAATGCGAACGAGCAATGAACGCGATGCAACTCCCAACGAGCGCACTTGGCTGCTACGTCCGAGCAGAGACAGGGTAGAAAGCTGGCTCGATGCATGGTGGAAACGCTGGCTGGTCCTTGTCTTAGTCCCTAGCTGCATAGTGAGCTCTTCGCAACTGATGGCCTGACCGCAAAGAAAGGCTCATGCTTGGAATCTCCTGCAGGTCTGGTATGCCGCATGCCAGAATGCTCTACGATCTAACACCACGCTAATGAGTACGCGTAAGGGTGTGGTGTGCTATTCCATTTCCAGTGTCGGATCCTTACGATCCAAATCTACCTTGGCCCGAACCTGGCTGGAATTGGACATATCCCGCATTTACATATTCGTCTTCGCAATGGTCTACTACTGCAAAGCGTATGAACAGCACGATCCCAGACCTGCCCGATGACTTGCCAGTCGATGTCAACTTCTGGTTCTTCCTCGGAATCTATTATGGCGCGTATCTTGCGGTTGCACTGGTTTGGATCACATGTCTCTTCAACCTTTACCGGTGTAGGTCATTTGGAGGGACTTGACCCGGTTCGCGATTCGCTGAAGACGTACTATCAGTAAACTGGTGGCCTCGGCGGCTGGGAGGTACCATTTCGTACATATTCTTCTGGCTCGGCGCACTTATTACTGGAGCTGTGATATACTATTATGATATATTCGGGGTACAGAAGCACAGGAAGCAGAGAACAGGCAAAACGCACGCTGGCGATCCCGTTGATTGGGAAAGGAAGACTTTTTGGGTTACGCTAGCCTTTGCGACGATGGGTATGCCCGCTCTTGTGTAAGTCGGCAGTAGAGATGGGTGTCTACGTATATGTGCTGATTCCAGACCAATCTACACAGCTGCTTCGCAAAGCTGAGACGTGACAGGCGGATGACGTATCGCCATTCCCTGACAGAAACGCAAAAGACATTCTTAGAGCGACAGTTGGATCGTCGTATGCCCAAGTCATACATCCGCTTCCTGTGGTTCATCTCCTGCGTCTCTGTAGCGCTCTTCGCAGGCTTGACGGGACAAGCATATATGTCTGTATACCTATCGACTCTTCCGCACGGCAGCATAGAGAGTGTGGTATACGTCTGGACATGGTGAGCGAACACCTCACTGAGCTATTCTGAATGGGTTCATGCCTGACTTGGCAACCTGAAGGATCATCTCGTGTGGCCTTTTTGGCTCGCTTACTGGATGGATATTGGAAAAGAAGGTCGGAAGTCGAGCACTTGATTTCGTCTTCAGGCTATATTTCCAGCTCGTCTATGTGAGCTCTACCTGCCCTCTTTGTTAGCAGGATGTACGCTGATGGTGCATGACATAGCACGTCTTCTATGTTAGTACATCCCTGAATTGGTACTTTCGATGCGACTGACAGCCATTTCACACTTAGCGTACGCTCTTTGCACGCCTACGCAAAGCGGAGCAATTCTTGTACATTCAGGCGCTATCGTCCATCTGGATCGTCACCTTCTACCCTATATGGATGTCGAGAACAACTTGGAGACTCCTTCGCTTCCTTATCGGCTACGACAGGTCGTACACAGAGCATGCGGACTCTATCGCTACCAATCTCTACATCCGAAACTTGAGCGAGAATGTGACGATGGTCGCGTGCGCACTTTCTCGCTGTGCCTGAGGTATCGTTTGCTGAATGTTCCGGTGGTCTACAGCTTCCTTGGCTGGCTCACCATACTTCACTTTGGCCCCAACAGAGAAGTGTATCCTTTCTTTGACTTTTCCGACAAGGACCCATACAACTACAAGCGTACTGCAATATCCTCTTTGAGTGAGTCGGCTTTCTTGCTAGATTGTCTCTTTGCACACTAACGAGGCCTGTGTAATGCCTTTTCAGTCATCTGGCTCTTCGAGCTTTTCTCGTCGTTCATCGCAAGAAGCATATGTGGACTAGCTTTCAAAATCGATGTGACTAACACGTACGTGCAGGAAGCCACGACTCGTGATATTCGTACTTACTTGCCTCCCCAGCGGTCTCGATACCCTTCGTGAATTCCCGGAACTACTGCCAGCATGTAAGTATAAGTATTCGAGCACGACACGGTTGGACTACGCTTATCGATGTACAGGCGTTTGGGCTTCGGTGCACGTCTGTATGGACATTCTTCTTTTCCTCGTTACGTACAACTTCCGCTAGCAGTTGCATATAGAGAGGGCAGATCTTGTTGGTCTTGTTGTTGTGAAGGTACTAAAAGACTACGATCTATGCTGCATCCCAGCTAATTGTACAACAATCGCACAACCTCGAACTCAGATGCTATACATAACAGCAGTTACAGTCAGATTCAAGACCCTTGCATGACCGTGTCGTTCGTATGCGGCTCAGGACGATGCAGACCCTCGGCTATACTCGGTCCAGCTGGTCCTGAGAGCGAAGGCACTTGGCCAGTTTCTATCGGTGCCACTGACGCGGACGAAGCTCCGTTCACTGGCTGTAGAAGAGCACCCATAGAAGTTGGATCTTGATAAAGCGGTTCTGTCGAGGTGGATGGGACGGGGTGGTCTAGCTCGCCGTTGTTTCTGGCAGCATGATAGCGGTCTTGAAGAATCCTACAGACGGTATACCTTAGATAGCTTCAACATGTACTTTGCCTCGAGGACTTACACCTTCTCGAGTCGCAGCCGTTGTATTTGCCGTTTCGCCTTCAGGATCCGGGCTTGTATCTTCTGATTTTCCTGTTACTAAAGTCAGCCGCATGAAAGTATCTGGACTGATTGCAATCGGCACATACATCTTCAATCTCCTTCACCTTACCGCGAAGCTGTCTGTACTTGGTCCGGTATTTGAGCTCGTCTGCATATGCAATGCAAAGTCAGCTACTGTCTACGGCAGTGGGCAGTAGGGATTCAGCTACCTGCTTTGCTTGCGACTTGCGGGGCAGGTAGGCCTCTGGGTAACATGGAAAAGGGGTGGTTTGTTCTCGATGTCAGCAGAGGTCAGGAAGGTATTCGGGAGAAGCGCATTGCCAGAATATAGTACGATATCAAGATGTCTTGCTCTGTAGGTCAGAGGCTGATTTGGATCCATCATAACTGACCTTTGGACTTTCCTGGCGCTCGCTCCAGCACCAGAGACAGCTGGCCCGCCTGCGCTGGAGGATGCGACACTTGGTTGAGGCGACAAGTTCATCAAGGGTCGAGGTGCTATCAGGAGCAAACGAAGCGAGACCGTCAGAAACAGCAATGATTGTCAACTGTCAGACACGTGAAAGGCGATCGCGAACCTGTTCCGTAGGAGGCACACGAGGTAGATTGTGCAAGTGGTGTGTTTCGGTTGCATGCTATGATGACTTGGCAATTCTATGTATGCGAATTCTAACGAGTCTCGCGCTCAAAGTCTGGCCTCGACTTTCCCTGCACTTTGGCCCTGCTCGCAGATCCTCCTCATCTCACGCATTGCTTCTATCAGTGCTATTCTAAACTTTTGAGTAGATGTTTCTTTGCTGCTCCATTTACTTTCCATGCCAAATTTAATGATTTTCAGCCCAGCGAGATCTGTCAATAAGGTGCGAGTCAGAGGCTGAGCAAGATTGTCTCTCTTAGATGCTGCTACTGACAATTTATGCCATAACCGTCTGGGACTGGGGCACCGAAGCCAGTCCCGAAGAACCTGTCACCTGAAGACAGGCCAGAAGTCGATAACTTCCAGGCTTGACTCTTGTTGTACAGAGGGTCCTCTAGTAGATCGTGCGACTCTCCGGCTCTGAGGTTGAGTTTCAGTCCTAAAAGATGCCTATCGAACCCTTTGCCCGTCGATGCGTCGCGGGTAAAGGTATTATGGGATGCTATGGCGGCAGATAGTAGCTGATAGAGTTCGCTCGGCTGAAGACGATCACATGTAAGATGCATGTCAGTATAGGAAAGCACTAGCTAGGGTAAATCCGTACCTGTTTGTCTCCTGCCACGACTGCTTCGGTGAATTTCTGACTGTCTACGCTGTAGGTCCGAATTGTATCTGTCCGACCATGCAGGAAGAGTCGTGTCGAGGCTGTTTCGTAGGTAGGAGTGCCCTTTCCATGCAGCCTTCTATACGCTAATTGCAAGGCCATCTGTATATACCCGTCTGGAGACAGTTTGCCTGAAAGTAGATGGGTTGTGTTAGCTCTGTGAATACCCCTTTTACAAGCACAAGGGAGACAGCTTACCATGCTTCTTGATCCATTCAGCGCCATAATCGTCGTACCACAGCATCAAGCCTTCTGAATCTTCGACAAGATCCGTCACCACCTTTTCCGCTTTATCGATTTCCTCGACGATCTTCTGATCTGTCACCCATGTGAGCTTCCGCACATGCTTGTCGGCGATGTCTTCAGCCTGTTTCGAAGGCTTGGCTTGACCTGGAGTAGGATCTGCGGTCTTAGGAGGGCCTTTTGGCTTTCCACTGCCCTCCGCTAGCATGTAGTCCACTACTATCGAAGGTATCAAAGCATCGCAGGGCGAATGTTCGCCTACTACAGATGCTCTGGAATTGGACTCGACAGAAACGCATAGCACCTTATCGAACCATCTATTATGCCCGTTCAAGCCCGCGCATGAGTTGAGAATATGGCTGTCTAGATCCAGGGAAGGATTATCGTCCAAGTCTTTCTTGGGTGACAAGGGTACGAGCTCGCTTGCACGGGAAGATACGTGCGCCGAGTGATGTATCCGGGTCCAGTCGTCTATTGCTAGAACGAAAAGGGAATCTTCGATCGCAGAAAGGCTTTCTCTGTTGGCTGGCGACAAAGCAAGCAGATGCTCGCGCGCCTGTTCGATACTGTAGAATCAGCTTGACACGCCATAAGTCTGAATCTGGACCGCGTCCTCACTTTCGCCCACGAGTCTCTGTCCGCTCCCGTCAATACACCGATCGGTAAAGGCGCGTCTGCTTGACTCGCTTTGGCGTCCTTGATGATCATCCACAGTGCAGTCTCGATGGCGTCCTTGCTCTTGGTATTTCCGTGCTCATCCCTAACAGTTAGCAGGAATATCTGGTCTTTCACGATGATAGTGATACTCCGCCCAGGATGAGGGTGAGGTGCTCTAACATGGCGGTCGTGCGGCGTTCCAGGTATGCGCGATAGTCCAAAGACACTGTTTAAAAGGACAGGACGCATCCATCGCGCTGTCAGACAGATATACGGGGTAAAGATGGGGTTAAGCTACACACTGACCGCGTATACTGGTACATGTCAAACGGACCTGCTCTACTCGAGTCCGGTATGAGTTCTTGTCTGTTCAAGGTCACATACGTTAGTCCTGATAATGTTACGCGTAGCCCTAGAAGCCATACCGATCCAGTCGGTCCTGAAAGTCCAGCAATCGCCAAGCCAACACTGCCGACCTTCTGACTTGCCATTCGGTAAACTCTCCTTTGGCAGGCGTACTATCCGTGACAGACTCCGGTATATCCTGGTCATGCCTGCAGAGAACCCACCAATTGCTGTTGATGGGCAGAGGCAGCCGGGAGGATGTATACGCGACTTCGGTCCAGTAGTTGTCATCCAGCCAGTTGTTAGGCGACCTCCGATCGACATCTATCAGTCTCTCCTGCAAGGTCCTGCCCAAGCCCCTATGTTTGCTGAAGTCATCCGCCCAAGCTTTCCGCTTGTCAAGCTCGGCCTGTACCCATTCTTCTGGATTTTCCTTCTTCGCAAGTCGCGCTTCTTCTATCAAGATAGGTTGTAGGGAATTGAGGTATCTGCTCAGCGACTCTGCCAAGCTAGGAACCGGTAATCGAGGAAGAGACTTTTGGTGAACTATGTTAAAAAGTCAGGGTAAATCAGAAGTCAGTTGTTGTAAGAAGCCGTCCAGGAATGTCTGATTAGAATATACCGAAAGTAGAAGCCTGGTCTCTGCGCCGGGCATGAAGAGCAAACATGCGCTGCTGGGTCTTTCCAGCAGAACGGGCTTTTCCAGAGCAAAGTCTTGCAGCAGACGTGCTTGCAGGCTTTTGACGAGCTCCGGCTGCGCAACAGGCGAGCATGACCAAGCCAGACTATGACAGAATCCGAAGCAGGCAGGAAGTCGGATGGTTCCAAAGCGGTAGGCGGCCCGGTGGTGCGACAGAGGAAGGTTTATCAGGGTATAGCTAGAGGTACAGCATCAGTCTATGTTGTGTTTCCCGGTATTTCAGTCCGAGTATGCATAAAATTGCAGAATTTCGAGCTTTCGCAGGTTGGCTCTTCACCTTACCAGCGACATTCAACACTCTGAGCAGCTACTTTAAACATTATTTCAACGCTGTTCAGCCTTTCGTACAGTTGCTCAGAGCATCTACACACAGTGTAAACGGCCAAGTTAATCACCCAAAAGACGCTTTGCTGCTTTACTGCAGGCTTAGGAATACCACCGTCCAGGGCTTCATATTGAGCCGTACATCCTCTTCTATCCAATATCTACATACTTCTACCCATGTAAAAGCATCCTTCGCAAGCCCTGTTGTTGGTCCCATCGAAAAAATAAATAAGCAGCTTTTTTGCAAACGTCTACGGCAAGCCGAAGTAGCCGTTCCTCCGCAGCAATCACTTTTGCATTGATGCCTCCTTGTCTCAATCACTCTGCCTCCGCAAGCATGACCGCTACATTCGCATCCAAGTCTCTCTCGGCAGTCGCAACACAGCAAGATGCGTCTGTTTATCCTTAAGACCTGAGTGTACGCATACACTGTTTACAAATGCGCTTCGCGGCATATGCTGAGTCATCGCGCCTTCCATCACAAAGGTGTACAAAGGTCTTCAAAGGACTTACGGGCACTAGGTATTTTTTCTCAGCATAAAACGGATGCCAACCGCGCAAGAAAGGTTATTCCGACTGAAGGGGAGGTCTTGTCCATGAAGGCCCCTCTTGCCTAGCTCGTCTCTTGCTTTCTGTTTGTCTACAAGCTAACAGCTAGAATACACAGCGAAACATTCAAGACAAATCCTAAAGACTGCATCAACCGTTTCGCGAAACAGCATGAGCCATACTCGTCAACACATCTCTAGCCGCCAACTGGCGACTGCCATCCTAGCTGGGGGTGCAGCAGCAGCTCCATTCACAGTACGACCGGCTGCTGTCACAAACACTGCTCTGACACCATCCGGTGAGCACTAGGTGCCGTTGAATGCTCGAAGCCATGTCTGACGACTTGATAGACTATGCATCTCTGAGCACGTTCGCGCGACCTACAGCAAACAGAAGGGGCTCGGCTCAAGCATCTGCTAAGAGCCTTGATCGCGCATTAAGTGGCCAGGTGGTGTCCCTATTACACAGACGCAAACTCTGACATCTCCTGCTGTGGTTACGGTTGCGCCAACCACCACTCCGAATGGCAGACGCCGTTCTTCCTCGTCAAACTCCACGTCTTCCTTGAAAAGAAGAGATTCAGCGTCAAGCCAGCTGGTCGCTCGAGATCAGTGTCCGGAATGCAACGGTCGATGTGCGCCGGGGCACTACGAACACTATTACAAGAGATGCTATTCTGAAAAGGAGTGGAAAGATTCAGTTCGTACTGGCAAGATTGTCGGGGGTACAATCGGAGGAGTCGCAGGATTGGCCAGCGTAGGCGCGGTAGGCGTAATTTGTATGTGTCGCTGAAGACGCAGCCTATTAGAGAACAAGTCTTTTCGATAGACGTACATGCGATGACTGTCCGAAATCGCAACGACATTTAGGAAAGGCGCTGCATTGCGTTGGCCGAATCCAATTCCAAGCCGTTTCGATTGCTGACTTCCACGAAAGACTGTGTGGTGTTTCTCCTTGAGTTCGACTTCGATCCACTCACGCTTGCTCCTTCTCATGATCTACTGCGGTCCTCTAAGCACAACGGAGAGGCCAAACGCTGCAAGCTTTGCTGAGAAGAATGACGCAAGCCCACTGATACTAGGCTGTTTCTGCGTGTGGCCAGAACACTCGAATGCCGACCCGTTCCTTTTGCACTTTCGCAAACATCTTCGTATCGACCTGCAGAACTCAATTCCCTGTTCCATGAAAGATTCCCGATCAAGTGCACACGACTCCAGCAGCAATCGCTCAGTCGCTGAGGCCTGTCGTCAGAGCTCTGGCATGCTTCGGTTCTGTATGTCGTCGTGACAGTCGCGCAGTTCACGAATGCGTTGAGCATGTGCAGATGCTAGCGCTATAATGACCATCAGCAATTTTCGGAGCGATGTTTTTAGTGGTGATAGTGAGGCATAGCTAACTCACCATCAATACAGCGGACTTCCGCACTGAGGAGGGAGCTCCAGAGCTGTCTTGGAAGGCGAGCTATGAGATGCTGCATTATCAAAATGTCACTTAGCTGGGATCATAGAAAGAAGAGCTCTTAGTATCGATTGGTCGAACGGGTCCCTTTGACTTGCCTGATCGGAAGCTGAGCGGTTTGTGTACAAGACGGTCTTTGGACTGCCCGAAGATCCGGAAATGTGGAAGGACTATGTAAGCACAAGCTTGCAATTTGAGAGGACCACCTTGCGCTCTGCAACTGGAAAGCGCGAGCGAGACGGAAAATGGCTGTTATTGATTTCATGCGTTGTCTGCGTTATCACGCTCTAGATACCAGAGCATACACATCATTGCCGCAAGACTGAACGGCATGATTGCGATTGAATTTCGACAGCGATACGCCGATAGCACCCCAATTTTTCCCCTTGAACTTGATCTCATCGGCCAGCTTAGCGACAATCTGTTTATCTTCATCGTTATTGAAGTGTGAGAGACCAATCTTTGTGATGCAGGGGCCCTGTTCAATGGTGATACTGCAATAGGAACCCTGGAAGCAGATCTCCTTGATCTGGTAATCGCGAGATCTTTGCGCAGAGCGAGATCCTCGACGGCCATCACCTTGAACCGCTGCAGCACCTTGATCCGGAAGGCTTATAAGACTGGCTCGTCTCGATTGTGGTTTGACAGCGCCGATAGCTTTAGCATGCGCCGTTGCAGATTCCAGCTGCATACGCTTGTTGAATAGTGTAAGCTCTAGTGTCTTGATCTCGTCGGATAGCGCAGCCATCTTCTTCAAAGCTAGATGTTTCTGTTGTTCCTCGAACGACGGACCCGTACCGCGACCGTTCGCTAAGATACCAAAGACAGACATGGTGGAGGTGTTTGAGTGTCGTGCTAGCGAACAGGAGAGGGGTTACAGCGGGTTGTAGATCAGTAGTAGTCCACCCGCTTGACAAGGGTCAGTTGAGCCGAAAGGGTAGACTGTAGGCCTTTCAGCGACATAGGACTCGCAAAGGCCACTGTTCTTGGATACGTTGGATTGAAACAGAGCTCAGGCAGTGAACAGGGAGGCTCGGAACTCCAATTCTTGCTTTGATTTCTTTCGCATTCATCCCAAGTCTTGCGAAGAAGCATGCCTCTTAGTCTACCGCCTCCAAGGGCTTCGACGAGTTCTGTCAGTAGCAATATTCCATCAGCTGCGACATCAACAAACGGCGAAAATGCAAGAATCGGTCATGAACAAGGAGGAGCAGCTGGCTCAAGTTCTGGGACGACAAGTTTCAGTGTAGATGGCAGCAGCAGCAGCAAGGGTCTAGGTGGTTTATCGCTGCCACCGCCTAAAACAAAGAGCAAACAACAGGCTGCGAGCCAGCCTAAGAAGTTTCATCTCGATTTACCGAAAGCACGCGAGCTGGATGGCTCTGACAATCAAGAGCAAGGACCTTCGAAGCGTGCGAGAGTTGCAGATGATGCTCCTGGACCATCCACGGGTCTAAGAGGCCTACTTCCTGAGCCAAAAGCGAAACCTCTAGGAGGTTTAGACCTACCAAGTCCGAAAACGACAGGCAGCAATGGAGTCGCTCCTACATCATCTCTGAAAGGATTGCTTCCACATACACTGAAAGGCAAAGGGAAAGCGGTGGAAAAGAAGCCAGAGCAGGCAGACGTACAAGCATCAGCTGCAGGCAACAAGGCCAAAGACGCGGCAGAAGATCAGGCTGTTCTTGATTTCTTTGGTTTGGGTAAGTTGCCTTGCTCATATCTGGAAGTGTCGTTACTAAGAGACTCTGTTCGCAGCGAGCGGATCAGGAGATGAACCCGAGCAGCCGGCTATCGACTTCTTTGGCCTGGGTCCATCTGCGCCTGTTGCAAGTACTCAAAAAGAAGTCTCAAAGCCAGCACCTATCGCCTCAGCCGCCAAGCCAACAATCACACCTACATCCACCAATCTTCCACAACGCAGTACGGTCTCAAGCGTTAAGATTTCAGCAGCACCGACTACAGCCGCACCAGATCTTGCTTCAAACTATTATGCGACGCTGCCGCTAGCTACACCTGGCGATCCCTATCCAGGCTTCTACCAAAAGCCAGATGACAGCTGGGCAGCGAAACGACCTGATGAGTGGGAGATCTGGGCCGCAGCAGCGAGCGGATGGAATCAGTCACAAGAGCAGTTGGACAATAAGGAGGAGATGCCGAAAGACTTCGAGCAGTCGGGTGTCGATCTATCTGTGGAAGTCCGAGCGGAAGCTCTGAGGAAAGCAGCGGCACAAGATGGCAACGCCAGACCTTCCAAGATCACAGAAGAAGACAAGAAGAAGATGGAAGAGGAACAAGCTAATATGAAATCTAAGCAGAAGAAATTCACGCATGTCGCGAGGAGCAGACATCAATTGGGCACGCTCATTCAGGATGCTCAGACAAATCGCCAGGAATTGGAGGATAGGATAGCTCAGATGAAGAACAATAAACGAGGTGGTGGCGCCAAGTACGGTTTCTAGACGATAGTGAGATCTGAAGAGCTAGCTGGGCGCTTGTCCGGATCCGGCCTCTGTCTTCTTGGTGGATCGCACATGCTGTCAACCATATTCTGTCAGATAAAGTCAATTATATTCTGTCAGATAAAGTTCGATAGCGTACAGGTGTAAGCGCGAGCTTTGGTTGTCTGCTCTGGCGAACCTTCTTATGCATCGCATCAGCTGGTCAGACTCGATCGGATGCAACTGCATCGAGATGCACGATTTGAAGATAGAGTAGCGTACAACGCCTTACTCGTATGCTATACTAAAATGCCGGACTGAGCAGTGAAATAGGAAGAAAATGCTAACCGAGGTCATCAAGATCCGAGGGGAAAAGAAGAACGAGTAAATAAGTAGATCACGAGCCGTCAAGGCATGCGGGATACTCGGAAGTCGACATAGAATGAGCACCGTAATAGATGCGCATAGAAGAGGTAGAGATGAGGAGCCTCTAGTTGACCTTGTCCACATTCTGGCCAAATTGGCCGAGAACGTTGCCCTGGCAGAACAAGAAGTAAGAAGTAATATCAGCGAACCCTGCCTTACAGCTACGAAAAGTACGAGCAGAGGCACTTACCGCGGGGCTATAGTTGCACACGGTGAAAAGGTTGTCTGTGAAGCCTTTGAAGACGTCTGATCCATCAGGGTTGACGAATTTGGGGCATTTGGCTTGCCAGCATCCCAGCTTGGTTGACGCCCTCCAAACGACTTGCGTGAAGTGCGAGTACATCGGGTTGGAAGGGTTGTAGTCCTTCTCTTCGCTCATCCACATATTAACGACTGCTTGACCATTCTGTGCTTGACCTGCTGCGGCGGCCAAGTTCTGTCCTGCACCATTCGCTCCCCCGTGTTGCCAGACACACTTCTCCGCCCATGTCTTTGCGAGAGCAGTGAGACCATCATCCCAGGTCATAGCGGGAGCATTGTGAGATGCACGAGCTTTGTTGTGGGCGGCAAGGATATCAGAAATACCGCCTGTTGGCCCTCCTGAAGAGGCTGGAGGAGCGGCGGTCGAAGAAGGTGCACGTGTTGTGGTAGTAGTCTTTCTGATTGTGGCTGCTTTACATGTCGAAAAGTTGTCGCGAAGCTTCTGGCAGGAAGCTGTCGGAGTCGCACAGACTGTTCGAGTACCGAATTGAGCTCCACATCGCGAATTGACTGATGCTGTGGTGATGACGATGGTCGTAGCTGATGCAGTCGATCGCCAAACTCCAGTACCAGTCGTCTTTGGAGTAGCTCTGGCTGCTATAACAGCACGCTCTGCAAGAAGGAAGATCGGGTCATGGTCAGGTACGCTGCACCGAGGATTGTATGGACCGTACGTACCTGTTGCAGCTACATCGCCATGGACAGGTAGATTGTCCTGGCCATTCTTCTTGCAAGGCGAAGTCTCAGCTGGAGCACTGGCAGCACGCGCGACTCTGTGTCTTTGGTGCGCGAGTCCGTTAGGTGCTTCACCAGCCTCTTGAGCGAGGATCGAAGGTGTTGCTGCTAGTACGGCGGCAAGAAGCGGGAATGAGAAGCGCATGATGGAGTGTTTGTGCTTTTAAGGAACGAAAGGAGCGGAGTAGAAACAAGTGAATGTGGATACTGCGATTGTGATGCGAGTGGTACGATGATGTTTGATGTTTGATGCTGGCTAGGTCGACTAAGCTCAAGCTCGAAAACACCGGTTTTGCGTTAGCTGGGAGTCAAAAAGTGGACGGATGAGGAAAGGTGAGGGAAGCAGGGAGAGGATGGATGACGAGTTGAAGCAGAAGAAAGAAGCAAAAGAAAAGGAACAATAGAGAGGGAGAGGGAGAGAGCAGTGTGGCCAAGGATTGACCTTCTCCTGTCGTCAAGGAGATGTGAGGTGATTGAGGCACGCAAGAATATCCCGATCGCGCGGGGGACATGACGTGCCTGGTGCCTGCGCGAAGACAGCACGTGATCTTTACGCGTCCAAGATGCAAAGGCCTGTAGGATAGGGTTATGCCTAATAGTGCTGTAGTACACCTTGATCACTCGTGAAACACAACATCTGCTATTCAGGCTCGGTGGATTGCGAGAAAAGGACAACGATATAGGAGATTCACCTAATGAGAACTTGTCAGGTCGCATGTAGACACGTCTATTTATTGTTGCAAACGCAAGCAATGTCATGTCTGCAAGTGAGAGTACGATTGGAAAGTGTAAGGGCACACAGGGTCGTAAAAAGTTGAGACAACAACGAATGGCATTCAGAGCAGGAGTAGCATCATCAAGCAACTATGCAGCCGTCGTCGCAGCCTCCACATTTGCCATCCTTATAGCACTGAGTAGGTAAGCAGCCTGATCCGTTATAATTCTCACGTGCTTCAAGCTTGGGTTCCTACAAGATGACGTCAGGGAGGGAGCCAGCATACTGATGGGGTCTATACTCACTTCGGCAACCACGCTTTTCTTGACGACCTTCTCCATTCGCCCGTCGATTCCTCCTTCATTGGCCACTCCAGCAGCGACCAGGCTTGAAGAGATGACGACGGCAGCTGCGACTCTGATGATGTTGGATGATGGGCGCATCTTTTAGACTTGATGAGTGTATGGGTGGATTTGAATGCAGATAGGAGTTTGTGAAAGTGGAGGTACTAGCTATCAAAGCCTTGTACTATTTGGGAATTGTGTTGTAGTGCGAGAGGATAAGAAAGACAATCCAAAGACGGTCCATCAGGGGCTTTTATGGGTCAGAGATGACTCCCTTGTGATACGCCTCGAAAGGGCTGATTTCTCATGGTTTCAACGGTGAGCGCTCCTCAGTGCCGGCGACAAAGCCGACTGCTCCTTACTTGAAAGGCTTTGGCTACGTACCGTAGGGGTGCGTGAAAATACACGTGTCGCTTGGCGGCCGCGCTGTGACTAGGCTTAGTCATACATGGTTAGGCGGCGATTTACGCGAGAAATGAAGGACGCGCTCCTGTGAGTCTGTAGCGGAACTCAGTAAGCAGGCTTATCGGTCGCATGTCCTGGCTGTTGGCAGGTCACGCGGTCAGAGAGGATATTCCGGAATGAGTGTGCTGCCGCTTGAAACGGCCTAGCTGTCCGTATTCATGATGGGTAAGAGCAGTACGATCTTCTCTTACATTGACGAAACGGGCCAGTTACCTCTTTCCATCTACGAGACAGGAACTTCGGCACTGTATAATAGCCAGAGGACGGTTGTGCTTGAGGGGAGGTGCCGCTTCTAGGCACCATGCAGAGATAGCTGTGCACTGTTACATCTACCAGCTGCTGTTGTGCCAGACATGATCCTTTGTTGCGAGCGTTGGGTGGTACTGCGCTTGAGTACCCGATCGCATCAGAAAGCGACGTCAAGTCTGGCTGTAGTGTCAGGAAGATGGAGATTTGACCTGTCAGCAGTGGTCCCATCACCTAACACGCGTTGAGCTGTCCTAGGCGATAGCCTCATGCAACTGGTGCTGCCAGTTGCAGTTGCTTTAGTGTTGTACAATCATATCGAAGAGCATTTGAGATATCATCTTGTCTTGCATGTCCAGGTCATTTGCAGCTTGATCTCAGAACCACCAAGAGATGTCGGCATTGCTCCCGCCAGTCCAAAAGTCGCGCAAGCCAGGGCTGCCATCACCTAGATTGCAAATACCTTCTTCATCATCATCAGCGTCAGCGTCAGCTTCGTCGTCGTCCGCTTCTTCTGCGTCATCTTCGCCAGCTTTGGGCACACCTTCGACTTCAGCAGCACGGTCAGCAGGCTCAGCGACGAGGGACCATGATGATCCATACTATAGCAGCAAGAACGAGATGCCCCGGCTGGACCAGCTCTCGCTCGCTGATATCGACAAGGACCTGACCTTGAGACCCGGTTTAGTCACGCCGGCTACTATTCCTATGGCTACTCCATCGAAGCCTGGCAAGCCAAAGCTTGGATTACAAACTGTAAAACCATCTCCACCCCTTTCCCTACCTCAGGCTTCGCCCTATACTTCTTCCGCAACATCTGCCTCATCTTCATCATCCATGTCCAGAAGCGAGAGTTTTGAAGGACAGCTACTTAGTCAAGTGAGCTTTACGGGTGAGGACGAGTACAAGCTATCGTGGGAAACGCTGGAGGATCTGGGCAAGCTAGGTGAAGGCGCTTCGGGAGAGGTCAGAAAGGTCAGACACAGGCCAACAGGTCAAATCTTGGCAAAGAAGGTATGTCAATATCTGAGTTGGGCTGTCTGCGTTAAACCACGCTGATCCAACTGCTTCTTGTCAGACCATCCCCGCATCACCGAACCAGGATGTACAGAAACAAATCCTCCGCGAGCTTGCTTTCAATCGCGAATGCCGGGCAGACTGGATAACGCGCTACTACGGTGCTTTCCTAGAAGATGTAAGTCTAATGAGCTCGTCTTGCCTTATTGAAGCTGAGCAGTGAGTTACGTGCTTTTCGACAGAGTGACAGCCAGATCGCGATCTGTATGGAGTACTGCGAAGGCGGCTCGCTTGACGCTATCTACAAACGCATAAAGCAGCGGAAAGGCCGTACGGGCGAGAAGGTGCTAGGAAAGGTAGCAGAAGCAGTCTTACAAGGCCTCAACTATCTTCACGACCGCAAGATCATACATAGAGATATCAAGCCTTCAAATATACTAGTCACACGCAAGGGGTTAATCAAGCTTTGCGATTTTGGCATTTCTGGAGAATTGATCAATTCGATGGCTGGTACTTTCTGTGGAACATCCTACTACATGGCGCCTGAACGGATAAGAGGCGCCAAGTATACCATAACGGCTGATGTTCGTCACTTTCCTGGCCGTGAGAGGTTATACTGAATTTACTTACCAGATCTGGTCACTGGGCCTGACGATACACGAAGTTGCAATGAATCGATTTCCCTTCCCTCCAGAAGGAGAACCCCCGCTTGGTCCGATTGAATTGCTCAGCTACATCGTGAATATGGACACGCCAGAGCTGAAGGACAATCTTGAACAAGGAGTGAAGTGGACGAAGGCCATTCAGGATTTCGTGAGGCAATGGTGAGCCTTGTTCTGCTCAAGCATACCTGTTGCTGGTCGCTGACCCTGTCATGCTTGGTAGTCTGGTCAAAGATCCCGCTTTAAGACCGAGTCCCACGCTTCTGATTCAGCATAATTGGATTAAGAAATCGCAGACTTGGAACCCAGATCTAGAAGCTTGGGTGGCTCAGGTTTGGGAGTGGTAATACGCATACGTATCCTCAATTTTTCGCTGTAACGCTCTTGAACGTTGTTGTAGTACATATAGTAGACAATAGCATTGATAGGCTATATGCGGTCCTGTGCACAACCGAGTTTGGACGGTCTATTCGTGAACAGCTAAGCAAACCTTTACTGTTGCTACTTTCTGCTCTCATTTGCCTATCTTTCTGTGGTAGTATGCCTTTGGATTGCTCGGTTCCTGCAGGAGTCCTTCCTGTTTCCCTTCTACGCTTTAGACCGGTCGGTGGAATCGCAATCTGTTTCCTCTAAACACTGCGCGCTGGCTCTCGTAGCATATGCCAATTCGAGTATGGCTGCAAGCCTTCCATGCCCTTGTACGGAATGTACGCTACGTATTCCTGCAGAGTCACAAAGCCGTGTCGCGTGTAGAGATGTTTGGCCGGAGCGACTGCTTCCATGAAGATAGGCAATTGCTGCCCATCCGCATGCTTCTTGAGTATGTCGAGGAGTGATGAAGCTATGCCACGTCTCTGGTAATTGGGTCGCGTGTAAAGCTCTTCCAGGCCTGCATGTAGACGTGTCAGCCACACCGAGCGTCTATACAAGTAGAGCATCATAATATGCTTACGAATATGTCGTCTATTAGCCATGTGCTTCACCCAACCCGCTTTGGTATCATCAACCAGCTTTTCTATCGACTCGTTTCTTCCCAGCTTGTAGAGCGATCCTTCAGCAGCATGCTGTTGCTCTCCGTCTTTCATACTCTGCACAGTTCCAGTCCTCCACTCCATGAAGGCTACAGCTGTCTTTTCAGATTTGTCCGTTTCTGCATTCTCAACGATGTAGAATGTTCTGGACGAATCCTGGAGGTCGGCATGAAATATATCAACGCGTGCTTGTTGTTCAGCGTCTGATAAGCCGTTTGGATAGCAGGCTTGATCAAGGGCATTGGTCCTGCGAGCATCTGTAAAGATAGAGGCTATGGTAGCGGCATCCGACAGCTCAGCGCGGCGCGTCTCGAGTGGCATGATAGAATCGAGAAGACGAGTCTTAGAGAGTCGAGGGAAGGGTAAGAGGCAGATTGGGAGAAGAGCAAGCGTCTGGTCGGTGAGCGGGAAGGAGCAGACCCGAAGAGGTGACTCATTGAGTTATAAAAGCGGAGTCAGCGGACAGATCCAGAATAAATATGTCAGTAGAGATTGATGTGAGCAATTCGTTTCTATATGCGCCAGTAGAGTGTGGTCAACGGGTCTCTCAGGCGCCAACCGCTCGACCATGTCAGCTCAGCTTCCTGTGCTCATCATAGGCGCTGGTCTTGCTGGCTTGACGGTCGCACGAGCTCTTCTGAGAAGTAAAATCCCAGCCATCGTTTTTGAGGCATCGTCGCAAGGCCGTTCTCCTAGGTATGGCTTGACTTTACGGCCAGCAGCGTACAGACCGCTGTTGGAGCTGCTCAGCATCGACGAGACGACGTTCAAGCAGCGAGTAGCAGTGGATGCAGCTATCGGAGGGACGGGAAGAGTTGAGAAACATCTCGATATCGATGCGAAACATGGCAAGATCCAGCAGCAGCAAGAACCTGAATCAAATCAGAACGCATGCAGAGTTAACAAGAGGAAGCTACGAGACTTGCTGGCTGAGAATGTAGACATCCGCTGGGAGCATAAGTTCAAGAGCCTCCAAGTCGGGACCGACAACGTCACAGCGACCTTTGAGAACGGCGAGACCGTCAAGGGATCTCTGCTCGTTGCTGCTGACGGTGTACACTCGCTAGGTATGTTTGTGATCGTTTCCATCAAACGAAAAGAAGTTGAGCGTATTGTCTCGCAGTCCGGGAACAGGTCCTGCCAGATCTCAAGCCCGAAGTCCTGCCATATGTCGTGATCAATGGACAACGCAAATATTCAAAGGACGACTTTGAAGCCCTGTTCTATCCTATCCTGAAGCAGACCGCATCCGTTTACTCGAATGTCGATGGAAAGAGCCTTGGAATCAGCATTAACGACTCGAAGGAGGACGAGGTCAGCTTGAGCTATACATACTCTCGTCTTCCAAAAGACGATAAAGACCCTATGTACGCGCCAAACCGCTCGAAAGAAGAAGCAAAGACAATCCCTACGGAATTCTTCGAAGAATTGGAGCAGATAGGCAAGCTATGCCAGCCTTTCAAAAGCGTATTCGATCCAGAGAAATGCAAGCAGGACAAACTTCTAAGCTGGCTTATGCGTTCTACTCGGCCGTCAAAGGAGCACCTGGCGAAGTTACCTAAGTCAGTCGTGCTGTTAGGCGATGCAGCTCATGCTGCTCCGATAGTAGCGGGTGTAGGAGGAGAGCAAGCTATTCGCGATGGTATCGACTTAGGAAAAGCTATTCCAGAAGACAGAGTATCTGCCTCTTCAAGCGATGCCTTGACCCGGTGGATAGCAGGAATAGAAGAATCTGAGCGAGATCTGCAAGCGTTACATACCCAGCATAGCAAGTTATAGCCATAACATACAGCAGATTGCATAGCATTGTAGCAGTAAGAACATTACACTCCCGTTAACCACCTCTTTCCTTCTTCCCCTCTCCTGCTCGTTCGTTTCTGCTTCCTTCCTCAGCCTATCTTTCTGTCTCCCGCTCCTGGTTGCGTACGAGTCCCTTAAGATGGATGTTGACGATGAAGAAGAACGTATGATGCAGAGCCAGCAATTGCTGCTATCTGGTACAGTCTGGAGTCGCTCCGACGACGAGATTCTGGAGGACCCAGACAGCCAGGACGACAAAGAAGAGGAAGAAGAACACCTGCTCATTGAAGATAGCGACGATGCCGTACATGCTTCGCAAGGTCTCAAGCCTTCGCCGCCTTCTCCCATGGGCTACCGTCAGCCGCCTGCGGGCTCAGCTGCAACTTCCACGGGACCTCGAGATATAGCTGGCAGTTCTAGTGAAAGCGATCACTTGATAGAGTCAGATGGCAATCAAGACGATGCCGATATCGAAGACACTTTGGGCCCTGGCTTGCTAGAGCTGTCCGACGAGGAAGATGGCCTGATATTGTCAGAGGAAGATGAACCTCCGCATTCCCTCAACGTGTCGAATACATCCCCAGATAGCAGTCGTCATGTCCTCCAACAAGCTTTGAACGCCTTAGACAATACCAAGCTCGACATCTCAGACAACATGACAGGCGCGGAGAAACGGTCAGCTGTTGTCGAACGAGTGACGTACTCTTACTGAGCTGTTCTGCATCTATAGTCAGCTTATAATACAAGGACTGCAGAATCTGGCACTCTCCTTCCTATTGCAACTCGCATTATCTACCACCGTGGCTCCTGGCAGTCAAGACTCAGCTCCAGGCAGCGATACTAGCGAGTCTGAAGACGCTTCTGGCGACAGTGATGCAGGGGTCATCCTTACGAAGCAGAGAAAGAAGAGAGCTTCGCGACACAGTTTCAAGCCTATAAAGATGCGCTTTGCTCAACGCAAAAGGTCGTAAGTCATGACCATCTGGTTTCTGGAGGAAAAAAAAACTGACATATGCTATAGACGCAGTCAGCCAGCTAAGAAGCAGAGTATAGAGTCAGACGACGGAGACGAGCCTGCGAAGGTGGACGACCTTTCAAGCCCAGTGCTACGAAGTGTTACTTTTCCGACTAGTAGACATGCATCTCGTACAATTGGTGAGATTTCTGAGGCTTTGTACGAATAGTAAAGTCTCGCAGTCCATCTGATTCTGTTTCCCTTCGCAGCCCATACGCTTCGAGTCGCGGAGATAGCTAAAGATGCGCTCGAGGCTGATCGATCGGTCACTCTTCGGTAGGCATTGCTCGATACCTCGGCTCCTGCTGTCTGTGACATTTCGACTTCGCAGTGACATCTATTATCGCGACGTGGCCTTGTTTGGCACACAGCAGAAGGTCAACTCGGTACGCTAATGTTATCAGGTCAAGTATCAAGCTAATGCTGCTGTAGGTCGCAATGACATTGGCCAATACTCTGGGGGTCCGCCGATCCGATCTCAACATTGTCGCTGCCTCGAAAGGCCTGGCTCATGGCCATCTAAAGTTCATAGCGGCGGCCAATTCGGAGACTGACTGCTTCTCGAAGGAGGTATGTATTATCTAAGCTGCAAAGATAGTTATACTGATCAGACATCAGGGCTGTCTCATACCACCGAAAGAAGAGATAGCTGGCCTAGTCATACCTCCGGACATTCGCTTCGTACTTGTTGTGGAGAAGGACGTAAGGCTAAAGTAATCACATACGCCCGCATTGTACCTCATTGACGTGCTTCTTGCAGGCAATCTTCAGACCTTTGGCACATAGCGAGTTTAGCAATGATGAGATCCTGGGCAGATCAATTCTGATTACAGGCAAAGGATATCCGGACATGTCTACCCGAGAACTTATTCATCGTCTGGGAGAGGAGCTACCACACAGGTCCGCTGTTTTGACAGCCTGGCGTGAGACTCTGCTGATTCACATGACAAGCGTGCCTATCCTCTGCTTAGTCGATGGAGATCCTCATGGTATCGAGATCTTCCTCAACTATAGAGATGGCTCAAAGGCAATGCAAGGCGATGAAGGCAATCTGACATGCCCACGAATACAATGGCTGGGCGTTTCCGCTGAAGACATGCGAGAGTATGCCATTCCCACAACACAGGAGCTAGCAATAACTGAATAGACGCTGTAGGTCAGGCGTCGACCGCGAGTATCTGCTACCTTTGACCGAACGCGACATAAGCAAGACGTACAAGATGCTTAATCGAGACCACCTGGACTCAGAACTTCAGTAAGCCGGTTGCGCAAATATCAGTATAACCATCTAATAGCATGATTCAGACGAGAGCTGTGCCATATGCTTCACAGTCGTAAGAAGGCGGAGATTCAGATTCTAGGCCAGACCCTGCAGAGTGGAAACGGAGCTACAGATGGATTACTCGAGTATCTAAGGAGGAAGATAGTCCAGTAGATAATGATTATGCGATTCGTTCGTATCTATGTAATGGAGAAAGGCGTCGACTGCTAGCTTTGTCTCCTTACCACCATGCACCGCGGTTTTTCAAGTACATATCTACCAGTCATGCAGCTCTACAGCAACTGTACACATATCAAACACGCCTGCTCTACCGCGGGCTGCTCGCACAAGATTTTGCGCGATGAGAAGGCGACTCCCATCGACAAGGCTGCGACCATGACTTTCCAGCAGCAACAACAAGCCTTTACGGTCTGAAACTGAACGAGGATTGTGATCTGGCCCTGACAAGCGTCTAAACAACATGCGATCCAAGAAATTCCAATCTTGCCCATCCCAGATGTCGAGAATGCGCGAAAGGTCTCGCTGCCTATCCACAGAGCAACTGAAGCGCTGCGAGAGGGTAGTGAAAGGACTGAGCGCAAGCTATCGCACAACGATATGAGCCGTCATGGCGGGCCTGCCACGATATATCGACACGGCAGCACCAACTTTCGACCCAAGAATGTCGACAACACGCAGCAGAGTACCGAAGAAGCGCCTAGTCTGAGCTCACGTCGTAAAGTAAAGAAGGCCGTCTCCCGGGTAGGTTCTGTCTATTCTGACCACTGACACAAGAGATTTCTGAATTCACGTTATTGCAGGTACCAGAGTATCGGCTTCCGGCATCCTCTTCAATTGAGAATCTATACAAGCATGCTCAAACATCTTCGACACCTCAGAATCCGCCAAGGATGCCTGCAATGCCCACCGCATCAAGCGGAGCTCGACAACCTTTGGGCGCGACGAAGGCGCCGCAAGGTACAGAACGGCTACAGAAACAAAGGTCCACGTACACTATCACCAGCGCCAAAGTCACAAAAGCTGCTGCACGCGTCAATCCGGTCAAAGTCTCAATCGCCAGCTTGCGCGAAGCGGCGTACAGCCCAATTCGGGAGTCAGCAAATTCGCCATCAATTCAGCAAGCGTCTCATGTTCATATGGAGGCACCTCGGAACAGCCCTTCGATACAAGCGCCGACTCGCTCGGATTCGGCAGCTCGCTTTGAGGCATTCTTGTCCAGAACAGGCCGAGCAGATAGCGCTTCGAAGGGCAACCCGCATGAGATCTATGCGAGTCGGAGAAGAAGTCAGTCCCTGAGTAGACTACAGACAGGACCCTCTATCACGACTCCAACATCTGAAGATCGCAAAGACTCGCTAGACACAGACTTCCTAGTCCAATTCATCAAAGACCATCAATTAGCTCCTGAGCTGGCTGCTGCTGTACAAAAGGAGCTCAGTGGTGGAATGTCACCTCCGTGCGGGCAAGCAGAGCCACCCGCTCCTGAGTCTACACGTCCACAACTTCAAGCAGTGAACGGCACAGCAACACATCACCACGAGCCATCTTCCGCAACAGCCAAAAGTCCACTCCTATCTCCTGCTGGAAAGCCTCCGCGTCCCCCTCGCTCTGAGAGAAGGGTCTCTTATTCCCCAGTCATTCCTTCACCCACTCTACTGCCAGACACTGCAGCCACGAAGCTCGTCGTCCAAGAAAACGTTCCATGCAGCCCAGCTGTGATTAATCGACAGTATGCGCCGCCTGCTACCTCTGTGAATCGGAAATCGTCTTTGACACGCAGTCAAGGCAGGCGCGACAGTAGAGGTCAGCCTCGCAGAGAACGCGAAAGCTCTACGACCTTGAGCAAAGGGCAGAATCGAACGCCGCCGACTGCCCATTTCGCTCGAGCTTTTGGCTCACCGCACTCTGAAGAAATCGCTCAGGCTATCGCGGTGGTCGAACAGGGACAGGAGCAGGAGGATTATGAAAGGGACAGAAGGCTATCGAGCCTCCTTCGAGGACTCGGTATTCAAGGTGTAGGAGGGAAAGTATTGGATGTCTACAATCATAACGTAAGCAAGAGCAGGGAGTCACACAGCTTTCCTCTAGAAGCGCCTGACGAGGAAGTCTGGCCTGTTGGCGCATCACAAAGCGTGAAAGGCCAAGAAGCCGATGTCGCAACTTCGCGCCTGTCAACCGATGCGAATGCATATCGCCCACCTACTCTACCTCGCAGATCGAGTAGGCGATCAAGCAGCAATCTCAAGCGCAAAGGCAGTCAACGCTCGAGCATGGGTACTCCCGCAGAAGGTCGCAGAGAGAGCCAACGTACAAGTCTAGGAATGGCCGACTCCGTACTAGCAGGCATTCTTCCCAGTCTCGACCCTGCCTACAGAGCCAGTCTGGGTCACACAACTCAACGAAATAGCATGAGCATCTCCGACTCTGTTCTGGCCAGTATTTTGGCATCGGAATCATTTTGTCTACCTCACGGGACTCGTCTGAGTATGGAGCAGATCGCTGCTCGTCTCAACATAGAAGTGACCAATGCACTTAAGCGTCACAGTCAGACCTACAGCCAATATCATCGCGACTCGCAACGGGAGCGCAGCAGGTCTGAAGTCAGCTTGCAACGTCCCTCGGAACGAAGCAGTTTCCATGCAAGCACTCTAGAGGAGGACGTGCCTACAGGGTACTCCGAGGCACAAGAGGTTGGAGAAATGGCTGAGGCGCGGCAAGCATTCATGGATCCTCAGGAAGAAGAGCATCAGTATGACGCTCTACCACTCGAAGATAGCTGGAAACCCGATGCTACCGACATTATGTTCCGTGAAGAGGATGCAGAGGTCTCGAACGTTGGAGAATTTACCTTTGGCAGCATCTATCCGGAAGAGTCGTTCTATGTGGAGCCTGAGTCTCAGTCAGACCACATCTTTGAAGAAGTTAGCACCTTCCCGAGCGAACAGGACAGCCGAAACCCATTCTATCAATCTGTTCCCTCTGGAACTCAGCCTGCGGAGATCACTCTGCAAAGACCATATTCACCTGAGGCAGAGCCAGCTGCAGAAGTAGCATACCAGCAACTTCAACAACATTCGATCTCTCCTCCTCCTATACAGTCACAGGCTTCGGCGTCGCTAGATCCAGAATATACCAACCCTCTGCGGAGGAAGCGAACCTTGTCCACGAACTATCTACAGAAGCTTTCGAGCAGTTTCACGTCGTCCACCAGCAACAAGAATCTTCGCGCTGGCAGAAAGCGGCTGCCCAGCATATTCGGAAGCTTGTCTAGCAAGACAGCTCCAAGTATGTCCGATCAAGAAGCTATGACACAACGCGTGGCCTCCCCGGTACCCAGTATAGTGTCAGTCACTGCTGTTCAACCGCAAGCTGCACAGAAGCGGAAGAGAGCTCTGACCGGGCCAGCTCGACTCATCGACATCGCCAATGCCGTCACCAACAGCCCATCCTTCTCTCAATTAGCACCCAGAAGCGGCGACAGCGACTCACTGACGCAAGTCCCTGTGTGCGACAATACTTGGCGATCTACCATAGCAGAAGGGATGCTGCAGGAGTTGATCAGGGTTCACACGCCCCAGGAGTTGCAGCGTCAAGAAGTCATATGGGAGTTATGTCAGACGGAGGAATCATTTGTCAATGGCTTGAAAGGAGTGATTAGAGTTTTCTCTAGCCCACTTCGCGATCATCAAGGACGCTGGATCAGCGGTATACCAACTATGGTCACTCGTCTCTTTGGCTGGCTGGACGACATTGTTTACTTTCACTCGCATCTTCAAGCTATACTTACTCGGAGTCGGTCGGCGCAAGGTCTGTTGACGATACGTATAGCGGAGGCTTTTCTTCCCATGATACCTCGCCTCGAGATTCACCAAGCATACCTCGCGAGGTTCGAACAAGTCACAAGAGCAATCGAAGATATGATCTCAGCGCCAGAAAGCGAATTTGGAGAGTTTGTACGGATGCAGCAGGCTTTGCCGGAGTGCGGTTCGATGACTTTGTCAAGCTTTTTGTTAAAGCCTGTACAAAGGCTCATGAAGTACCCTCTTTTTTTTAAGGTGAGCATTACTGACTACAGTCCGCCGATACATATAGCTGAATATCCGCACTCAGCAACTATGCCAGCTCACACCGCCGGCACATCCGGACCATGAAGCGACGTTCCTTCTGTATCAAAGTACGGATGACCTGATTCGCGCTATGCAAGAAGTCAAAGCAAGAGAAGAGGACTACGATCACATCTGCTCACTAGTCCGCAAAATTCACGGACTACCGACAGGGATGGAACTCGGTAAACGTGACAGGCGTTTACTGGCGTCCGGACCTCTCAAGCAGGTACATCTCAGTGAAAGAGATCTTCAGGCCTTGGAATCGCACGAAAGCCATTCGAACATGTATGGCGCCTCACCAGGTGCCGATTCTGGCGTTTTTGTTTCACCTCGTCCTACCTCTATCTATTCTGAAGTGTCTTCCTTTGGAACTTCGGCATTTTCTGAAGGGAGAGGATATGCGCTATCTCCCGCTTCGGTCAGCTCTGGCAGTACTCGTCCTAACTCGATCACGTCTTCTTTGCGACCCGAATCCATCCTATCATACACCAGCGCATCCACGAGCAACTCGTTCGCTACATCTTCGTCGGCTTCTACACTTCATCCGCAACACTTGCATAGCACTGCACTCGCCGGACCGTATGCAGCTTCTAGTATGGCAACACCGCACTACGCTCATCAAGCTAGCCGTCGCATATTGAAGGCACGAGCCAAGGAAACAGCTATACAGATATTCGTCTTTTCGGATCTAGTCGTCTTTGCAACTAGGCAAACAGAAGGCTTCCGCATCAAAAGTGGGAAGAAGCCAAATGTAAAGAGCAACGAGCGAGAAGACAAGGCTGCCAAGTACCGCGTCGTATCAGACTGGGGAGTTGCCAAAATCATCGGAATACGAGATCTGACCGGCCGGACAGGTAAGTTGCGTCTCACAGCTTTAGGCGATGCTAATCCAACTTCGTCGTTCCCTTTTGCAGACCATGATAATCTGATGCAGCTAGATTTGCTTCCGATCTGGTCAGACAAGGAAGTGACCCAGTCATCTCTATGGAACGCTGCTATGGCTACGAGCATCCTGATCAGCATCCCAATAGCAGGGTCAGCAACTCAAGATGTCAAAGATAAAGAGCTGCAGTACTATATGCAAGCTCTGGAGGAATCGTATCTTTCTTCTCTCCAATCCTTGTCATTCTCGAATGACTCGGCAGCTTCATCTCAAAGCCAGTCTGGGATCGGTAGAAATGGCGAATCCCATTATTCTCTACCCCGATCGCCTTCGGAAAGGGAGAGGAGTCGATACCGAGATAACGAAGACCCTGCTGGAGCGCAAGTGAGAGAGGTAGAGGATGAGCGGGAAGAGAGACAGTGGTGGTCATCCAGGCTGAGGGAGGTACAACGTGAGATGGAGGAGAGTGAATCTGCTGCACAGCAAGACGGGTTACCAGATAATCTCAGCCAGCATATTCGAGCGGAAGAGCTTCGCCAGGCCGAGGAACGCAAGCAAGTCATACTTATGGAAGCTAGCAAGAGATTGGAGCGCAAGCTGAGCAGCAATTCACTGCACGTCGGCCTCGCAATAAGTTACGATGATGAAGAAAGGCAAGCGCAGCGACGAGGGACGCCGAGCTCTTTCTCACCACTCGCGGAACGCCCTATGACTGCCGGTCAGCAATACAGAAGTAGACCTGCAATGGCTGCAGTGAAGCGACCTCGCTGAGCGAGCAGCGATCTCTTCAGGAGCTTTGTCCGACCGGCTGGCAGTCTTTACGCTTTTTCTCGTCCCTTTTCTTACATTCGCATTTCTTTCCTATCGATGGCAGTAATGTCATCTTTAGATGCATAGTTATAGCATATGATACAGCGGATACGCTACCCCCATACTATTTCTTTTCCGTTAGGCCCGTTGCGCGTAAAGAGGCGTCTTTTCGCTGGCAGCAGGAGGGCTGCTTCATCTGGCAATCATGCTGTGCTTCGTGTCGACATTGTTCCTTGCTTTGTACCACCGCTCCACACATTTTGCGCGGTCTGCCTTGTTGTTATCGCCCTAGGCTCTCATTCGGGGGCGACCTTCTTGCCTGAAATCCGACTACCCAAGTTTCGTCAAGAATACACGACAAGGACGCTCTTCTACATCAGTCTAGAGAGCAGGCCGCTATACACCTAAACGGTGGTGATGCTCCCGGTGCTTTCGCCCTTTTCAGACGACGGAAACAGCACAGATTCAAGCAGCGCCAGGCCTGGGCTGGCGTGGAACGATAGCTCGACGACCTCTGTGACTTCTGCGTCGACTGCGGCATCACCTTGGACGCCAAACGATCTGGCAATGTCGACAGCTGCAGGCGCAGCTCTGGCGGGCAACAAAAGCAGGCCATTCCCGACTATGGTTTTGGGCCTCCTAACCGCGCTCGAAGCTGATCCACAACATGCTGCGACATCTCTACACGCTGCTCACGCCAAAGGAGCTGGCGCGCTCGACTTTGGGGTGTCGGCGCAACAGGCACCGGTAGAAATGGACGCTGTTTTGGCTAGCATCACGCGAATCGCAGAGAGGCTCGCCAAAGCAGAGAGTGGTGCTGGTCGTCACTCTGCGAACAGCGTACAAGACGGCGCCGCGAGACCGCCAGCAGAATCGCCCATTCCCTTCAATCACGAAGCCGTCAGCAGGCTGATTGGCCTACAACCTCCTTCTAGCGCGCCGCAACCACATTCCATCACGACAGACTCTTTATCACCATCTCTTCCACCAAAACAATCAGAAGTGTCGCCTGTCGCCTCGCTCGGAACAGAATCTTCAGATGGATCTCCGAGTCGGCCATCAGCAGAACAAGAACTTAAACAGCTCAAGGCGCAAATCAAAGACTTTGCCCGTGTCTGCAAAGCTGTAGCTCGGGGAGATCTATCGCAGAAGGTGGAAGTCAATGTACAAGGAGAAGACTTGCGGGAGCTCAAGGAAGACATCAACGGCATGGTAGAGAAGTTGACAACGTTCGCAAACGAAGGTAAGCCTTCGCTGAGTTTGTGGGCCCTTGTCGCTGCGTACTCAACTCCGGGTCTTGTCCACTTCAGTCACTCGTGTCTCATTGGATGTAGGCACGAAAGGCAAGCTCGGTGGACAAGCTGTCGTGCAGGGCGTCGAAGGCACATGGCAAGAGCTCACCGCAGTAGTCAACAAGCTAGCTGAAAACTTGACTACCCAAGTCCGGGTAGGTGGTCATCCTCACTCAATTCAGTAACTTCAGCTAAATACGCCAATTTTTTGCAGTCCATTGCCGAGGTTACTAAAGCTGTGGCGAAAGGGGACTTGAGCAGGAAGATCGAAATTGAAGCCGATGGTGAAATAGCCGAGCTCAAGACGACGATAAACATCATGGTACGAGCTCAAGAAAACACCAGCGGTAGATGGAATACTGATGACATCGTCCGCAATAGGTTGACCAGCTTCGCAAATTCGCTGTTGAGGTCATTCGAGTGTCCGTCGAAGTAGGCACCGAGGGTAAATTGGGCGGCAGTGCGCGAGTAGAAAACGTCGAAGGTACATGGCGAGAGATCACAGATTGCGTCAACAACATGGCATCAAATCTCACCAACCAAGTACGAGCTATCGCGGCGGTTACAGAAGCTGTAGCGGCTGGTGATTTGGATAGAACCATCGATGTCGATGCGAAGGGGGAGATTCTGGCACTCAAGGAGACTGTCAATAATATGGTCAGGCAATTGAGGACCTTCGGATCAGAAGTAACTAGGGTCGCTCTTGAGGTAGGAACGGAAGGCAGACTTGGAGGCAGCGCCAGGGTCGAGAAGTACGTAATCTCCCAAGCGATCGAAACTGTATCTGATTCTTTGCTCGTTCGCAGTGTGCGCGGCACGTGGAAGGAGCTCACCGACAACGTCAACCAGATGGCCAAGAATCTCACTGACCAAGTGCGATCTATTGCAAAAGTCACAAAAGCAGTCGCCGACGGAGACCTCACCAAGAAGATCACTGTAGATGCGAAGGGCGAGATTCTTGACTTGAAAATGACGGTCAATTCTATGGTCGATAGTTTGCGCATCTTCGCAGAGGAAGTAACGAGAGTCGCTAAGGAAGTGGGCACAGATGGTGTCTTGGGCGGTGAAGCTAAGGTCGCTGGAGTAAGCGGTGAATGGAGAGGCCTGACAGATTCAGTCAATACCATGTCCAGGAGGGTGCGTGTCAGAATGTCGACTGAAGTAACTCCACAAATGACACTATAAATGGTAGATAACCGAGCAAGTCAGAAGCATAGCCGTTGCGACAGTGAGTCTACTAGATACTGTTTTGCCGGCATATACTGATACGAATTGCTGCTGGAAGACGGCAGTCGCTTCCGGAGACCTTGGCATCAAGGTCAATATCGAAGCCGCTGGAGAAATCGCCGCGTTGTGCACGACCATCAACGATATGATAGACCGGTTGTCCATCTTCGCTGCCGAAGTTACCAGAGTAGCGCACGAAGTCGGTACGAAAGGAAATCTGGGAGTAACAGCCAAGGTCGACAACATCGATGGAACATGGCAAGAAATCACAAGCAATGTCAACACTATGGCCTTGAATCTTACTTCGCAAGTCAGAGCATTCGCACAAATCTCAGCTGCAGCGACAGAAGGCGACTTTAGCTCCTTCGTCACGGTCGAAGCTTCTGGAGAGATGGACTCCCTGAAAACAAAGATCAATCAAATGGTCTTCTCCTTGCGAGAATCTCTGCAGAAGAATACAGCTGCTAGAGAAGCAGCCGAGCTTGCCAATCGAAGCAAGTCTGAATTCTTGGCTAATATGGTAAGTTTACTGGATTTAAACCGGCGCATCAGCTCATGATTTATTGACAGTCTCATGAAATTCGTACGCCGATGAATGGTATCATCGGTATGACGGGTGTTACGCTCGAGACTGAACTCACGCGAGCTCAGCGAGAGAATTTGATGATCGTTTCGACAATGGCAAATTCTCTGCTCCTCATCATTGATGACATTCTTGATATTTCGAAGAGTAAGTCTGCATTGTAGTATCTGATCGGAGCTGTTGCTGATCATACTGGATCTTGTTCTCAGTTGAGGCCGGTCGCATGACAATGGAAGAGATACCATACTCTCTACGCTCAGCAGTCTTCGGAGTCCTGAAGACACTAGCTGTAAAAGCATCACAGAACAAGCTCGACCTACTCTACAAGATCGAAGGCAAGATTCCTGATTTCTTGATTGGTGATCCTTTCAGACTCCGTCAAGTCATTACAAACTTGGTTGGAAATGCTGTCAAATTCACTACGAAAGGCAGAGTCGCTCTTTCTGTACGCTTGGCTGGCGAGGACAATCAAGGGAACTTCATGCTGGAATTCTGTGTAGCCGATACGGGTATTGGTATCAAGGCGGATAAGCTAAGTATCATTTTCGATACGTTCGCACAAGCGGATGGATCCACGACGAGAGTAAGTCTCGAAGCCCAGACGTAGGGTGTTCTCGCCTGACACGCTTCCACGCAGAAATACGGAGGCACCGGTCTTGGTCTCACGATCTCGAAACGTCTCGTCAACTTGATGGGCGGTGATCTCTGGGTAAAGAGTGAATACGGCAAAGGTTCTCAATTCTTCTTTACGACAAAAGCGCGGCGCGGAAACTGGTCTTTGGACCAAGTCCGACAGAAAATGATTATATCGCATCCTGGTCGACGCATACTACATATCGAAACATTGGGACAAGATACAAGTATTGCAGAAGCTGTTCAAGCTTGTGGATTGCATTCTGTGCATGTCAATTCGATCGAAGAAGCTTGTGAACAGAAGGGATTGTTTGATTCAGTCCTGGTGGACCAGACGGATCTGGTGGAGAGGGTCAGAGAGGTCGAAAGCTTGAGATATATTCCGCTCGTCCTCATTAGCACGCATATAGCGGAGCTTAACCTCAAGGAGGCGCTTGATAACGTAGGTCACTTGAGGAAGAAGGGCATTTTTCACTGTCCAAGCGTCGAGCTAATGCCATCATTGCAGGGCATCGCATCATGCATGGAACTACCGACAGATCCGAACGATTTCGCAAATGCCATCACTCCAGCACTAGAAACGAGCAACCGCAATCCCGCCGACCTGAACGGCGAGAAGTCATATAAGATCTTACTGGCTGAAGACAACGTCGTCAATCAGAAAGTCGCGCTTAAGTTCTTGGAGTCTGCGAATCATCGGGTTTCGGTTGTCGAGAATGGGGCGCTGGCTGTGGAGGCTATCAAGAAGAACGACTATGATCTGTACGTCATGTTAAACCTCGCGTGCTATAAACAGTTTACTAATCTCACTATGTCCTCTTTCATTCGTTACCAACCAATACAGAATATGTAAGTCGCGCGTCCCTAACGCTGAAAAATCCCTCCATCGGCTGACGGTTTTGGTATACTAGTGATGGATCTTTCTATGCCTTTCATGGGAGGAATCGAAGCCACAAGCCTAGTGCGACACTGGGAGCAATCGAATGGCCTAGAGAGGATGCCCATCATCGCTCTCACCGCTCACGCAATGATTGGAGATCGCGAGAAGTGGTGCGTTGATCCCTTTCTCCCTCTTACAGCTTCTGAAGCTGACATATGTCTTTTTGTGCCTGCTTTTCCGTGTGGCAAATCTTTCTCGTGCTCTTTCAGCATATCTGTCGGTATGGATGAATACCTCACAAAACCACTGCGCAAACCCGATCTACTATCCATGATCAAGCAAGTCGTCAATGCGCGCAGTCGACGCCTGGCTGCTCAATAAACGGTCTCCAAGTCTTTCTCCCTCCGCAAATCCGCAAAAGTATGCCACAAACAGTCTGTGTCCAGGAGTGTGCCGTCTAAATCGTTCAGTGAGCAAGAGCAACCCATGTTGTTGTGGTGTGTATATCGAACAGAAGAATCGAAGAACAAGTAGGTTTGTCGTTCCCATCCTATGTCCTTCAATCCTCCCTCTTTCTGTCTTCTTTTCTACTCTTCCCTCAAAGTGTATAGTACAGACAGCTTCAGCGCCTCTGGTCAGGCTAAGTAGCTAGTAGCAACTAGGAAATATTACCAGTAATGTCATACAAACTACAACCGGAAAAAAGGTTGGGCAACTGTAAAATCGCGTCGATATGGGTTTCGCAAGGCACTTGATACGTGCCTGTGTTGATCTCTCATGTAGAAACAATACTTCAGCCTCTTCCAACGTTTGCGCTCTCAGGCAAAAGGTCGTGGTTTCCGGGACACGTTCGGCACCAAAACTAGGCAATTAATGTCATCGCCAGTACAGTATGATATAAGCATCTCAAACTACTCTTATCATGATACTTCAGCGTCTTAGAAGATGTCGGAAATCATGCAGCTTGGCTTGAAAGGGGTGCCGAACGCCCAAAGCTTGCGAGGACTTGACAGATTGCTTCACGCCTGAGAACATTCAAAGCAATGATTAGCTTGTACCTTTCGACAACCTTTGTCGCTCTCTCGCGCGCTGTTTCGCTGCTTACCTGCTTCGCCCGAAACTTTGCGCTGACTTTGCCTTGGATCTTGCTCGCTCGCTCGACTCCTTTCCTGGGCTCTGGCTCTTACTGACTGGACCAAACCTCGCTTTGTACAGGACTGAACACCACAGTCTTACGACAGCAACAACCACAACTCAACTCAGAACAGTCAGCCAGCTTCGTTGAGCTAGCTAGCTGCAAGAACAGCGAGCAAAGCCAGCGAGCCAGCTGACCTTGGAGGGATAGAGATCAAGGCGTAGGAGCCCGCTCGAAAAGAGGAGAGAAAAGACAGCTTGCAGTACCGTTCTCTTGGTGTCCCATTGGCTAGTAAGTAGCAGTTACTCTATGCAGATTGGGATGCATACTGATGGCGATCCTGGCCTGCAGCACCCCACGGACCGCAGGCCTCTTTTTTCCCCGATTTTCGCACAGATACCTACAGACCTTGAAGCAATCCCTCATATACATCTACATACCTACATACACAATACTCTGCAACCATTCTCTGCCTTTTTCCTGCTGCTTTTTACCACTCACCACCCCCGATCTCCGAGCGATCGCCAGTACTAGCCCCTCTTACCTAAAGGACTCAGCGCGCTGAGATAGGCACAAGACAACGGACGAAGGAGATAAACAGCACATCAATACCTATAGAACAGCGAAGCACACTTGATGCATTTCGTAGAACAGCAAAAGTCGCCAAAGTTCAACACGGTTAGCTACTCTGCCAGGCCAAAGAATGTCAGAAAGGCAACAGAGGTAGACATGCTCGACGGCATCGTCGACATGGATGCATTCAATCAGATTGTAGCACTTGACGATGGAGATGTGACCAAGGAGTTTAGCAAGACTCTGGTCATAGCTTGGTGCGAACAGGCAGAAGACGCGTTGGAGGAGATGCAAAGATGCATCGACGCAAGGAACCTGACAGATGCAGCTCACAAAGCACACTACCTGAAAGGTTCATCAGCATCACTAGGGTTGATTCAAGTCAGCAAGACATGTCAGCAGATCTACAGACTCAGGTTCCCTGGCAGCTTGGAGTCGTACAGGGCGCTGTCGTACTCGTCCGAGTCCAATAGTACACCTTCTCCGAACGGCGTCAGATCAGGATCTTCATCTTCAGACTCGACAACGGCGCCGACTCCTAGCTTGACCTTCTCACCAGCTTTGAGCCATTCGCCGGAGACGTCTGAAGATGTGGGTTACTTCGACTTTGGACAGCTCGATAGGGCAAAGGTGCTATTGGATACTCTGAGAGGACAGATCAGGGTGTGAGTGGCTGATTCACTAGCATTAATAATGGTCGCATACTGACATTTAGCATGCCCTTTCTTGCAGTGGAAGTGACTGGCTCACAAAGTACTATCACGAGTCGGACAGGATCGCAAGCTTAGGGCTTCGCAGAGCTAGCACAAGTGGCGGATGATTGCTTCACATTGAGGTCAACCGCGCGCACGCGCTGGACCCGCATCTCAATTGTTCATGTCTCACCATCGATCTGCTCTGCTCTGCTTCACGAACAACTGTCACGACATCATTCTTTCAATCTCGTCAATGTACAAGTCGACAACTCTCGGAACTCCAACCAAGGTCTTCAAGAGCTCTCAGCATCTTCTTCATGTTTTCTCCATTGACATTATATCAGCATTCTTCATTTGTTTCCCCTTCTGGCTATCCTGCATCGTTTTCTCAACAAGAACGAGTCGATTTCTACGCGCTTCCTCTCTGGCGTTGGGATTGGTCTCCATTTGGCACGCTCAGGTGTCGATCGGTACCTTCTCTCGCGCGCTTTCTCCGCTTCTACAGTCGCAGTCTCTCCTTTTCCCGGTCGCAAGCTTTATGACCACATTTCCTCAATAGCGAAAGACGCGAGCTCGTCCTTTTTCCACATCTACTCTTACAACGGCATCGCTCGGAGACCCTACTTCTACTGGATGTCACATTTCATGGGTCCATTCACCCTGATCCTCGTACATCCACCTCAAGCAGCAAACCCCCAAAAATCCGAGCGATACACTATATGCTTTGTGCTCTGCACCCCAATCTACTTTTTTCGATACCCTCCCTTTCCCCTCTCTATTTTTTCCGGTCAACATGATATCATTTCAAGGGTTTTCTATGGTGAATCATCCTAACCGAAAATCGGGATGCGGCGGTTGTATGCAGAATGATGTTCTTAAGGCACGTTCTGTACTATCGCTCGTACTCGGCTATTCGGATGATGTTTGTAGCATACATATTTTCTACACGACTTTTTATGCAGTTTCTCATCCTTCCTCTCCTCTCCTTTAGCGCTAACACTCCCTCGCCGTGGTTTAGACTGGGAAGCAGACAATATCAAACGGGTTGTAAAGTGCATGCTTTCGTCTCTCTGAAATACACAAATTCAGTGCAGTCAAACACGGGCAACCGAGATGCCAGCTTTCCTTTTGTTTCTTTTTGCTTATTGTTCCCTCCCCATTCTAGCCGGGCGCCTTACCGTATAGGATGTCTTTGCTACGCTTTGATTGCAAATTCAGCCGCGAGTGCTTTCCTCTTCGACAGCCTCAGCTCTGATCGCGTGGATGATAGCAAGCTGTGCCTTGAAGCGCTACATACGATATTCGCAAACTGCGCCGCTTCTCTCCAGTGAACACATATCCTTTCATACGAACTATCCGATTACCTTTACTTACCCTCTGCCATCTATGCCGTGTCCCAAGTCTATGAAACCCCTGTCGTCTTTCAAGCTCCCGTTCGTCTTCGGTCGCATCTCCCCATTTTCTCGAAAAGATCAGCCAGTACAACTGGCATCTCCCCTTCTTGTCCTGCTGATCAAAATGCACAAGCCTTCGCTAGTTGGGAGCGGTGGCTTCAAGCACCCTATCCCCACGAGCTTATCGAGATCAGCAACAAAGCTTTACGAGACGAGATTTTTCGCAAGCAAATCACAATGCATACAAGCAGCACAAAAGATCTTCCTCTACCTTTTCATCATACAAGGTTGGAAAGAAGAGGCGATGACCTAGCGTACATGATAGCCGACGAGGTCGCAAGCATTATTTCGGTAAGCTCGCGCAGTTCATATAGTCTCGTGCTTGACCCCTCTGTATCTTGTAAACAGCTCAGAAGTCAAAAGACATTAAAGCCCTCAACCTAAAAGTTCACAGTGCTACGAACCATCTTGTGTCAAATCGACACTGGACTTTGCTGAGTACGTAGCCCACAATGCATGCTCGTCTATTTGCGCCGATTTCGTTTGGGTTTCCTATGCTTCGCAGCTCATCAATTCAAACTAGGACCTGTCGACATCGATTACACAGATGCAGCTAGTGATTCACGTCTTGCCGATAACTTTGAAGTGTACATCTATGGCCTTCTGCTGGATCGTGGCTTTAGTACAGTCGCCAAATTTCTGTCACCTATCTTCCTTAAAGGGCTCTTTCAAATGGCTCCTCCGCCCAATTTCGATGTCTCACCCGAGCAGTTCATGCCGACAAACAGCCCAACCTCACAGATTGCATTGAAAAAGGGTATAGGCGAGAAGAAACTTGGATGTCACATGCGGGTCCTGACAGGAGAAACTTCAGATCCCTCGAAGTCGATTGCGTCAAGACCCACACCAGTAGATTGCAGCAAGGGAAGCTCGCCCTGCCGAACTGGCTGGTCGCATGTTCTGATGGAGCAGGATGTAAACGCTGTGAGCGGCCCCACTAATTGGTCTCGATGAGCTATGTTGACCATACACGTACGCAAAACAGCGGCTTGCTACTTTGCACATCCAGATAAGAACGGTGCATGGTCGCAATGGACAGTAATTGGCCCGGCAGCCATCGCGGGAGAGAGCGAAGATGGATACGGTGTCAAGGGAATCACATCACAGGGTCAAGCCAGCGATAGACCAGGCAGTGATGCCGTGCCTATCGCGCTTGAAACCCCTCATCCAGAAGACGGAATAATTTCGAGTAGTGCTATTGAACAGGTGAATCAGAAATGGGAACACCTAAATAAGCGTGTCGAAAGCTTGGAAGCCGCCATAGCTCCCATGACACGTTATGTCGATGTGCAAATGGAGATCGCAAAACTTGCAGAGGAGAAAGCTCAAGCCGAGGCAACCAAGAAGCTAGAAGCCGCTCGTAAGGAGGCGGAGCAACAGCGAGTTCAGGCAGCTAAGCAAGCAGAGAATATAGCTCGTCAGAAGGCAGAGGAAGAGAAGAGGAAGAAGGAAGGAAAGGAAAAGGCCCAAGCGAAAGTGAAAAAGCAGCAAGAGAAGGAGAAGGCAGAGGACGAGAAGAGGAAGGAGTCAGAAAAACAAAAGGCTGAAGCGGAAGCACAAGCGAAAGTCAAGAAGCAGCAAGAGGAGGAGAAACGAATGGCAATGCAACGAGAAGTTGCGAAATTGAAGGCCGCGAAGACTGAGAAAGCAAAGAGAGAAAAGAAAGCAAAGGAAGATGCAGAGAAAGAGAAAGAAAAGGCTAAGCGCGACAAAGAGCGTATGGCCAAGCAGACTGAGGGGGCTGGGAAGGAGAAACAAGAGAGGTCAGATGTGTGAGTTGAGATGGCAAGAGCCGGATGACTACGGAGCTGGCTGCTTCGTGCTGCGAGTCGGCAATGGACAAAGACATACTCTTGAGCTGGAAGGACATGGCTCTGACGCTAAAAAGATTGGCTGGTATCAATGTCTACTTCACCGGAGTATCTTGGCACGACAGATTTCAGGCGGAGTCAGACGACAGAATGTAATCAGGCAAAACCTCCTCGGAGACTACTTACTCCGGCTCTAGATAATGTGAAGTCTCGCGATTGAGATTGACGCAACATGTTAGGGCACAGATGAGGAATACGCGTAGCATCAACATACAAGGAGAGCCTGATAGTATGGAATCTCAAGCTTCTGCAGAGTCGTGGTGTGTAGCGAAATAACAATTGGAGAATGGCTTTGTTATCGTGCGCCCACTTCACACTATCCTCCCGCCTAAGTACCAGATTCGTATGTGTACAATTCAGATCGGAGTTGCCCGTCTGTTCAGATCGTTATACTGAGCGATTGGCCCTAGAGACCACTTAAGCGGAGGAGTATCTAAGTTGCGCTATTATCACCATAATGATACCAGACACGATCCAGCTTCCAGAGTGGGAGTTTGCGATTGGGTTCTTTGTAGTAGTCTACGACCACCATACCGTCGGCTTTTCTTACATACACCTCGAGGAGCTGAGTGTCCGGAAATCTTAGGTGATAAGCCACAAAGTCATGCTTGATGTCTTCGAAGGGGACATATTGGCCCCAGAGAGGATCGTGCTGCCAGGGAATGTAACGAACTGCATGAGTGATGGGGTTGTAGAAGATACCTCTGAGACGAGTCATCGAGTCCCACGTCCATCCACAGTCTGCCACGGCAGCACGCCTTCCGTCTTTTGGCTGCCAGAAAGTTAGTCGTTTGCCATCTTTCGTCTTGAAGTCTCCTGTGAAATAGCGAGGAAAATAATCTTCTACCACCTTGCGAAATGGGAGCCATAGACCTTGGTCCTGCCAGAAGGCATCCTGAACTCGCGGTACGTCTGGACTAGAGCTTAGCCTGCTCTTTGTCGATAACTTAGACGCGGAAGCATTGGATATGTGGCTTGCGTTAGAGCTTGTCGAGATAGTGCCTGTGCTTTTACTTGTGGAAACTCGTCTGGGGTTGACGTTGCCTGCCTTTGATTGAGCGTTGTTCATGGGTTTGACGACCTGCGTTCTGTTCAATGAATTGTAGGAAGTACAGGACATTGTTGGAGCAACCTATAGGTAATCAGCTGCTGTCTGCTCCCTTTCTACTCGTCGTGGTCTCTGGATCTCCGGGTAACCTCCACCCGCTTCGGCAGGACTCCCTCGAAAGCGGTGATTGGTTCATTAACACTGAGCATTGTTGTGAGAAGTAGCCGTACAAGGAATACTGCAATCTTTTCGATGATGATAACATGGCCATCCGGAGTCGTTAACATTGGAGCCGAGTATCGATGCATAGCCCAAGGGTGCAGTAGTCAATCTTCGGGGATCAAACACGCAAAAGCTGCACAATAGATTGGTCAGTCAGTACTTTGGCCACGCGTTCATAAGGGTTAGCTCGAGGAAGGCTCGTCACAGTCAAAGGCGTGCTATATTTCGTGGAGTATATGAGGGATAGGAAAGGATGCAATGCTACATATATGTACCGACGACTGCGAATTATGATATTGAGTAACAGGCCATTACGCCTATAATATTGAAGTAGAAGGCAATCACCCGATTTTGAGAAGGGCATGTCGTTCACCCTAAGTCAAGATAAAGTTATGCGAGTAGAAAGAGCGAAAGTGCGATGCCAGCGGCGGCCGTGCCATAATGCAGCTTGGAAGAGGTAGCGGAGTTGACGCCAGTCGCTTGTGCAAGCGCTTGATTAGAAGCGGATGCATCCATGGCCTATAGAATTGGACGTTAGTCAACTGCCTTGAACCAAGAGAACGAACGACAGCCACTTACACGTGCAGAAGACCCGGAAGCGCCAGGTGTTGCAGATGAAGAGGCAGGCGAGATTGTTGATGTGAAAGGCGTAGGCTGGCCATTTGATCCGGTCGAAGAGCCGATAGCGAGGACCTCTTGGCTGAAGCCTGCTGGAGCTGACTCGCCGGCAGCAAGGGTGCTTGTTACTCTACTCAGGATCGAGTTGCTGACAACGGTGTTTCCGAAAATTACGGTTTCCGTGGTTGGGGTGGCTGCAGAAGCAGAAGAAGAGGCACCACCTGCTGCTTGTGAGCCGGCATCACTGCTTACTGCCGAGTTGATTGCGGATTGAGACGATGCGATTGCACTTGCATCGCTCGCTAGGCTTGAAACACCTCGTGTAACGCCGCCAACAGCGAAATAGGTCTGACCATCGCTTGTGAAGGTAGTGGGATTGAGTCCGTTACTAGCTGCAGGAGCAGAGGTGAGAGTGGCCGTTCCAGATGCTTCACTAACAGCGGAAGAGAAAGATTCCACAGCCGAAGAGACTTGAGCGATGGATGAAGATAATGCTGAGTCCGTGACTGTTGCTAGAGAACTTTGTCCTTCAGCTAGCGATGATGCTACTGATCCGAGAGAGCTTCCTGATGTCGCGCCGCCGATCACAGCGGTTGTATCGACCGAGGGGGGTGCTGATGTCATCTGGCTTGAAGAGGCTGTATCGGTGGACGAACCTGTGCTTGGAAGCACGATGACACTGGTCCCGGATGCTTGGCCAGAAGACGAAGCAGCTGAACTGTCGGATGTAGAGGATGCTGCCGCACTCGAACTTGCATCCGAAGAAGCGCTAGAGGGTGCAACTACCACAAGAGTACTAGCTGGCTCGCTGGATGATGCCATTGAGCTTGACGCAGTATCGCTGGAGGCTGCTGAACTCGGCTCGACTATGATACTCGTTCCTGAAGGCTGGGCTGAGTCAGACGTCGAAGTCGAAGTTGGGGCACTGCTTGAAGATGCATCGCTTGAAGTAGCCGAACTTGGGTTTACCAAGACTGTCGTGCCTTGAGATGAGTCGCTTGATTGGGCAGTTGAAGATGCAGGAGCAGAAGAGTAAATGCTGTTGACCGCACTTGAGAGGGCAGACGAATCTGTAGCGACTGCTCCTGGGACGACGACTGTGACACCTTGCGAGTTGGAGGATGAGTCCGAACTAGTTTGAGCACCAGAGGAAGCCGCTGAATCTGTTGGACTTTGGGAAGCTGCTGAATCTGTTGGACTTTGGGTAGCCGCTGACATGGCGCCATTGCTGAGAGCGCTCGATATGGCAGCTGAATCCGTTACGTCTCCACTGGGGATGACGAGGGTGACACTGGCTGGAGCTGAGGTAGGCTGAGCTCCAGCTCCAGAAGCGTCTGAGCTCGTGACGCCGGCTGACGAAAGCAGACTTGAAGCGAGGCTCGTGGCTTCAGATGCAAGGCTGCTCGCTACTGAAGAATCCGTGATAGAGACACTTGTACCCGAAGGCAATATTGCGACAGAAGTTCCGGAAGCGGACGTAGGTGATGCCTCAGAAGACGACATAGTAGCTGAGGAGTCTGTCGAAGATGCTGTGGAGGATTCTAAAGCACTCGAAACAATGCTAGAGATCGATGAGCTGTCGGAAAGAATCGATGTCGGCGCAATTACGGCCACCGTAGATCCTGCTGAATCCGTTGTGGAGATTGTGGATGAAAGAGCGCTTGAGCTATCCATTGGAGATGCCGTGGAATCAAGGGCGCTAGAAATCGCGTTCGAAACGACCGAACTTTCCGACAAAACGGATGTCGGAATGATTACAGCAACTGTTGAACCGCTTGCATCCGTAGTAGATAGAGTGGATGATCCAGAGAGGGTTGAGCTGTTTAATGCAGCGGTAGAAGATGGGTTGAAGGCGGTTGAAATGGCACTGTCGACAATGCTTGAAACAGCCGCGGTATCAGACAGGATCGAGGTTGGAGCCACGATGACCAAGGTAGAGGATGCGCCTGCATCGCCGGAAATTGCGCTAGACGATGTGGGAGTGCCTGAAATATCACTGGAAGCGCCGGAAGAGGGCGACGCAAGGACACTCGAAAGAGCGCTCGCTTGCAGACTTGAGAGAGCTGCACTGTCCGTGATGACCGATGTAGGGACAACCACGACTATACTGGTTGATCCATTAGCGTCGGTTGATGATGTGGCTGTGGAAGAAAGATCGGAAGTAGTGCTTGATGCGGCTCCGCTCGACGTAGGATTGGCTGCCACTCCGACAGCTTGAGCAGATGACACTGAAAACGTACGTATTAGAGATCTTATCAGCATCTCTGCGAAGGCTATCTGAAAAATGACTAGCACTCACGCTGCTCGGGCGCAAGTCCAGAAGAGCAGAATTGCTGACCAGCGGTGACTGCTTGATTATAATCATTGCCCACCTGTCAACGGTAATGAAGTAGATTTAGTTAACAGTTGAAGCTTGCAATACCAGCTTCAGAGCTCTCGCTTACGCAGTGACCGATTATACATCTGTGGTGGGCGCGCTAATCAGCTTTGATGGTTCATCGAGAGCCGTATCAGAAACAAAGCTTACTGATCGTAGGCTGCAGTAAAATTGGGAGAAGAGCAGAGACATGTGACGTAGTCTGCTGAAGTAGGGTCGCAAGTAGGTGCTAAGCCAGGCGCGCCATCGAGTCTAATCATCCAGACTGCTCAGCTCACTTCCGCCTTCATTGCTAGATGAATGGATGCCTACATCTTTGCTTGAGTGATTTTGGTGACAAGACATCTTTGTGCGCAATCTGGAGCGCCAGTTTGCTAGAGACATCGAAAGCTGTGACAGTAAGCACATATATTGATGTGATTGTTGCTTGCGACTTGCCAGTTGTTTCTTCCATAGAGGAGCAGCTTGGGCAGTCCAGAGTTGCCCGATCAGGACAGAGGCCGTTAGAACGCTGGCTGGGCGGCGCATGACGGTGATGATTGAATGACTTTCTTGATGGGCAGTTCCAGCAGGTCAGACAGGCCGTATAAAGAAGTTGTATTGAAAGAAGAACAAGGAAGAAAGAAAGAAGAAAGAATTGTTTCTCTTGCTCGCTCCCGTAAAAAGTCCTCGTTGTGCTCGAAGAAGTGTTTCCGGAATTGCCATGATGAATTTACGGGAGAGTGACGTAGGTGAAGTCCGCCCAAGGACCAAGGAGACTATAGAAATCATCAAACAGTGTCAGTCACACTTAGATGTTCATGATGATGTGGATGATGGATAGTCTTGAGTCTCTATGATGCGCTTTGAAGAGTTGTGAGAAAAGCTGGCTACGGTAAGGCTACATCGACAAGGGAGGAGCTGCTACAGATAGAAAGAACGACTACGACGACAACTACTTGACACTACTGTGCTCCACGCAATTCCTCTTCACCGCCGCTTCTGCTGGTCTGCCCGCCGCTCAGCTTCAGCCAGGCTGTCCCTCGTTCGCTTCAAAAAAGCTTCAAGCTCTGATAACTGCTTGTCGGCAGGCCCAGCAGCAGGCTCATCTGCATTCGTAGAAGTACTACTGTTTCTTGTGCTCGTTTCTGATGCACTACTACTGGCCGTATGCTGCTGAGGAGCTTGACGCGGTTTCTCGAAATCGTGCATTCGCTCGTAGCGCTGCTGCTGATATCGAGGCTGAGGCTGAGATTGAGATGAATCTTGTGTGGGTCGTTGTGCTGTATCCTGTCTAGGCGACTGCTTCCACTCTATCAAGAATGTTTCCAATCAACGCGTCAGCTCTACGCCTTCGGCGCAAGCTTTGACCATCAATTCACCTGGATTACTGCTATTACTTCGTTGCTGCTCTTGTTGCTGCTGTTGTTGCTGCTGTGTTATGCCCTGTCTCCCTTCCTGCAAACCTTCGAGGAAGCTGTCTATAGTCGAATGCGTTGTTCTGACCAGACTGTTGAATACGGGCGAGTCGACGAGCTTGAAGGATCACGGCAAGGTAAGGACGATGTAGCTGATGATTGTTACTTGCTGCTCACTTTCTGCGCCAATCGCTGTACAAGCTGCTCTCTCAATTGCGGAGGAATCATGAGGAATTCAAGGTTGTTCTACTTCTTCTCAATACTCGACATGGTTGGTAAGCTCGGCAATTCCCTACAAGCTCTCTTATAGCATCTCGCATCTGTTCCCTTGGTCTTGATCACAGCATCAAAGTATCTCCTCGTCCAGCTCTCAGACCTCCTATGTCCTGAATACGGTCCTGCGATATATACTTTATGCTCTCGAGGATCTTCAGGCATCCATTGTGATAGCAGCTGAGGCACACTGCGATAACGCTTGTTCAAGCCCGGAATCGGCGAAGAAGGATCAACGAGCGTGAGGGATGAGGGTGGACCGCGGCGACCGGGCATCGTTCGAGATGGCTTCAGAATGTGTTGGAGGTGGGATAAAGGACAGTCCTGCATATCCAAGGCAACTCAGCGACTGGCTCAAAGCATTCCTACCGCTCGACAAGACTCACCAGCTGCCGATGATATGTTGCGATAAGATCAGCTCGGCCAGCGAGCGAGATGACTCCGAAGTTAAGATTGAGTCCTTGAAGAGAAGAAGAAGAAGATTAAGAGCTACTCGCACCTTCAGATGCGCCTCCTAAGATGGGTCTCCTTGCCAACTATTGTCTAGATCTGGGTAGCCTACTCGATGCGCTCCCACTCGGAGTCTAGAACATCCGTTATGATGGCCATCATCTCGAGTACTAGCTGCCCATAGCTCTCGAAACAGCTGTACTGTACCAGCCAAGATTCGAGCGACGGATTCCAGCATAGGTGCTATCGGTCCAGTTCTTCCAGGTCTGACGAGTCAGTATAGCAAGTGATGTCATGTTTTCTTCCAAATTCCAATTCTACAACTCTGGAAGATGCTAGCGTCGTTTTTCTGCACGACCTGGAAGATCGCTTTCAAACTTCCATTGTTGCGGAAGATCTGACTGACTATTTAAGGGCTTTCTGCTCATGCTCACCTCTCTCCTTTCTTCTTTCTCATGATTTCAAATCCCCTAATCTCATTCATACATCTTCTAATCTTCACATTATCTTACTCTATTTGAACTTCATTGATATTCACTAATACTCACACATCTTAAATCGCTACATATTCATTATTCCGAAGTTATTTAACGATTCGCAAGCCAGCAGCAAGTTTCAAGATATTCAACAAGAGATACAAGGAACCGCTTTGATGTTGGCCTTTTCAGGGCGATTTTTGGATAGTATGTGGTGTCAGGGCTGCCTTATGGAATCTTTGACATCGAGTACCACACAGTGGTAGGTCGCGGTTCCTCTGCCTGTAGCGGGCAATAGCCTGAGCGGGCCTGTTTCGTTACACAGTCAAGCTCTGGACGAACGCAGCATTGGGCGCAAGCATGCATCCCCTGCCCCATCCCCTTCCATCAATTTGGGAAGCACTTGATGTGATAGGTCGATTACAACGCGTGTACACACAGGCGAGTGTGCGTCGGACAGCTACATGCCAAGGTGCTGATGTGTTGAGAGACAGAATATCGATGGCCTGGAACAGAAGGCAGCTTCATCTCAACAGAAACTACATCAGCCACTGCAAGGAGAACAATAAGCTGAGTTTATTGCCTTGGCCCAGCTATACCTATACACTAGCCAAAGATGCAGACGGAAAAGTGCCAGCTAGGCCGAAGGACTACTGGAGGCTTTCGTTATCACTCGCCGACCTCTCTCACTAAAGTCCTTCAAACCTCGCTCTTAAATGAGCCGGACAACCGCTTCATATTGGATGTCAAGCCAGTCAAGGCCTGGCCGCCTTCCACTGCGACCGCCGCGAGCCCGCTTACTGCTTCTCCCATCCGTGTTGATGGACTATCGCCTTTCTATTACTTGTTCCAAGCAATTGTTGGCTGCAATCGAAGGAAAATTCGACAAGAGCGATAGAATCGGTCCTGCTAACGTCATCTGTCTAGAGATGGATTTGTTCACTTATCGAGGCATACTCACACTGGCGGAGATGCAAAACTTACGAGGCGAGGGAATTTTCGCTGTATGTCCCATGGAAGACTGCTCATGGACGATGGACAGCAACGGCAAGAAGAGGGGTCTCGCATTACTTCAAGGGAATCGAACACGTCAAGCATCACTTCCCACTCTTTGAACAATGGATGATGCAGTCGGAAGAGCTCTCATGCAGCGAAGATTCATGCTACTGGGCTACTCCCAAGCACGACGACAAATACAGTTCAAGCAAGCTGGCAGACGGTTCTCTCGCTGCAGCAATTGATAATCATCTCACACATACTACGCATCCTAACTTCACCAGATTTCTCATCTCGCATTACATAGGATTGCGAGGCCAAATGGCTCCCACTCCAATGTACCAGTGGTTCGTCAAGATGTCAAGAGAACAGCATACGGTGCCTCAATGGAGGTCATCCCATAGCTTACAGCAAGCCCCCTATGGTTACTACAGACCGCTCTTACCTAGCGAGCGAAGGGCTCTTCCGGCCCACGAATACGATTAGAACGGCAAATCTACTCACCTCGACTAGACTTACTCGAGGTGGCTCTCAGATACGACTTTACAGATACACCTAGCGCGCCCCAACGTGATACCGATTCCGCCGTAATCGTATTGCATATGCAGATCACGGTGAGCGGTACGATGTCAGAGAAGGAGTTTTTGCTGCCCGTTCTTTGATATGCGAGCGCCGAAGACCAGCACGAGCTCGTATACCTCATCAGCTCGTGACAGAAGGATGACACTTCGCGCGAGACTTTCCTAGCCTACTCGTGAGGAAGAAATGGTGAATGGTCGGAGGGATCGCCAATCAGTACAAGTCGCCCTGGTCAAAGTCGCCAAACGCAAAGAGGCTCTCAGTGACGCACTATTTCCGACGGGATTGAGGAGAGCAAGGTTCAAACGTCTTTTCAGAACTGGAGACCCAGGAGAAGAAGGTTCTATATGGCCCGTGGAAAGGCGCCCCTCTCCTCGTTGGCATTCCAGACTTGATCCTGCGCTTTGGGGTCGATCAGATTCGTCTCGCGTACCTCATCGTTCAACTATTCTCAGGAGGCTTTGCTTCCCATGCCATATCAACCTTCTGTATCTTTCCACGGCAACGATATGTCCCACGTCCTATGTTTTCCGTACGATGGTCCTTTCCTTACAGAACTGGCATTCGTCAAAATAAAGAATCAGAAAGTCAGACGAGCATTTGTTTATGCCATGCGTGTAGGAAGTGGCTTCGCGCGCGCATCCACACCGTCTTCCCAGTAATTGGTTAACCAGAGACAAACAGGCTCCAGCCATGGGAGTTTGAGGATCTGTTGCCAGACTATACTCAGCCTACAGAGAATGGTTCTTTCAGAGCATGGCAGAAGATAGAGGGCGAGAAGTACAGATTCTGGACTTGAAAAGGATGCGATGTGGAGATGGACAGGATTGTCGACGAGCTTCGGAAGGTGCCCGAGATGCTGAGGGCTGGACAATGAAGAGTGGCCTCCAGACTAGATGACCTCTGTTCTTACTGCTGGTATTCGCGCCGTCACCAGCATGAACAGGAACTACTTTGACGACACGGGTGAAAGCATCCTCTCAGTCGGTCTTCTTGGGGCCAACGTCGATGCTTTGCGAAGCATGATTCAAATGAACATCAGCAGGCTTCCATATTGCGGTGAGTGCTTTGAGACAGCCTCCAATTCTGCTGCTTTGATATACTTCGTGAAGACACTACTCTTCAGCGGTTGTTCAGACCTACACGCCCTGCTGCAAACTTAGTAGCGGATGCGCTGACTCGGTAGCTTGTTCCATATCCTGGTGATACTAACGAATGTGCTAGGCCATCTCAAGATCGATCGTTAAGCGGGTTCCTGACAAATGAGATGACACTATCGATGCTGCTGCGCCATGTAAGCTGCGAGGTTACGTTGGTTGTGACAAGCTTTCGTCGGCTGCGCCTGTGAGACGCCAAATACAGCATGCTCATAAAGCTGCAAAGCCTTGCTGGCAGGGCGGTCTTGAGACCCCTAGAGATGAGAGTAGGGTAGGATAGACGTATCAAGCATGCCAATTGGTCAAAATCTGTACGCGTCTTTGGTGTATTCTAGGAACTAAAGAGGTTCTGCTATCATTACCCTATTTATACATTCCCGGATGATCGGCGATCACGCTTGCTTGGGCTGGGATATTTCTATTTTCTGCAGCAATGCCAAGCCTTTGAGGAAGGGGGACAAGGTAATTTGAGGATATCGCAACACGCAGCAATGCTCGGCGTGCGCAGGTTGAATAGGCCATTTGCTTGGAAGTTCCTGCACGTTTGTCTCTCTCTCTACCATCCCATTTTCCATTCAACACTTTACCGTCAAAGGGCCTGGATATCTAGCAGGCTTACAACCGTCAAGAGTAAAGGACTCCCTATCAACTTCAAAGGGAAAAAGTGGGCCCAGCGCGAGCGAAATCCTGGCAGCGGTGCAGCCCAGAGAGAGCAAAACGAGCAGATCAAGCGCCTGCCTGTCTCTCCTGATTCATCATCAGCCAAACACAAAGCAGATAGACTCTGCATAACAACCTCAAAGCAACCGATCAACCTGTAAGTGTCTTCGCCTTGCTCCTGCTCTCGGCACGCTCCTCCCAACCCCTATCATTCATGAGCCGCTCCGCCTGCGTGACAAATCCTCATTACCTCTACAACTCTTCAGACACGCACACATACACACAATCCTTCATCTTCATCGCTGCTTCACTCATTCCGCCCACTCCCGGAGAGAGAGCTGAACCAAGACTTTTTTTTATGCCCAGATTAATATCCGCCACTCACAAGAGAGAGACATGACGGCAATAGCAAGTAACATGCAGAAGCAACAGCACACAGACGTAGCACGACAGGCAATAGCTCCCAGACACGATGGACTTGGTCCGAAGACTCCCTCATGGACGTCCATCGTGGAAGCTTTTCACAAAGAAGGCAATGGAGATAGAGAGATGCTTCTAGCTTTGCTAGCTGCAAAAGCAAAAGAGGACGAGAGGTGAGCTTCCTTGGCGGAGGCGATGATGTCGAACCTGACGTGTTTGTACCTTTTCCATCTTTGGCTTGGCAGGCTTGCGGCTCTTGACATGCTGAAAGCAGAACAGCTACGAGCATACACTGCCCATATCACAGTACATGGTCCTCTATTCCCTCAACCTCATCCTCACTCTACCGCCGCTCCTCCCTATGCTGCTTCTTCCAATCTCTCTGCACCTTCTGCAAAGCGAAATCGCGGCGACTCCAACTCCAGCCGTCGCTCTCCCTCTCTATCTGCCAACGGAAACTCGAGCCCTGAGCCAGAGGCTGTAAAAACACCTGAAGAAGAGCGCAGTTCACGCTTCGAGAGCCTGAATGGCAATGCCAAGTCTACGATTGCCGACGTACCGCAGCTGAAGAGGAAACGCTCAGGAGACATGGATGAGAGCACTGTGCAAGGCAGATACCCAGTCTATGGAGGGTTAGGCCGTCCTGCATCTGGGTCTGCTCCTGGCTGGCATGCACAGCTGAAAAGGATATCGCCGTACGGTGCTACAAGAATGCTTCCTGGCATCTCATCCTTAGTCTCAGCTGCTTCTCATGCTCATCAAGCAGAGCAGGAGCAACAGAAGCAACAGCAGCATCAGGCGAGACGCAGGTCAGCAGGGCAATCGTACCGTCCTAGCTTCGATGCTGCTGCCTCTCTATCAGAGCAAAAGCCTCAGCAACATCATATTTCCGCTGCTCAGCAACCCACTTCTCCTAATTCGTTACGAAACCTCCTGAATGACGAGTCCAGAGGGTACTCTGCAAGAGTAGCAACGAGCGATGTCAGATCTTCCGCTTCAGAAGAGGATGAAGAGGAAAGGAATGTCTGAACGGCTTTAGACACAGACTCCCGCCTATCTGGTCGATTTTCCTGTAGTCTTTCGGTTCAGTTTATAGTATTCTCTTCAGAAGACCTCAGTAGGCCGTCGGTAGAAGTTTTCAAGCAGTAATACAATACTGTAACTACTCTTCGATGTACTGGTATGCAAAGCAATCATTGCAATCACAATGCTAAGACGCCCCAAATGTGCTCGGAACTGGCCTTCACATGCTCACTTGGTGTCTTTGCTGAAGATATAAGGACGTGAACTCAGTCCAGTAACATTGAAGACCGCATCACGTACAGATTTCCCAGGCTCGCATTGAAGAAGAAGCATCGAGAGCAACCGTGAACACCGAACAGTGAATTAGCAATGAATGAGGAAGCACTGTCACTACAGTACAGAATAGTGACAACAAAGACTTCGTGTCAGGGAATCAACCTAGCGGTCTCAGACTTAGCTTGCGAAAAAAATAACCTCGATTCCGCAGCTCTCGTTTGCCCGCGCTGCAGCGAAGCTCGTTCTACCTCTTCTATATCCTGAATCAGGACGAGTCATCATATGTACTGCAAGTTCTAGCTATGCCTTGAGATCGGCAGGCTTGAACTGAATCAGGCAATCATCAACAGGGAAGATGGTGGGGATGATCCTGTTGATACGGACGGCGCATTAGCAATAGTTTCACGGCAAAACCTGGCAGAAAGGTACGTACTTGATAGTCTCGGAATCCGGAGTAATCTTGTGCTTCCAGTCCATGAGGACTGCGGCGGTTCCGACGACAGCTCCCATTTGCATGATTGCGTAATCGTAACCGATACATTTATGAGGACCGCTTCCAAACTGCATGACCATTGAACTTAGTCAGGAATACTCCGCATGTACTTAGGCAAACACGCAAGCTTACGACAAGGTAGTTTTGAGGGTTGGAATGTTCAGCTTGACCACCTGGTAGCCAACGCTCTGGCTTGAGCTCGTTTGGATCTTCATAGACTTCAGGGTCGTGCAAGCTGTTCCAGAATGAAGGAATGACGATAGAGCCTGAAGGTGCGGTGTAGCCGTCTGAAAGAGGGAAGGGTTTCTTGGCCATGTAAGGTACCATGAGCACGGGTGCTGTTCAATGGAATACATGTTAGTAAGCTCTAATCGCTATGACAGGGAGAACCTCCGACATACGCTTCAAGCGGAGAGACTCCTTGACGAATGCTCGGAGATAAGGCATTTGATCGAAGAGCTCGAGAGTAAGAGGGGCATCTACATCTCCACCTCGGACTTCAAGCTGCTCAGCTCGGACCTTGGCGAAGACCTCAGGGTAATCGGCCAGATGCTGGAAAGCGTAGACGAGACCTGAGGACATGGCATCTTGAGAGGCGAAGAGGAAGCTGTGAACAGATACAATAACATGAGCGAACGCACATGCGTGATGCTTGTGTGATAGCAGTGCCCACCTGAGAATGACCATTCCGATTTCGTGGTTCGAGTATTCTCTAGCCATCAAAGGCTTGTTTTCAGGTGTTTCACCACGCGCCTTGGCAGCATTGTACTCCTCCGCAACGATCATCTCCTTGACCCATTCGTCCAACAAGCAAGATGCGACACCACCGTTTCTCATGTTCTTCTTGCTCTCCTCTGCACAGAATTCAAACCAATGCATGACCATTTTCCTAGCTTGAATAGCATTCCATACTTTTGTTCCTGGGACAGCTAGAGGGAAGTTTACGAGTTCGAAAGCTTTTGTGATTTGCCAGTACTGAGCACCGATCTCGACCTGTGCGTGGGCAGGTAAATACTCTCCGCAGAAGACACGGAGGGAAGCTTCCATGTTGAGTTTTCTAACATCTTGGTGGATAGGCTGGAAGTCTTCTGTGTGAGTCTGCAACCACGTCTTGAAGTATCTTCGGAAGATGTCTTCTTGAACCTTCAAGTAGATGGCCAGTGCTCTTCGCGTGAACAGGACATTAAGCGACTTGCGATATTCTACGTGTTGTTTTCCTCCCAAGAATACCCAGTTTTCAGGAATCAGAATCGACTTTGCAGCTGCGGTGAGGCATGGCTCGGCGTGGTTGGGGCTGTTGAGGATCTTGCGGCTGAGGACGTTGCTCGATGCCATAACAATGAAGCTGGGTCGCATACAGCATCACTATACATACTTACTGACTATTCATTGCCGGGTTTTCTCTCACATGTTGAATACGGAAGTCACGCTGAGAGGGGTCGCCCAAGTCTTGTGGTAGGCCTCCATGGTTGGGTAGAGCGAGTCTGCGCGGGATATTCTCAGACGCCAGTCAATACAACTGAGTATATATGTGCTAACTCACCTAGGAACTTCCCTATCACTGGGATTGTCCATTTCGATCCGGGCAAGTTTGCTTTTTTGGCGCGATAGGTGTACTGCTCGAATACGAGCAAGGATGCGACGATGACGAGGATGGAAGTGACCCAACCAGGTCCGCTGAAGCTGGCTGCGATGTTGCTGGGAGCCAGCGAGGCCAGCCCTAGGTTGTAGCTGTATCCCGACGACTGAGGCTGGCCGATCTGGACAGACTGCGAAGCCATCGTGCTAAATGAAAGTGTTGGATTCTTGTCAAAGATGTGCTCCTTCTTCTGTCGATTTTCTTCAAACTTCTCGCGACTATTCCTCTGCCAGAAAGACAAGAAAGCGGCAAAAATTCGCAAGCACGAGAAACTCAAGCAAGGCACCTAATCGTACGATCCCGCTAAGTCCGAAGTGCGACAAGCAGCAAAAGCTGACGCGTAGCAGACTCGTATCAGTCAATACTGCAGTCTATTCCATGACCCGCAGTCTGCTTTGCGAATGATGTCGCAGCCTTGTCTGCCCGGCCGAAAACTGATTATAAAGCAGAATCTTGAATGAATACTACATCAAAGGTAAGAAAGTACGGTGAACAGAGCAGATAGTGTACAGTCTGGCGTATATAAAGAGCATGAGGGAGATTAATCGCTTCCTGTTTCGAGAGACAGTGTACCGCAGAGTCAGCTAGACGGGTATGTGAAGATGTACCAAGCGATCACTTACCTGCTTCAGCTGCGAATGCCAGATGCGCTTTGATACTTTCTGGTGCGACTGACGGCCGGACAGCTTGAACAGCTCGAAGGAAATCGTTGAGCTGGCAATCGAGTTGGTCAGAAGGCAGTTGCATAGCTCGATATAGGGATAGAAACTACGCCACTCACGACGAGCGGCGGCTCCATTAATTCATCCGACGTAACGTCGTTCCATGTCTTTTCTTCTGCTGCTGGGTCACCAGGCGAGCACGGCGTGAATTTGTAAACTGTTTGCCCTTCCGCATTCGCCGTCCGGACCTGGCAATTTCAATAATATGAGCTTCTCCACACCCTGCTTCCCTCCCTCTTGCGATACGCACCTTCTTGAAATGCGTTGCGGAAAGTACTTTCCTGACAGGTTGCATAAGCGCATCTCTCACGACAACTGCAATATCAGATCCAGAATATCCTTCTGTGCTTTCCGCGAGTGCTCGATAGTCCTTCTGCGTGAGTTGACACGGCGTCGTCCCTACGTTTAGCTCGAAGATCCGCTTACGCGCTTCGGGTTCTGGAAGAGGTATGTAGATACGCTTCTCGAAACGACGCTTGATGGCGGGATCCAGTTGCCCTGCACATACATATTAGCGTCCAAAACCTAGGGCGATCACGTCCGATAACCACTCACATGGAATATTCGTGGCGCCTAGAACAAGCACGCCGGTATCGTCGTTACCTACTCCGTTCATCTGCACCAGGCTGGGTAGAGAACAACATTATCAGCTTTCAGGTTCTCCATCTCTCTCAGAGAATGTCAGCACCCACAACTCCGTCTTTATCCTTCTACTCGCCTCACTTTCACCTTCCCCTCTGGTACCCGCCAGCGAGTCCACTTCATCCACGAAGATAATAGCGGGTTTGTTTTCTCTCGCCATAGTAAACAACTGTTTTACCAATCTTTCGCTTTCACCCATCCATTTCGAGACCAGATCTGACGACGAGACACTGAAAAAAGTAGATTTCGCTTCTGTTGCTACTGCTTTCGCTAAGAAGGATTTTCCGGTTCCAGGTGGACCGTAGAGTAGAATACCCCGCCAAGGTGTTCGCTTGCCAGTGAATAAATGTGGGAATTTGATGGGTAAGATAACGGCTTCTTTTAAGGCTTCTTTGGCGCCTTCCAGACCAGCTACATCGTCCCAAGATACATTCGGCGTCTCGGAAAGGATGGCGCCTGTCATACTTATGGCTTTAGTCGTTGCAATGCCTGCGATGCCAGCTGAACTTACTAGCTAGTGCGCCTCGTAGCTTCTTCGTGTCCGCATCGTCGTTCTCGTCGTCTTTCCTGCGTAATGTCAATCGTCTTAGGTTGACTACTTTGCTGAGCATCGCATGAGAGACTACGCACTTTCCTCCAGCTCCACCACCGACTCCGCCTCCTTTTCCATTTGCTCCCACAGCTTGACGTTCCCTCTTCTCATCCATGCTCTGTATATGGGTCTTGAGCTTCTCTGCGCGTTCTAGGTATTCTGCCATCTTTCCTCGGATCATCGTCTTCATTCTTGGGTTCTGGCGTTAGAGCTAACTGAGCTAGCGGTTCTCTTTTCAGAAGCTTGTTATATGTACCTTCTCATCTGCACAAGCAAAGAGGGTGTGTAAGATCAGCTTCTGAGACCGCCTGGACTACCGAGGTATACAAACATTTGTAGGCCAGATTGAAGTAGTCGAGCGAGTTCTTGTAGAGCTGTTGGTAGAGCAGCATAACAAGACATTAGTACTGAGTCCAGAGTACGGGAAGGGATCCATCGCGATTGCCCAGCCTAGGCAGACCGGCTAGGATGTTGACAGACTTGCCTTGAAGGCCTCTTCCCAGTTCTCGTTCTTGTCCTCGTCGATGGCCTGTATGTATACAATCATTAAAGGCTGATCTGATCCAGCTTCAAGGTCATTCATCATCGACATACGTTCTTGACGAGGTTGACGGCCCGCTGGCAACGAGGAGGATCAAAACATCAGCTTGATTGTTCTGATATTCTGCTTTGTATCTTGCTGGATGTGCTGCCCACGTCGATGAATTCGCCCGACATTGTTGCTTACTCCAAGCGTACGGTAGCGTCGAGGAAACAAGGCGACCCTTTAAGCTGTCATTAACACGCATTTCAACACTTTCACTAACATCTGCATAACACTTTCAACACACTCGTTAACAACACCCTTACATCGACCTTTCAACGCTATACATTCGGGTTAAGGCGCGCCCGAGCCATCATCAAGCAAGGACAGCTCAGCTTAACTCTGGATTAGCGATAGAGATACACCTGGCAGGCCCAGAGTGTTGATTTCAAGACAAGGAACCAGTATCATATCATCAAGGGATTACGGCATGGCCGCATGGAACCCCTTCTCGCGGCTGCGGCCTCACGACCTCTGGCCTGCCAGCTGGTACCTCCGCGCTTTCCTGCTCGTTGGAGTAGTAGAAACGATAGGCAACGTGACCATTGGTATATCCAAATCACTCCCAGACTGCTGCGAACCTCGGTCTGATGCCTTGGATAGAGTCCGTTTTGCTGGGCAGATTCGAGTTCTTCAGCCAATTATTCGCAAAAGGCCAGCCAGATGAAAAGACGGCACTTCCTGTATATCTCACTATATTCGTACTCGCACAGTACGCGCCTATCCATCACTCCAAGTATGCCTATATACACGTGACTGAGACATCTCTGTCGCGCAGCATCTTCCAAATAGTACTGGCGTGGGAAGCAGTCTACAATCGCAATGTCATTCAGATATTCGGACTATGCATATTCAACGCGGCCTTCTTGATCTACGCCGTTATCCAGATAAGCGAAATCAAAGAAGCTGTCTCTGGCCTGGATGATATACAGCTCAATCGATTGAGTACCATCATGGTATCTATCATTCCTGGAATCATAGCTGCAGCAGAAGTATGCTATCTCTATTTGAGCTGGCACATCTATCGCCTCATGGGTTGGGATATCTTCAAGACGCTGGGAGCGAATAGGATGCTCAAGAGGATGTACTTTTGGTATCAGGGTATGCCTCGCTCTCGTTGATCTGTCGGGACGTCCGCTAACTACGCGCCTCGCAGTCTTCGTCTGTATCCTCAAATTCGATTTCTTCTTCTTTGCTGCCTTCTCTCTCCAATTCGTACTTCTCGTCTTGAATCAATCAGAGATAGAAGTACGTCCTTTCCCTCCCCCTTCATGTCCACTCAAGCTGAGATTAGTCTATAGCGCTCTCTGACGATAGCAGCCGCTCCAGCCTCTCTTATACTGCTCTATCTCGCATATTGGGGGGTTCGGAGGGAGAACAAGATCCTTATGTACTGCACTTTCCTATCTTGCATAGCCGCAGCGGCATATTTCTTCTTCAAAGTGGGATTCCATAAATCTGCATTGACTTTGACCGGCGAAAGCTAATGAGATATTTGATTGTGATGTCTGCAGCTCTTCAGGATATACCAAAGACGCGAAGCAGCATATCGGCTTGTGTACAAGTCGCTTACCGTCTTTTGTAAGTTTCGCTATAACCATTTCCTCCGAAGACTTACCAATCCAACGAATATTCGCGTGTACAGCTGCACTCTCCTTTTCTTTATTGTTAGCGACGTTTGCCGTCTCGATAGTCTGCTTCCGGAATTTCGGCTACGGTCTAAGGCCACATCGTAAGCGATTTGATATACTTGCTGGTTCACCCTGCTGAGACTAAGTCCCTATTCTTGATTTGTTATGTTCAGTGGATAGAAGCGGCTTCAAGCCTAATCCTTCTGAATTGAGTCTGCCACAAGACAGCAAACTTGGCGTGCATTATCAACTAGTGAGGCCAATTTCAGCCTTGAGTGGCACAAGGACACAATGCTCATTCTTGTTATACTCGATTAGCCGTCTGCCAATTCTAGCCGGATGTCTATTGACTAGAACAGCGGACGCGCACAAGCTTGAAGTGTGTTGGATAGGTGCAATTTGGGACAAAAGTCGGCAGAATCATGTGTATCCTTAGGTTTGAGTGAGAATACAGCGAGGATGTTGATGTGACAAAGCTTTCTCTGATTGTACAAAAGAGGGTCCTTGGCCATCGGCTAGGCAGCCGGAACTCCGCATACAGACAATCTGAGGAGTGCCCACTGACACCTCACTCCCCGAACGAAAGTTAATACTATCATTCCCGTCTAGCTACTATGTCTATAAGCTGAGTCGTGGGAAGGGCTTCCTTGAATGGGATAGGTCGCGGCGTCGACTTTGTAGCCTGCTGAAAAGCGTACGCCAGACCTATCAGAGTCCCTTCGCTTCCTGGACCAGCAGCAAAAGAGAGTCCGAGAGGTCTGAATAAGTACAGCTTACGGTCAGTGCAAGCTGAGAATCGGATCATCCCAACCTACTGGTTCGGATGGTGTACATAGGTGCGGATGGTAAAGCTATCCTTTGCTGGTACTTTTGCATTGCTCGCGATGGTGTCTTCAGGTAGGTGACTGAGCGGAACTAGCGAAGCATACATCAAAATCCGTGGGCAGTTTGTATGACCTGACCCTCTACCTGATATCATTGGGTAAGCAGCCAAAGACCAGGGGGTTGTGCGGCATCCAGGTAGAAGGAAAGCAAGAGCCCCGTGTTTCGCCATCTCATAGTCGAGGATTTCCTGAGACTTCTGTACGAGCTTCTTTGCCGCAATGTACTTTTCATCGGACATCTCTACAGCCTCTTCAGATTTGATAAAGTTGTCTAGGCTTTCGTACGTCGGAGGCGTTTCTTCTTTGTGAGCTTTGCTAAAAGCGATAATGTCCGCAAGCGTTGTGATGCCAGTCGGCACACTATTGGAGCCGCGAATCAATCAGACCCCATACAGACATATGGTAATCGGGCTTACTGTTTCAACGTTGCGAGGTAATCCGCAATCTCCTTCTTGAACTCGACTCTTTGGCAAAATATGAGGTTCTCGAGGATGTCCTCTAACTTTCGCAAGTGTTGCGGCTCAATCTCTACATCCTCTACGATAGCACCGAGCTGGCGCAAAGTTTTCAGAGCATCTTCGAAGGCAGGTTGCATGCCGGCCGTGATGTGCTGCGAAGGACGGGCTCTTAGCCTGGGCCAGTAAACTAGCTTACTAGGGATCTTACCTTGCTCCAGACGCCCTCGTGCCAGTTGAAAAGATTTCGAGGTACACACAATTTGACACCTTTTAGAGCATTGGCCTTCAGCTTATCGACGTAATTGTGGCTTTTTGAAGTTATAGCATCGAGTAAGTGCGCTGCGTCTTCCACCGTCTTGCACATCGGCCCCACTGTGTCTGTGCCAGTCAAGTCTTAGCGTTGCACTGCTTGCAGGCAAGGACAGGATTCACCGTGAGAAGAAGTGATAGGCACCACGCCCCTGCCAGATACAACTCCCGGTTGCGGTCGAATACCGACAATTGCGCAATTGCTCGATGGAGCTAGTGGAAAGCGTGGATGAGCAGCTGCTTCATACAGCATTACCGCATCACTCACACATGATTGAGCCGCCAGTCTGTTGAGGGTCATTGAGTCAGCACGCCACAGGGAAGGCGAGTTGTAGCTGTCACCTCTGTTCCCAGGCAACCTGCTGCCAGACCCACGGCTGCAGCCACTCCACTGCCAGACGAGCTTCCGCTTGGATTGCCTTGTGGAAACTGGACCGCAGTGGTTAGTATTATCCGCTGCCAAGCGTTTCGAACCTACGAAGGGACTCCTGCAACTCGAGTATCAGCACACGCGAAGGAATCAGAAGCTCGCATACGTACGTACATTGCCCGCCAACCGGGCTCCAGGCACTGCCATGCGGACGTCTCAGAGAAAGAGCAATTCTGGCAATGACGTGACGCAAAATCCTTACCCAGGCTCACTATGCCTGTAATTAGCCCACACAGATAAATTCAATTTGGCTAGAAACACAAGGGTAAGCATTCGCCAGCGTTCATGCTTTGAGCGTGCTCACCCATAACAATGCCCCCGGCCTCGCGCAAAAGCCTGACTGTTTCCGCGTCTCCAGCATTCACTGCGCCTTTCAAGGCAAACGATCCAGCTGTAGTTTCCATTCCTTCGATATCGATATTGTCTTTGACTCCGATAGGGAGACCATGCAAAATCCCTCGAGTTTTGCCTTGCTTTCGTTCTTCATCCAGGGCCTTAGCTTCTTCCAGAGCCCTTGGATTGATAGCTATGACAGCGTGTAGTCTATCATCGACTTCCTCGATGCGCGCGCTGTAGGCCTGTAGAATGTACTTTGTCAATCTCTCTGGAACCGGCTGAGAGAGCCGGTGAGACATACCTTGACAAGGTCGACAGACGTGAAGAGCTGCTTGCTCAAGCCGTCCTGTAGCTCAGCGAAGGTTGCGTTCAGCAGATCTGGGAGCTTCTGCGCCATCTTAACGAGCTGGGCGATAGAAGCGGATGAGACAGGCGAGTAAGCTTCATAGCGTCGTAGAGAGCTTGTGGTCGAGGCCGGCTAGCAGACGAGACTATTCCGCATGTATGGTTTGACTGCTTGACCTCATCTTGCGCCTGTTGAACCGTGGAACCAAGAGCTTTTGCTTGACGAGCGGGGTTAGCGTCCTTCATCGAGAAGACGAGTCGCAAGAGGTTCAGATCAATTAGCGTTGCAGTGTACGCTTGTCAGGCATCGTGGTCTGAAAGTTGCCTTCACTGGATAGAAGCGTTCGTTCCCATGAAGGTTGAGAGAACAACCTTTAAACCTTTACAAACTTTTACACGAACTGTCTCGGACTGGCAAAGATACAAGCTTGATATAGCGCGAAGCTAAGGATATTGCAGGTAGTCGTAAGGTTACGGGTCCCTTTGGTCTGATGAACACAAGAGACGTCTCTACCTACCTGACCTCAGCACGTCGGCAAGTTGGGTTCGAGGTGTAGCTTCTGGGTACGGAATCGGTCGTGGTGTCGATAAAGTAGCTTGCTGGAATGCATACGCAAGGCCGATAAGAGTACCTTCGCTTCCCGGACCAGCAGCAAAATTGATGCCGAAAGGTCTGGCAATTACTACGCGGTCAAGACGGGCAAAGAACCTCGACAAGGCTCACTTACCTGTTTGGGTGGGTGTCGTATGTTCTGATGGTGAAGGTGTCTTTCTCAGGTACTTTGGCATTACTGGCTGGAGTGTCTTCAGGTAAATGGCTTAGCGGAACTGGAGAAATATGTCATCAGTCATTGACATGTTTCGTTGATCGATAAGCTATCGGCGTACCCGTTATCATCGGATACGCAGCCAGTGCCCATGGATCCCAACGCAAGCCAGGGAAAACGAAAGCCAGAGATCCGTGCTTCCTCATTTCATAGTCGATAATAGTCTTGCAGCTGTCTACGAGCTCTCTCGCCTCGATGTACTCTTTGTCTGACATGGCTACGGAATCCCTTGCTTGGATAAAGTTTTCGAGGTTGTTATAGGTTGCCGGCGTCTCTTCCTTGTTGCTTTTACTGAATTCGATGATGTCTGCAAGTGTCTTGACTCCGCTTGGCATACTGTGAACGAGATGTCAACGATAGCCTCGCTGGGGGCTACAAACAGCTGGCAGAGCTTACTGTTTCAGCGTAGCCAGGTATTCAGCTATCTCTTTGTTAAACTCGACTCTCATGCATAGCCACAACTTTTCCGTGTTCTCTTGTAACGCTTTCAGGTGTCCTGGCTCGATTTCCACATCTTCTACGATTGCACCAAGCTGTCGCAAGCGTTTGAGGCCGTCTTCAAAGGCAGGTTCCATGTCGGCCGATATATACTAAGATATGGAATTAGGATGATTGATTCGCGTGTCGGATATAAAACCTCACTTCACTCCAGAACCCCTCATGCCAATTGAATAGGTTGCGTGGTACGCCTAACTTGACGCCTGAGAGGGCGTTTGCATCCAGAGAGTCAGCATACTTGCGGCTGTTTGAGGTGATAGCATCAAGCAGGTATGCTGCGTCTTGGACCGTGTTACACATCGGGCCGACCGTGTCTAGATAAGCGGCTCTTTAGTATCAACTGCCGCGAACCAGGATTGAGAAAGATTCACCGTTAGAAGATGTTATTGGAATGACACCTTGGCCAGAGACGACTCCTGGTTGCGGGCGAATGCCAGCGAGGCCACAATTACTCGATGGCGCTGATGGTCATTCGTCTACATTATCATCATGACGACTAGCACAGTTTATTCCTTCGACTCACCCATAATGGAGCCTGCAGTCTATACAGTGGCTTTCAGTACAAACAGCTGAATAAGGATAGTCTTCCGTTTACCTCTGAGCCCAAGCAGCCAGAGGCCAGGCCGACAGCCATAGCCACCCCACTGCCAGAAGAGCTACCACTAGGGTTGCCTTGCGGGTACTAAAACTTTGTTAATAAGCTTTCCCAAAGCTTTTGTGACCACGCTTTGATCTTACGAAGGGACTCCTGCGGCTTGAGCAAATAAGTAACAGCGAGAATTGTGTGTCTCTATACGTACGTGCATTGACCTCCAACCGGGCTCCAGGCGCTGTCGGCACTTGCGACTTTAGCCCCCAGCAAGCAAGTGCCGGCAAGATACTTACCCTGGCTGGAAATGCCTATAATTCGCCCAAATCGAAAGGTTAAGTTTGGCTAATAATTGAGTATGTCAGCCAGGTGCTCTCTGTTGCCTGAATCTGCTTACCGATTATTATCGCTCCCGCTTCGCGTAGAAGCCTGACACACTCCGCGTCTCCAGCGTTTACTGCGCCCTTCAAAGCAAAAGAGCCAGCTGTGGTATCCATTCCTGCAACATCGATGTTGTCCTTGACGCCGATGCAGAGTCCATGCAAGATGCCTCTCACTTTGCCTTGCTTTCTTTCTTCATCACATGTAGCGGCTTCCTCCAGAGCTTTAGGATTGATAGCTATAACAGCGTGTAGTCGATCATTGACTTCTGCAATTCGAGCTTGGTAGGCCTAGAAGGGCAAAGTAAGCCTTCTACCTTCTTCACACAAGTAGCAGGAACGCAGGATAGCCGCACCTTTACTAGGTCGACGGAAGTAAAAAGCTGCTTGCTCAAGCCCTCTTGTAGCTCTTCGAAGGTTGCCGTCAGCAAATCTGGCAGGTTCACAGCCATGTTGTCCAGAGACTGGACAGCAGACAGGGAAGGGTGAGCAGACGAGATGCGAGTCTTCGCAAAGACTTCGTAACCGGGTAGGGGAGCAGCTGTTGAATGGGACGATGGGTTCGCGCGTTGAGTCTTTCACCGCGAAACACTTTCGCACTGGCACCGGTCCGAACGAGTTGCGTTAGTTATCAGGGACTAGACGGTCCGCAAGACAAGAGAAGCAGCTTGTCATGTCAATTGTTGCTGGTATTGCTAGGTACCGCGTGCATCGCAGACTTTCCGTCCAAGATAGAATCGGTCCGTGTTTGAGAATAGATGACAGATTGATAACAATCCGGTAGACAAGCTCCCAAGACATACTTTTGCAAGAGCACAGCAGTCTGCAATGTGCATAACACATACAACATTCCGATGTGACGGCTCTAACTGAAGAAAGCACGGAGACGTCCAGCCAGCTACGCGGAAGCGAGTACATAAGCTACAGAGCGAAGCAGAACAGACCTGTTGTTGAGTGGTTGATGTAAAGGAGAGTCAGGCGCCTGTAGGTGTAAATCACTCCCAGTCGGAATCTTCGTCCTCCTCATCTGCCTGATCCTTCTTCTTGATGACAGGACTCGTCTTTGTACTTGTAGGATCTGCACTTGTAGTACTGATGACATCGTACGAGCTGCTTGTACCTTCTTCGCTCGATTGCCTTGGTGACGACATCTTCCTGCTGCTTTGCGCTACCGCGGCTGCTTCCGTAGCGGAAGACTCTGGAGCAGCTTTCGCTGCAGATGAAGGGACGGGCGATGCTTGGCCTGATGCGATGGGCGAGATACCCCAACTCTCTTCGGGGTCATCTGTCGTAGCTGAAGATGCGAGGTTTGCATTGTTCGAGCTCGATGTCACGTCTGGCTTTGGTGTCTTCAGTGTTTCCATGGAAGCTGCGGTGGGTAGCTCGCGGCTCTTGCCTTTATCGTCAGAAGACAGTGCTTCCGCAGTCTCAGCCTCGTCTCCGGCGATGGACAGGCTGTCGTCCTCCATGTCCCAGCTAAAGTCATCGTCGTCTTGTTGCGCGGCGCCTATGTGCACATACCACGACAATCAGCCTAGCCCATCAAGTAGGTAACGGCACAAGCTCACCTTCCAAGATCTCGCGCCTTCTAGCTTCATCCTCCTCGATCTGCTGTATGCGGAAGAAGTACCTTGTCCAGAACGCTTCAGCAGATATCTTTGAAGGCACTGAGCAGATTCAAACCATCTCAATAGCTCATCGATATGGCAGCCCATATTTGCCCTTACCGATGCTGTCGTATGTCTGTCGGATTACTGAGCCATGATTCGAATCACTTAGAGCAGCTTGTACACGTCCTTTCCAGCTTTCTCCCTCGAGTCCACCATCATCTTCTATACTCTGCAAGAACCGCGCGAAAGGCTCTCGAGTATCGGAGTGGGAGGCTCCGGCAGCAGTAGATTGTTCGCCAGTAGCAACCGGCGCTGATTCGGACGAAGCTTCGCTCGCAGAAGTAGAAGCAGGCGGTTGAGCTGGATCGACGAGCATGACCGCTGGGTCCGATCTGATGCGATATAAAAGGGTCTCTTTGCGCCCTGCAGCCGCTGCAGCAGCGTCTTGTTTCCTCTTACTGCCTCCAGCGTTCGCTACAGCTTGAGCAGCCGCTTTCCTAGCAGCCTCTTCTTCAGGCGGTACAATTTTTAGTGCACCCTCCAACAGTTCCGTCAATTCCTTCGAAGCGATCTTGAAGTATTTATCACCTTGAGACATTGCTTTCTCATACTTTTCTTTCGCTTCGTGGAAGTCTATATTACTGAAATCTAGCGTCCCGCCAGAAGAGGAGGATTGCGCGACGCGGTTCTTTAGATCGGTCTGGAAAGTAGTGAATTGGGATTGGAAGGATTGGAAGTTGGGATTGGTAGATAATTGGCTTTGTAGACGCGAGAAGAAGGCCGCTGCGTTCAGCGGTGGAGAATTGCTTGAAGAGGTCGAGCCTTGAGCACCACTCGCGGAGGCTTCATTCGCAGCATCCTTGTCTTTGCTATTGCTACCATCTTGCGACTCGCTCTTCTCTACATTCTCTGCAGGAGTCGGAATGATAAGAGCCGGGGCATCTGGATTGACGATACTGCCTCCACTGCCGCCATCTGCAAGCGCAGCAGCTTGTCCAGCAGCAGCACTTGCTTTCGCTTGTTCTCCTAGTTTGTCAAGTTCAGCTTTGGCTTTGTCGAGAAAGGGCGTCAGGTCTTTGGCGGCGCTCTGCGCGTAGGCTTGGGACTGCTTGAGTGCGGTCGAGGACTGCGTTCGCAATGGATGAAGAAACATCATTAGCAATAGTACACATGAGTATCATGAAGAGTATCAAGTATTTAGTTCACCTGCCGCCTGAATTGACCCCAGTAGCTGCCCAGATTCTTGCTCATCCCAGACACGAGGTTTCCCATCTGTTCAAGCTCCTGTTCAAGCGTAGGTTTCGCAGGCTTCGCCGTAGAAAGGCCTGCATCGTTGTTGCTGCCCGAAGTCGCTGAATCCGATGATATCCCTAGTCCAGCTGCATCATGATCCCCTTGTGATGCTGCTGATGATGCTGGTTGCTGCTTCTGAGGTGTAGATGTCCCGCTAGAGCTGGGCTCCCAACCAGTCATGAAGTCCATGGTGGGCGACTGTCTTCTCGACACTTATCTAGATTCGAGACAAGACGAACAAACGGTGAAGTCGATGTGACATCTTTCCAAGTTACCCGGCGTAAGCTTCTAAGGATACAAACAATCGATAGGCACTAGATCTACAAACAAGAGATACCTCCAAGACGATATGTGATGATACGACTCGCAGCAAGGATTACGCCAGAACCGGTAGCTCTAATGGATCTTGCGAGTGGAACGAGAGAAGGGTAATACGATAGCGTAGACAGATGTCGTCCGTACTCATGTGGACATAGTGAAATAGAAGGAGGAAGAGTACTGTTTTGAATATCAGGTAGGAGAGATGGGGGATAAGATGAGCGAGGGCATCAAGGATGATAGATAAAAGGAGCGAGGACAGCTTAATCGAAAGAGATCTTCTTTCCGGCACCTGGGACAGCTGCGCCAGTCTGTTTTGCGCGAGCTCCCCAACCACCGTCTGATGAAGCACCTCCTCTTCCTCTTCCACCACGAGCGCCTCCTCTACCACCTCTATCACCACCAAAGCCGCCTCTTCCTCCTCCTCTTCCGCCTCCTCTACCACCTCTATCTCCTCCGAATCCTCCACGACCACCGCCTCTGCCACCGGCGCCGCCTCTTCCACCTCTGAAGCCACCTCTATCACCACCTCCTTCCTGTCTAGGAGGTCTTGCGCCCGCGAAATCTACGCGTGCACGTCTGTTGTTGATGACGATACCTTCGTCGCCTCTTCCGGATTCCATGGCAGCTTGTGCACCCGCCAAGTCTGAAAATTCGACATATCCGAATCCTTTCAATGAACCATCTTCTGGGTTCTTTGGCAGTCTGACACCAGATACTTTGCCATAGTCGCCGAACGCTTCCCAGACTTGGTCTTCTGTAACACCAAAGTCCAAGTTTCCAATAAAGACGTTTGTAGAAGGCTCAGAGGGCTCATCGTTAAACTGTCTTTTAGGTTTCGCAGCACCGAAATCTGTCTTTTCTCCTTTAGGTAGAGAATAGTTGACTTTGAGTGTTCGACCTTCCCACTCTTGTTCATGTTGTTCGAGAGCAGCAGCAGCTTCGTCTTCCGTCTCGAAATCAACATAGCCGAATCCCTTCGACTTTCCGGACTCGCGCTCGGTAATCACACGAGCACTAGTCACGGTTCCGTACTGTGCAAACTTCTCGGACAGTGCGGCATCGTCGACTCCCCACGATAGACCCCCAACATAGATGGTCTTGGAAACGGCTGTGCCATCCTCCGACACCTTTGCCTTCTTGGCGGGTGGTGCCTTGTCTTTCTTTTCAGCGGCAGGAGCTGGGGCAGCCTGGAAGAAGCAGTCGCAGTCAGCAAAGTTAGTAGCATACAGAAGATGTTTGACAACTCACCTCCTCGTCCTCATCGTCCTCGTCATCGGAGCTGCTGTCATCAGACTCCTCGGCAGGACGTTTCTGACCGTTTGTGGTCGCAGGAGCAGCGGTCTTAGCAGGAGCAGCCTTCTCCTCTTCATCATCGTCTTCATCTGACGATGATGTACCCTCTGAAGTATCTGCCTCCTCGGTAGCAGCTTCAACCTTCTTTGCGACACCGTTTACAGCTCCGACAGCTGCTTTCTTTGTTGCAGCAGCAGCATCCTTAGCAGCCTTCTTGGTGTTGTCTGCAGCGTTCTTGACTGCTTTAGCAGCAGGTGCGGCGACTGGCTTGGCCTGGGAGAAGAAATGAAATTTTCGCAACGTCAGCAAGAGATCCATTTCCAGGGGAATGGGATGTATGCTTACAGCCTCGTCATCGCTATCCTCGTCATCATCTGAGCTATCATCGCTGCTGCTCGACTCGTCTGCTTTCGCAGCGGCGGGGGCAGCTTTGACGGCAGAAGCTTTGCTCTTCTCGTCCTCATCAGAGTCCTCCTCTTCGTCTGAATCAGATTCTTCAGAAGATGAAGAAGAGGCAGCAGGAGGTGGAGGAGGGGGAGCAGATTTTTTCGCCTTCTTTGCAGATTTTGCTTCTTTCGCAGGAGCAGCGGGAGCAGCAGCTGCGGAAGCAGCATCAGCAGCCTTCTTGCTGCTCTTCTTTGCAGTTTCAGTAGCAGCAGATGCAGTATCTTCTGCTTTTTTTGCTACATTCTTTGCAGCTTTTTTTGTGGATGATTTTGCTGCAGTTACTGCTTCGTTTGCAGTCGCAGCTGCTGTGTTTTGCTTTTGTTTAGCTGCTTTGGCCATGTTTGAAATCTTGAAGTGATTGTTAGGAAGAAGAGCAGCAATCCATCCATCCCATCTTGCTTGAATTCTGCAGCTCAAGCTGGACACACGTGACTTAGCCTCGAGCCTTCCTGGATGAGGTAGAAGGAGGATGGCAGATGAAGGTAGGATGTATAGCATGATGCCCACCATGATCAGAGTAAGTATGCAAATCTGCCCCAGGTCAAAGCCCCCGAAAAGCTACTAGCAGATCCGACGTTTCTACGTCTTCTTCTTCGACTCTGACATATCGGATTGATACAGGCTGATAAGAAGTCAAGCTATGCTGCATCTACTTCCACTCCTGATATACAACCCCAGTGGATATGCCAGGCTGACCAAGCTGACCGACTGCGGGCGACCGTTATAACGATGTCGAACACCGTAGGGCATGATGCAGCCAACACTCAGGATGCTGCTTGTTCTAATTCCAATTCATCACATCCAACATCCCAATGTCCTCTTCGTCTGACCTGGTGCGACGTTCGCATCACATTGGCCCAAGTCACAGCTGATGTCATTCGCTCGAGCAGCCTCATGGATGGACGCGAAAAACCGACCAGGCGTGCGCAAACTCTACTGAGTGTGATAGAAGTCTTGATTGACGACAATGCAGCTCCGGGAAAGCCTACTATGTTCACGATGCGACGCAATGGACTACTTTCACCCGTCCCGTAGGCCTGACGAGCATTCCTTCGCCTTTCCTGACGTCCCTGCAGCCTCAACCTTCGACTTCAAATACTGCCTCAATACCCTCTTCGCCGCCTCCCGCTTACCATACTCTTTCTCCTCGGGTGCACGCTTCGGGAAGGACTAGCACAATGCCCAGTACACCATCGTCTAGGAGCAAGTCAGCTATAACAAGCATCAACCAGCCTTCCTCTCCACGTGCTGCATCCTTGCCGACATTCTTACCTCTGCATGCACCAACACCAGTACAGCCTATCCCAAACCCCCGACGCTTCTCTGTCACGTTCGCAGATGCGGATCGACCCAGCCTAGCTTCTTCAGCAGGCACCCCAGGACGCATGTCGAGCTCCCCACGTCCACCTTCGGTTACCAGGTCCACTCCACGACCAGCAAATGAGACCCTGAGGCCGGCTAGCCCGCAGCCTGTACAAGGCATCTTACGGCAACCGTCTATGGACAGTGCAGTCAATAACGAGCCAGACGATGACATGATGCGAACCATCTCGGATCAGCTGGACAATGCACGACTGTATGGCCACGCTCGGCCTGCATCTGTACACCCTACTTCTATACACTCTCGATCTCCCACTATGTCCAGTATCACTACTCAGCCAAGAAGATTTTCAACCGGAAGTAACGAGCCTGTCGTAGTCGAGGAGGAAGAAGACGAAGACTCGGACGTCGATAATGCAAGTGTATTCTCCTGCGATACAGACGTTATGGCTGCCAGACTTCGTCGACAAGCACTAGCTGAGCAAGAAGCCTCCCGTATATCTCGAGAGGAAGAAGAAGAAGATGCTATACGAATCCGGGCGGCTCAGGAGGACAGAGAACAGCGTCGAATTGCCAGGAGATGGGAGAAAGCTCGACAGCGGCTACAAGAGAGCGAGCGAAGAAGAGAAGATGAAGTACATAAGCAACAAGCAGCGCTTGAAGAGGAAATGATGAAAAGGAAGGAGAAGGAACGAGCGAAATTTTGGAGGGCTATTCGGAGAGAAGAGCTGAGGCGGGCTGAAGAAAATAGCATCATGTCGGAACGTGGGTACTATTCCATCATAGCATGCCGATTTTTTTTTTTTGATTAACAGTTCTTTCGTTGTTCTGTGCAGTCGGCGATCTGTCAGACTACGAGTTTTTAAGGCTCAAACAAGGTAGGTCGATCCGTGCTGCACTACAAAGTAGTCATCTGTTCTATCTCCTGATTGGCGCAGAGCTGGCTCGTGACGGTCTTCTCTCGCTCACTCCGAGCTATGAACGAAATGGGTTTCTGTCCAGCCCAGCCTCGAGAATACCTTCCTTTGACCTACTTCCATCCACTTCAGCTGGTATATACGATTCCTCTCAAGGCCTGCCAAGCAGCAGCAGCAGCAGCATTGGTTTCAGCCCACTCAGTCGGCGAAGGAGCAGTCTGACTTCCTTCTCTTCAAGCTCGTCGTATCTATATCAATCTGACTATCCATATCATCTGCATTCGTCAAGTCTGCCTTCTTCCTCATCAAGCGATTTCTTCTCTAGCTCCGGTGTTGGTTCTTCCTTCCCTTCAGGGACGAATGGGTTCCTGTACCCGTCGTATTATGGAGGAGTCCAAGATCCCGGACCTCTCGACTATATGTGAAGATGGTTCATCACGAGAGCCTTGCAAGCATTCGAACTGGTCTTCTAGCTTGCAAACATCGAAGATCCATCATCTCGCCCTTTGACTTATCTGCATTACACTGCGGCGTTCACTACCAAGCTTCAAACATCCTGCAGCTGCCGTGCCGTGCCTGGCCCTTGAACGCCGACTCCAATCTATTTATAGCTTATCATCAAAACAGATCTCTTGGCAGCGATGCAGCTTCTTTCACTTCAACTGAACGACCCGCAATTTGCTGTCGCATCTAGAAGAGCCCCTAGCCGAATGTCGCGCCTCTCTATCTTGCTGCTATTGCTCGGGTTTCTGGCCAAAATCGCTTGGGCACAAGATGCCTTGACGTGTCATGTGCGTAAGACTCCAGTATCTGATTCAAGACGTTGACTCATGACTGATCCTTGTCCACAGATCATAGAAAGCATGGGCGGAGGGGCTTCAGGCGGTCAGCCCTCCATAACAACATACTGCGGTCCAGCTATCGCGTGCAATGGCACTCAACTGGAGATATTCGGCGGTAATGGACGTGTTATACCACCTAGTAGTAATACAGGCTGTGCGGCTGTAGGCGGCTTGCGAGCCAGACTATCTGTGATGGGACGCTATGGTTCGTTCAAGAGGGCAGCGGAGGAGAGTAAGTTAGCTTCTCATGATTGTTAGCTCTTTCTCGACCTCTAATTCTGATGCGGTGCTCGTGTATTACGCACAGATCGACATATAAATGCATATGCGGCCAGGACATTCCATACTGCCCGTCCAATAGTCAAAGTATGGCATCGCCTCATTATTATACATGTTCTACATATGCTGACTCATTGATGTGTAGCATTATCGGCAGATGGGTACTATACGACCGACCCCTCAGGGAACGATATCACCTCGCTGTCGTATAGCGATCCTGCTATCACTAGCGCCAGCGGAGGCAATCCCTTCGAGCTCATCACAGTCGCAGATTCGATGGTTGCTAGCACGACGTCAAGCCCGACTGGGTCCGGTGACTCTAGCATAGTGGCATCAGCTGCAATGAGCACGAGCGCAAGCTCGCAGCCTCAGCAGACGGGCGCTGCTGGCAAGCAGCTGAAAGTGGGCAGCCTCATACATATGGGTCCCGCACTGTGCTTGGCGTACGGCTTTTGGTCGACGCTGTAGGATTGCACGGGGGACAGCTTGATGCCCCGAAATCAGCCTCATCATCAGCTGTATTTGCTCGTTTCCACAGGGTGTGCTGCAATCAGTGGGATAGAGTAGTATGGGAAACCCAGCCGGTCAGCAGCGTTCAGAGCTCTCCTCATGGGCCACAGGTAGTTGTACAGAGGTAGTAATAACGTAGGGTTCTCGACATGCCTTGAGACAGAGTATGATGGAGTATAGTAGTATACAGGAAGTGCAGCTATCAATCGAAATTATCAGTTCATCCTTTACTTGTCTGATTCGTAGCAATCGTGATGACTTTTTGGAGTTGCTTTAGTATCGTAACGAACTCAGCGGAACCAAGGAAAGCTTTTGTTGCCTTTCCAGCTTGATGCACCGGTCTAAAATGCTACAATTTCGCCTGCCGCCCTTCGGACGCCACGTCTGGATGTAGCTCGACAGTGCATAGAATGCAAGTATCCCTCAAGCTCGGTAATCGACTTTCGTGATTGACTTTCTGATAATCGTCGCTGGCGAGCATGTCTGCAAAGTGTGCGATGGAAGGGTAGTGTGCCAGAGCAATCTCTTCCCACCCGTTCCCGTCCTCGTCCGCTAAACCTTGGTTAGGTACCGTCTTTCCTACTATCTTAGCTTGTCCTCCTCTTTTGCTCCCAATGTCTTTCGCAAAAGCAGCTCCGTAGCGCTTGTAGCTCTCGTGCGCTTCCTTGCCCGGCTTGAAGGCTAGCAGGTTGAGCATGCTCACTGCTCCTCTGTACTCTTTGATGAATGCTCCTGCCCAGCTTTGCAAGCTTTCATCTAGCTCGAGCCCCTGAGAAGAAGTTGCCATCTTGGGCTTCTGCAACGAGCCCGTCAAAGCTGGTACGTCTCCAGCTCGAGGATGGAGGAGTCTTTGATTCGTTTCAGAGAAGGAGGAGAAGAGCTTTCCAGGCATTCCAGCGGCGATACACCAATGCTCCTTGACCTTATCCCGGCTAAGATGGGCAGCGTCCAGAGGCGCAGGGACGATGACCAGCAAATCCCATTGGGTATTCAGTAGCTTTTCCTTTGATATAGACTCGGGCCGGATGATCCAGCGAATACATTTCGAGATGACGAGCGGTGGAGGTGAGAGCGTCCGCAGAGAGCGGGCATAGCTGGACAGCGAGGTGTCTTGCTGTAGCTGGATGAGATGAGCGTGTATGACGGGCATTGTAGGCTGTTTGCTGCGGAAATTATGTTTTCTATGTTAATAGTTAGAAGCGAGACGCTTGGTTTTCATCTTGCTCGAGCTCTGGATGCTCAAGTATCATAGCCAATGCAGGATCTGAGACGTATAGTGTCACAGTCCGAACCAACGATGGAAGAACGCCATCGCAGCGGGTCCTGTACACAACAAGGAACTTTTTCTCAATGATTCTCCCATCCATTAGGGCATTTGTATGAGCAAGAACAGACGCAGCGAGGCTGTATCGATATGGTTTCAGGAGCTTGAAGTTTACATGGGTGTAGCAATGTGCTCACAGCACTATGAAGCGCTAGTCGACCCACGAGATGAGGCTCCAACGACATCGGACAAAGGCATCCTTGCGACCTTGCAGCTCAAAGCGCACAGCAAGGAGCGGGCAGACCGCCGTAACATATATCTGCGATCTCATCGCAAGCTGGTATCATCTTCTTCGTTCAATACCACTTCTCGCTCCGCACTCGAGGTTCATACTGGCGCTCTTATTTCAGCCAGAACATAGGAACATACTTTGAAACCCACATGATATCCTCTCAGACCCGCAAAGTACGTCCTTTCAGGGCCTGAAAGCATATCAAGATTTCCAGACCCACCGAGTTCCATTCGTATGTTCTGGTCCGAAATAGATCACGAGTTGTGACCCTTCGAGTGCGATATCCATTTGACATCGCACGGGTCCTGACAATCCTGTCATATGCCTTACATCCACCTGAGGGCACTCGAAGGCCAGAAGCTCACTTTGGTAGCCGACCCACACGCACACAAAGAGCAATTCCCATTCAAACAGCAGTTTCACCCTTTTCTTGCTTTCTTTCCTCTTCTCCAGTATCACTACTATCTAAATAACCACAGACTCTTCCCTAGACCCTGTAGACACACATTCACATTATGAAGTTCGCCATCGCGTCACTCCTCAGCCTGTGCACGGCAGCCTGGGCTGCGCCCGCCTCTTCAGCTGGTGTGCATCTTCGCTGATTCTCATGTTGGTTGCACATGCGTTTCTGACGTCACTCCTCGCAGGCGACGCCAACCTTCTCGCTCGTCGCGGCTGTTACATCAATGACCCAAATCCAATTACCTTCACCACCCCTTTCTCCGTGGCCCCCTCCTGCAATGATGCTCTCGATGAAACCATCGCCGGTCAACTCACCGTAACTATCAAAGGCTTCTTTGATGTCGAGCCAAATGGCAACGAGAACTCTGGCTCGTCCGTCGTGGCGCACGGCACTGGTATCGGCGATGTCACCGGAAGTACCTACACTTACGATTCTTCCTTCTGCTCCAAAACCAAAGTCAGACACAGCAGAACTTTTTCCGTACAAAGAAGCTTGGTTAGAATCAAGACTAGGGGCTACCGAGAATTCAAGCGATCGCTGGATCTGTCATTCACCGTCAATCCTGACAAAACTGTCACTGTACATGAGGCTCAGACAGTTTGTGCCTGACCGACCACAGTTGAGGTCAAGCAGGCGAATATCAGGGGGATTGGGGTTCGGGAGGTACAGGCAGATGCGGTCATCTGGTCTGATCTATCAAGTCCACAAACAAGCTCTACTGGTATCAATAGGGAAAGTGACTGTATGAAGGCACCGCGAATGTATTTCTTCTATATTGGGAACGGTACCTCCGTTGTATCAGGGTTGCTGTATCTGTCCTGCTCCGAATGTTTCGTTTCTACTGCACGTCTTACAATACATCGCCTCTAAGTGCGATACATAATGAAGGCTTCTTTGGTCCATCTTGTGCAGCTGCCCACCACTTGCCCTGCTGACTGAATCAACGGATTGACAGTTGAAGATCACACTGATACGACCTCCATGCGCCTGAAACGACAGCAGCCTCAGCCTCTTTCGCCGCATCTAAATTAGAGGTTTCTTCGAAATCCTGCTCGGCAGCTGATATACACCCCAAGCTGATCACATAGTCAAGAAACGCTAATAAGCCAATGATACGTCTCCAGGTTAGCCATAATGCTTGTGTCTCTTGTGTTTGGGATTTTCTCGATGCCATGCCTGCCAAGAGGCCTGGGTTTGGGGAAAACAGGCAGGTGCTGCAGTCGAAGATCAACACCGATGAGAAAACCAAGAAACGAGCAGTTTCTATGCTGCATTGAACAACTACTACTCCTTCCTAGCGTTTGCTTTCCTTCCACTTCTTCCTCAGCTCTTGCAACACAACCAGGTGAACATCTGATTCGCACTTCAATTTCGGTCTCTTTGCTTCGTCGATACCCTCATCTCTGCTCCTACATTACAGCTCACAAAGCTAAAGCTTCAGCTTCAAGACCGCCATGTTCAAGAAGCTCTCCCTCGTAGGCGCAGTCGCGGGACTCGCCCAAGTCGCTCTCGCACAGTCTAATGATACCATTTGGCACAATGTAAGCATGATACAAGATCACTGAGGCCCGTGATTGAGATTCGCTTTGCTACAGCGATACCAGCAAGTGCTTGTCCGCTCTGACCTGGGGCGCAAGGCGTTCTGACACTCATTCCTTGTACTCACAGTGCTATTTTATCGATGTCAGCATATGGAGACTACGTTACTCTCTGCCCTCAAGTCTTCACACGAGAGAGCATGCTTGCGAACTTTCCAGGCAGCGATTTCGTGCCATGGGAGGTCATCGAGACCTTCGGTCCCACGCCTTCTGGTGCAGAAGGATATGTCGTTATGATCCGAGAGATGGACAAAGTCGTCATTGTGTTCAAGGGTGACTATATCCTCGAAAGACAGCTCAACGATACAGTCTCGTCTTGGGACGCTCTTGGTCTGGGAGCTGGGACGTGCGATAACTGTACGGTCAATGCATTTGCTTTACAAGGATACCTGGAGGCTCGAGCAGAGACCAACAACTGGGCCATCGCCCGTCAACGCGCCGAGGAGACTGCGAGTCCTCATCTTCAGCTGCTGCAGATCTCCTGCTGACGCAAGTTGCACCGCAGGGTCTCGAGACATCCATCACTGGGTAAATCAAGTATCTAGTGAGCTAAACAGGTACAGAACTGATCTACCCCCTTTTCAGACACGGACTTGGAGGCATGCACAGTCTGCTCGCTTCCGTCGATCTGGGATGGGCTGGTATCTGCCGATGGAGCCACAACTACGTACGTAAGACCTACTCTGTGCTCTCTTATATAGCTAAGCCATATTAATCCAGGGCACACCCCGAACATTCAACGCAGCAGGTGCCGCCTTCTACAACCGACTCTTTCAAGGTGAAGCTGGTGAAAGAGGCGTAGCCAACAACGATGGAATCCCCGAAATCATTCCTCGAGGACCCAACTACGAGCACACCAATACCGCCTTCTACTACGATGGATACTCGGCCACGTATCAGATGAACATGCATATCTGCAGAGACCAGCCTGAAGACCCTGCATGCGCTCCTGGAGCTCCCTATGAGGATGCTGACCACTACTTCTACTTCAGCAATGTGAGTTGTGTAATCTCAGCCTGGAGACTTACTTGCACTAACGAATACTTCTCAGGTCGGTCAATGCGGCCAAGGACGATGGAGAGAAGTCCGGGAGGACAATGAAGCCTTTATTTCTTCAGAATTATCTGCGTGAGTCCTGCCCCCTGCCTGTCACGAATACGGCTAATGACAGTCTGCTACTAGTTTCCGCGAAACTTCCACTGCATCTCTTCCCTCTGTCAATGCTACAGCCGCTGCTACCTCAACCTCTACTGTAGCCAACTCCACCGTCTCTAGTACTGCTACCAGCACATCTGCTCCGTCTACATCTGCAACAGCCGGCATCGCAGGCGCCAACAATGCTGCACTGCCCAGCAGCAACAGCATCTCAGCAGCATCGTCGTTACAAGTTCCTTTCCTCGCTGCATCTGCTATCTTCGGCGCTGCAGTATTCGCTTTCTTCCCTTAGTCCCCTTTCGATTAGGAGCATGGCATTGAGGAGGACGAAACTTGAGATGTGCATGCATAATCAATGGACACTTCGAACACAGATATATTGCGGACTCGCTGTCGTCTTTTCCCTATTCCACGATCTCGGATTCCGCATCAATAGAAGGTACCACTTCAGGGTTGTTCTTCATACAGCATAGCTTCTTTCCTTTTTCAATGTAATTTAGGCATCATATTTAGAAGACTGACCTCATCTGGGTGAGTATGGACACTGCTAGTGAAGCCAATTATAACAAGTTAGCGGATATGCGCTGGCGTTAAGACCAAGTCGCTCCCTTGAGTTTGTCCGGTACCAATCGCGATACTGCATACATGTTCGCGAAAGCATGTCTGTACCTGCTGTCAATTTGACTTAGCCGGTAGATCAATGCTTTGTCAGCAGATAATGGCGTCAAGGCGGAGTTTTTACAGCTGCGCGGGCTGACGGCTTCGATAGCTCACAGTCTGGGTTCTCTTTCGTCAACTCTCATAACACTAAAGAAAAGTCTATTGAGCAAGATGCCTATGCCAGATGCGAAAATCTACCCTACAGCGACAGCTGAAGCCAAGAAGACAGTAGATGCACATCAAGAGCCACAAGACTTTGTGTTCTATAGTGGTATGTAGCAGCTCTTGTACTATATACGCGATCAGGAGAGAAGATCAACAGCTAACTCCAGTCTCGAACAGGATGGTTGTAAGTTTCGCTTTGTCAGCCTGGACTACAGTATAGCCATATCTTCTCCAATTTCACCTCCTTCATGAGACATATATCACTTTACGGCAGGATATTGAGCTGACTCCGGACGAATCCATCTAGCTGTCCTTTCGTGCAAAGAGCATGGTTGGCTCTTGAGGAGAAGAACGTGCCTTATTGTTATCGCGAAGTGAACCCATACCATAAAACTTCCGAGTTTCTTGAGGTTTCTCCAAAAGGCCTCGTCCCCGTAAGCCTGCTGGTCGAGGTTGTCGAGAACGCACTGATCATTAGCAACACCAGGCGGCTACATACCATGGCAAGCCTATGCACGAATCAGAAGTGATCTTGGAGTTCATTGAAGATGGTATGGTTACAGTCAGTCCCGGAAGATGGCTCGATCGCTGACCGTGTATAAAGCTTATCCTGATCACAAGCCAAACCTGCGTCCGGCGGACCCGTACGAGGCGGCTCAGATGCGTATTGCAGTAGATGTGAGTGTTGTCGAAGGAGTCTGCCCCGTGTGAATGCTGAAAGCGAATCGCAGCATATCAGCAAAAGCATCATCCCGACATTCTTCAAGCTTCTGCAAGCACAAGAGAAGGACAAGCAAGATTCAGCCAGAGAAGAGATAATTAAAGCATTGGATGCTTTCGGAAAGAAAGTGAAAGGCCCTTACTGGTAAGCCGCGCTCGTATCGCATATGCCGGATCGCGTAGGGCTGACATACGAATATCAGGGCTGGAGAGAACGTCACTTTCGCAGATCTGGTGTTAGCGCCTTTCGCTGCCCGGATGTACATCCTTGCGGAGCACCGCGGTCTCTCGGACGATGTCCTAAGTGACAATTTCAAAAGTAAGTCTTCCAAGAACAGCAGTCTCTGTCAAAGTCTGTACTGATCAACGATGATAAGACTGGAGAGAAGCTATCCTACAGCGGGACAGTGTTAAGAAGACTCTGAGCGATCCCCAGCATTACACCGAAATTTATGACCGGTATCTTTCGAATACAGCACAAAGTGCGATGGCTCAAGGTACTCGAGGAGGCACCGTAAGTATTCTATGCCTTTCTTGGTCTGCCTGGGCTAATTGCCTTGATTGCTTGTGCAGGGCGAGCCATAAACGTTACGAAGCCTTCAAGAGCATGCCCATTATGGCCGATATGTAGCATGATTCACCAAGCCTATCTTGCATAGGCAGGTGAACTCAGTAATTGATGAGACGTTGTCCGATGCCGCTTAATCTTCGAATGATAGCATCCTTTTGGCCGCTTTCCGCTTCGCTTTCATAGCTGCTTTCTCTTCCTTCGTCAAAGGTGCTTTCTTCTTTGGTTCCTCCTTATCCACGGATGGTTCGCGTGCTGGAGCTTCGTTTTCCTGAATTTTGCTTGGAATAGCAGCAGTCTCCGTCTTCGTACGTTTGACCAAGTCATTGAAAGACCCTGACACTTCCTCGTCTCCTTCGCCTCCTGCATCGTCCATTGTCTGTACTTTCCGTTTGCCTTTCAGCCCAGATTTGGTCGAACTCGAGAAGCGTAATGTAGCGTCTTTGCGTGCCGCTTGCGTATTAGTTGTGGGAGGTGCAGTAGGCGCATCTGTATGTCTTGCATTAGCAAAAAGGGGGACCGGAAGGGTGATGGATTCACACCTCTTTTGGCCTCCTCCGCTTCTGCTTTGGTGAGATGCCTTCCCTCTTTCAGGACCACCACTTGGGGAGCTTCTTCTCCAAGATCGTAAACATCCTCATCTGAAGGGGCATCTCCATTGGGGTCATTGTCAGGTCGCGTAGGGATAGGAGGTCGGTCAGAAGAGCCTTGAGCGGAGCTAGAATGGGGAACATTGACAGCGCAAACAGCCAGTAAGCGAAAGGTAGCCAAGCAATTCGAGATATCGTCTAGACATACGGTCCAGCCAGAGCGGTCCCAATGTTCTGAAGGAATTTTGGTTTCGCGGTCGTGTATGTTAGGCCTATTCTGCTTAGATGAGCGCTGCCTATCTTGTATAGCAAATAGTATTCACCTCGAAGCTGATTCGCGCTGGGTCCGCCTTCGCGGTCTTTGCCTTTGCCCATGTTGACTGTTCGCACCAAGGAGACAAGAGAACATGATTACGAGTTTACCCCCAAGCGCTACAATCCCATCTAAATACACAATGACATGAAGAAAAGAACAAGATGTAGTGAAAACAGAACAAGAATGGACCGAATGGAAGAACCGCCCCCGAGGAATGTAACCGAGAAGAAAGAAAGAATAGTCCAGCTGATCATCCTTAATTCTCGTAATCTGGGTGCACGTAGAGTACTGGATCCGCAGCTTGGCTCTCCTCCTGCGATTCCGCTTGCAGACCTTGTCCAACGAGTTCAAGCAATTGTTTCTCCTTGATAAGTTTCGTGATGACTTTTTCGACGAGCGTCCGTTCCTCTTCTAGCTCATCGACCGTCTGTATATCGCTCTCCCTCTGCTCGAGATACCATGTCACGATCTCAGGGCGGCTTACACCTTCTCCTGTTTCGCGTTCCATCTCTGACAGTCGCATTACCACCAGACTCTTGATCATTTGGTATTTGTCGTATGAAATCGTTATCTTCTTCTTCTTAGGTGCCACTGCGGGCGTGGGTGCCGCTTGTACAGGCGAGCCATTCGCAACGCCGTTTGTACCAGAAGGTCCTGGCGTAGGCTGATGAGGCGTCGTAGAAGGATGACGAGCAGGCCCTCGAGTTGGAGTAGACATAGCGCCAGGCGCACTCGATGTAGGCAACTCTGGCAGATTCTCATCTTCTTCCATATCACCATTGCCATTAGCATGACCGTTCAGGCCATTTACTTCCGCCTCTTGTTCATCTTCTTCGTCGTCGATATCAATGTCATCCTTCTCGACATGAATGATGGACTGTCTAAGAAGCGCAAACGCTTCACGGACGAAAGCAGGCGTGATCTGTGGAGTTTCGAGTTAATCAGGCTTCCAAAGCTGCATGAATTGAGACGGACCTCGTTCATGCAGTTGGCACGTGCAATGGCTTCACTTAGACGGATCATGCTCTCCAGCTGACGAACTGTGATACGGTATGAGTTTCGCCCGTGACCAGTCGCGTCTTCCTGTCGCAGCGTCCGGTACTTATCCACGATGACTTTCGCAGCCGCAGGTGTGAGCTAAGAAGAACGCCATGTCAGCTTTATTGTTAGTGTTCGAGCGGGCTACGCACCTTCGGGTTGAACGTCCTTGCGTAGCGGATGTACCGCTGTAGCGCGTCTGTAGAGAATTCCGGATTGATAGCTGCATCTCTATAGCGATGCACATTTACGATATGGGTGGCTATCGCCAGATCCGTATCCTCATTACATTCATCCAAGACCACAAAGAAGAGATCGAATCTCGACATGATAGGAGCCGTCATAGCGACATTTGCTCTCAAGCTCGTCTTGCGATTATATCTTCCTCCGATAGGGTTTGCAGCTGCTAGTATCGAGGTACGGGCATTCAAAGTCGCTTGAATACCTGCTTTGGCAATGGAGATCGTCTGTTGTTCCATCGCTTCGTGAATAGCGACTTGGTCGGAGATATCCATCTTGTCGAATTCGTCGATGCAGCATATTCCATTGTCTGCTAGCATGAGTGCACCAGCTTCGATCGTAAACTCGCCTGTCTCTTCGTCTTTCACTACAGCGGCTGTGAGACCCGCTGCTGAAGATGCTTTCCCAGATGTGTATACAGAACGAGGAAGGAAGCCACAGACGTATCTACGAAGCTTAATCTTAGCTAAAACAAGGTAACTGGCAAAACAGCACTTACTTCAGGAATTGCGATTTGCTGGTAGACGGGTCTCCAACGACACAGATATTAATATCTCCTCTGAGATGGATACCTTCACGAGTTTCTTTATGTACTCCGCCCATCAATTGCAGCAAGATACCCTTCTTGACGATTTCGTGGCCTAATCCAAATACGCGATATCAGCCTTGCTTCCTTCCTACCGCTACCGAAGGACCAGATAGCTCACCGTATACTGTAGGAGCTATACTGCTGACCAATCTCGAATAAATATGGTCTGAATGAACCATTTCTTTCAGAGTATCGATTTCTTCGGAAGTCAATGAGGAGAGAAACTCTTCGCGACTTGCTTCTGCACTGCCGTCCGCTTCATCTCCTCCTCTAACATTCGTAGATCCGGCCTGGGCACACAATAATGTCAGTCACTATCTTGTCAGAACGACGGGACAGCGAACAACATACCTTGGTATCCGCGCTCTGTACCATACAAGCCAAGAATGCCGTCTTGTACGTGAGGTCTTTGACACCTAACGCTTTCAATCCCGATACACCCATTCCGGCACCTCCCATGACTCCACCACGTCCACCTGATCCAGCCTGTCTCATCATTTCCGCATTGACACCTGGTAAGCCCAATTGTGCGACATCAGGAACGACGATGAACGTTCCTGTGAATACACATTTATCGCCTGCTTTGGCGCGTTCTACCATCTCGGAACGAAGGACTACATCGAGACTATCGCGAAACAAAGACACTTTCAGCTC